>JALAZF010000245.1:3122500-3157500 GCA_022829125.1 Lathyrus tuberosus | reverse complement strand
CACAACAACAACACACAACAACAAGCACAACAAAATACAACAACAAACAACGACAACAAGCAACAAGCAACAAGCACAACAACAACAACATCACCAAACAACAACAACAAACAACAACAACAAGCAACAAGCAATAAGCAATAAGCAACAAGAACATTTAAGTATTAAAAAGTCATACCTAAGCTTCAGGAGATGCGGTCGGTGCGGTGGTGATCCAAAGCGGTCATCCTATTGTTTTCTTCGGTAAAACGGTATTTCCCGGTATACAAATCAGCCTCCGTGTAAGTGCGCGAAATGTTTGATGTCACAAAAGCAGGGAAAAATAGCGTCAATACCTTATCAGACAACAACAAGCAGCAACAACAACAACAAAAAACAAGCACAACAACAACAACAAAACACAACAACAACAAGCACGACAAAATACAACAACAAACAACAACAACAACAGCAACAAAAAACAACAACCACAACAACAAACAACAAGAAGCAACAAGCAATAACAACAAGATTTAACTATTAAAAAGTCATACTTGAGCTTCAGGAGTTGCGGTCAGTGGAGTGGTGTCCCAAAGCGGTCATCCTATTGTTTTTTTCGGTAAAACAGGTATGTCCCGGTATGCAAATCAGCCTCCGTGTAACTGCGCGAAATGTTTGATGTCACAAAAACTGGAAAAAAAATAGCGTCAATACCTTATCAGACAACAACAAGCAACAACAACAACGACAACAACAAAAAACAAGCACAACAACAACAACAAAACACAACAACAAGCACGACAAAATACAACAACAAACAACAACAACAAGCACAACAACAAACAACAACAACAACAAACAACAACAATAACAAACAACAACCAGCAACAACAAGCAACAAGCAACAACAACAACATTTAACTATTAAAAAGTCATACCTAAGCTTCAGGAGTTGCGGTTGGTGTGGTGGTGTCCCAAAGCGGTCAGCCTATTGTTTTCTTCGGTAAAACGGTATGTCCCGGTATGCAAATCAACCTCAGTGTAAGTGCGCGAAATGTTTGATGTCACAAAAGCAGGAAAAAAATAGCCTCAATACCAACAACAAACAACAACAACAACACTAAAAACAAGCATAACAACAACAACAAAACACAACAACAACAACAACAACAAAAACGACAAAATACAACAACAAACAACAGCAACAACAAGCACAACAACAACAACAACAAACAACAAACAACAAACAACAACAAGCAACAACAACAACAACAACAACAAGATTTAACTATTAAAAAATCATACCTAAGCTTCAGGAGTTGGGGTCGGTGCGATGGTGTCCCAAAGCGGTCATCTTATTGTTTTCTTCGGTAAAACGGTATGTCCCAGTATGCAAATCAGCCTCCGTGTTAGTGCGTGAAATGTTTGATGTCACAAAAAGCACAGCCAGTTAGTTCATCAGAGCTAATACACAAAAAGCACCATGGCTTTGATGATGGAAAATTAAAAGGATTCATAAAAACCTTTTAGGAAAAGAATAAATAGTTTCATCTCAGTTCCTAAATAATGAAATTTGTGTTCATGATTTCTAAAAGAAACTTAAGCAATAAAACTAGTTATAAATATATACCTTGCATCAACAATTGCTTAGAGTCTAAGTTCTTCATCACTAGTGTCCTACATTTCTTGTAATAGACAGATTTTACCATATAGGCAGAAGATCATAAGAGAGAGCTCTGAACTGTGGAATAACAGAGAAAGATTGGGATGTAGTTGTGTTGGTGAAAATGATATGCGAAAATGAAATGTGAACAGAAATTTATGCTAGCAAAAATGAATTCCAATCATAACTTTATGGTGGATGAAATATAAGTGTTTAAGCGAGGATTCATTTGGCAAAAAATACAACCATCTATTACCGGAGTGAGTTTGGTCGGGCAGCAGGGGCAGCAGAAAACCAGTAACTGAGTTCAACAATTCGCTTCCATCACAATTTCAAAACTCTCAACAAAGTTTTAAAGCCACAACCTTGTTCCTACAACCAAAGAAGAAAACTAAATTGTAAAAATCTGAAACAATTGTACTGTAACAATGATGCTGACATACTAGAACATGGATGATGGTGACTGCCGTATATCCTTTCTTAATCGTTTCCGTCAGTCCTAAAATTAATCTGTGATAGTAAGCAACATTAATTGTTTGATTTCCCAACCCTTGGCGAAATCGATGCAGTTGCGGAGAAAAGAAGACATGAGAGCAAGCTACATCTTGTAATTAAACAATATAATATTGAATTGAATTTGATACCACAATTGTATGTTCATCAGGGTCATCTGCATCTTTTACAAACATGATAGTTGCTGCACCAGCTGGTCCATAAAATCCATTTCCGCTAGAATCTCCACTTGACGTTGAAGCACCAGCATCTCCTTTTGATGTTGATGCACCAGCATCTCCTCTTGATGTTGATGCACCAGCATCTCCAAAAAATCCATTTGCACTTGTTGCACCACTGAATTGAAGGATATAAGTATGCTGCAAATAAGATATAAAACTTTTGAGTTAACATATTATTGTCAAAACTTTATACAAGCCGCTATTATATTGCCAAAATTATTCTCAAGATTTCTTAACATGGAATACATGGATAAGAAAGTAAGATCTAAGTGACCGTATTGAAATAAGTTAAAACTCAGAAAACACAATTACAAAATAGATATTAAATTGCGATAGGTATAGAATTGGTTTAAAATAGATAGTAAATTACTATAGAGGATATCACAAACAGTATTTTCTTTAGATCGATAGATTAATCGAAATCAAAAACTACTCCTGTGTTTGTTCAAACAAGTAAAATTTGATTTATGATAACGAAAATGCTAAAATCGTATGAACATGCATTGCATTCTAGTAACAAAAATGATAAAATCGTATGAACATGCATTTCATTCTAGTAACGAACATGCTAAAATTGTATGAACATGCATTGCAGTTTCAGAGAATGAAGAAAAGAAGAGAACATGAATATGAAGATGAAGAAGATGAATGAGTGACCTGCAATGGACGAAGCTCGGTTTCAACACCGGAAGAAGAAGAATCGCTCTTTCGGTATGTACGACACATAGTTTTCTCTCTCTGCTTTTCAACCCTAATTCTTGCTCTAATATTTGTAAAAGAATCGCATTACTATTTATATAACTAACTCAGTGGTTTGTTACCAAAAAACTCTAACAGAATTTAAACGTTTATGAACTAGAATAAAATATTTCCTTCAATTAAAAAAGAAATTAATACTATTTACTTTAGTTTTCATCTTTTAAATTTAAGGAGACTCGTTAATGTAATAGAGGTAGAAGATTCTAGAATAAGAGGTTTGTTACAGATTTAGTATTCCAGATCAGCAAAACTAACTCGGTAAAAAGTAAAAAGATTAACTCTAAGTGATAGTATTAAGAATTAACCACGGTAAATGAAATGAGTATGTATATATGTGTGTGTGTGAGTGAGAGAGAGGTAAAAAGTAAATAAAACACAAGGGAAAACACACCGGTGATATTTAAAGCATTGATTGTCCATAGTTAAAAACATTATTTATAACAAAAATGATTTTTAGAGATGTAAAAATGAACTACTTCTTAGGCCATGTATGCAATTTCAAAAAATGTTATAAACACATGTAACCTAATGTTCATACCTCTTTGGACAAAGACTGAATCTCTGCTGAAGAATTCGCCCCACCTGCCACTCCACTTGATCTGAATGGTGGATTGGCCACTATACTCAAAAGAAAGCAGACAAAAAGGAAGGGAAAAAAAGAGATAGATGAGAAAAGGAAAGGGAAAAGATTCACATTCACTACAAGAAAAAAAGTGAGTTACGACGGTTTTTTTGGAAGGTTACGACGGTCCAAACTGTCGCAAAATCTGTTTCGCGACAGTTTCTCAACCGTCATAAAAGTGTGTCGCGGGGCTGTTTTACGACGGTTCAGAAAACTGTCGTGCCAACCGTCGTACATATTTGCGACAGTTTTAAACCGCCACCAAAATATAACTACGACAGTTCTAATTCTGCCAACTAATTTTGTTTTTAACGTAAACCGCCGCAAATTGTGAATAATTAAAAAAAATAAAAATCCACCTCCAACTTTTGGCATTAATATAAAATAAACAAAATAAAAAATAAAAAACTAAATTCTAACTATATTAATATTATAAAAAAACTGCAGTCAAATCTAGATTACACATTTTTACACATAATTATCATTCTAGAGTAACTCAAACTTCATGAAAATCCAAACAATAAGAAGCAGCAGCCTCAATTTAAACAGTCCCACCTCCTAGGCCACAACAACGTAGAACCTTATGCATACAGTCTTCTCCACAGGGTTTCATCATTCACCACTAATCCTAGGTTCACATATCTTCATTTCAACAATGTATATGTCAGTAAATCAGAGTGCTTCCGGTACAACTTCCTCCTTGTTGTCTTCTGAACCAAAACAATCTAACTAAATGTAGTAGCTTTGTTTTTTTACAAACATAGCCCAATTTTGTACTCAAAGGTGGTATGACATACACATGAATCATAAACAAAATCAACAGTAATACCTTTCCATATACCTTTCCATATGGTGAAAAAGTAGCAGTAACTAATGCATTCACCAAACTTTTTCGTATTGCAAACGTCACCAAATTTTAGTCTCACCAAAACAGTTGAGAGCCTTTGTCAGCACGATAGTGAATATAATTTGGAGCAAATAAGATCAATGTAATCCAAAGTCATGGTACACAAAAATCAATTAATTTGTGTTACTTATTGTGTAAAACATGCAAGAGGGATCAAAAATACTTAAGACAATCACATTAGAAGAAAGTTACTTACAAATTAATGTTGCCAAAGAAGAAAAAAAATCTGCTGAAAAAATTGCAAAATTAAGTGGTCAACCTATTCATTAGTGTATTATGTTGTCATTTACAATCACATAAAATGGAAGAGAGTTAATTACTTAATTATGGCAGCATTGGCCTTTACTCCAGTACATATCTCTTTTCATGTGACTAAAATGGTTATCTTTGCCTAGCTTCAAAATAATAATAAACCATATGTTTACCTTTAAGTGATAAACTTTGCACTTAAAGTTAGATCACTTAACCATTGGTGAAGTTAATCATGCAAAATATTCAAGCTCCCTTAACTTTATTTTAACTTAAAACATCTGAAGTAAACATCAAAAAATTTCATATGATAATACACTAATGAAATAACAAGTATAGTTCATAACTACATTTTTATGTAAATAATTAAAAGGGTAAATTAATGAAACAGATATATGTAAGTGACTTAAAACATTTATTTTTTCCTTCTTTGTTTCAAACTAATACCATCTATCAAGAAGGATGAAACAAAAAGAGAATTGTCACTAAAATAGGACAATCATCATACTTGAAATGGTATGTCTAACTTATCCCTCTCGACATTAAGCTACATCCATGAAGCACTGAACTCTCCTGGACAAACATTTTAGTTATCTAACAGTCAAGGACTCATGGTCATCAGACTGAGAAAACCAAAGGGCTATGTAACACGAACAACCCGAATACAACACCGACACTGATACGACAACACCGGTAATAATTTGAAAAAATGAATAAAGTAAATGTAATTACAAGTGTCGGTGTAGGTGTCTGACACCGACACAGACATGCCTATTTAAAAGGTGTCGGTGCAACATAAGCAAAGGGCCATTGCAACCAGGCCACCAATCCAATTCAAACAATAGAAATCATATATTTAAGCATGTAACTTCAAAGAGATTATCTGCACCAATCCAGTTCATACAATATAAATTATATATTTAAACATGTAACTTCAAAGAGAGTATTTGCACCAATCCAGTTCAAACAGTAGAAATCATATATTTAAACATGTAGCTTCAAAGAGTGAACTTACATTTTTTCGCAAAACCCTATCAGTCATATTAACTCGATTCAGATCCTTGGAGGGACTAAATTTCTCATACTTCTAAGTTAAAAGAAAATAAAAACCATGAACTCATTATGAAAATTATGTAAAACAATTATGAAATCATAAAGTATACAACAGAAGAAAATAACTAAAAAAATTAACAACTACATACATTAATTTTTTCATTTCGCAATGCTATAAAAGTCAAGCGAACTATATCCTATAAAAAATCAGAAGTAGACTTGAGTGATTAGGTAGAGGTATATAAACTTCTAATTATACAAGCATATGCAATTATATAAAATAGAAATGGAGTCTTGGTGCAACAATTATAGTTGCAGCTACTCTTATCATTTTTTATTATCAAGAGGCAACATGAAATACTCAAGCTTTCTTATATTTAATACTATTTCCTTTCTTCATATTTTTATTTGTGGGATGATGTTGTCAAAAATCTTCATACACATTACAAATTAATAAGAAAAAAGAAAAGAGAGTCAGTATATTATCTTATCATTAACTAAGGAAGGAATGTTGGAACCAAGGTCCATATAACTAATATTCCGCAGCTGTTGCTGTTGTTTCTCATGATGTACAACTGTAGACATTTGAGGGCTCATTGGGGACATTGGTTAAACACTTACTGGACCAAGGTCCCTAGAACTAATACTTTGCAGATGCTGTTTCTCGCGATGAGCAAATGCAGACATTCAAAGGCTCATTGGGGAGATTGGTTCAACACTTCTAGGGGACATCCTACCCAAAGAAGGGACACCAAATGAAGCCTGTAACAAAGGATGCTCTACATTTCTAGGAGATAGCATATTTTGATGCTGTTTAAAATGATTCATATTAGCTGATTCATGTGAGGGGGAAAACACAGAATGCAATGATGGGTCAGAATACCGGGGAGATGATAAAATCTCAGCATAAAAGAGCTCTTCAAGATTTGATGGTGTTAGTGCTTTACTCCAATATTGCAAAAATGTATAAACCATAAACAAATCAAAACAAAATGTTGTTATTAAAGACCAATCAAATATATCTGGTACAAAGAATAACTATTAAAACACTCATTTCAGTTTCCTCTCCACTTCATTGGGAAAATTAGCAGATAAACCTAAAAAAAGCACAAATTTGGTTACAAAAACACAAACGAAGGTAAGCAACAATTCTAAAAAGAAAACGAGATCGAACCGCAGTTAAAAAGAACACCCATATAAAGTCCTTATCTACAGAACTATGAGATGTCAGGTCACACCATCAAGAAACTAGTATCACTACTAAAAAAAATAACAATAGACTATAGAGGTGGAAATCAAGAAACTGATACTAACAGACATACCTCTTTTTCATATTTGTGTATACAACACTTATTATTCCTGAAGAAAAAACAAGGGTTTCAATAAACGAACTTAGGATTCTCAAGGGAATTAGGAAATGATGAAGAACTATGGTTTAAAGGGACTTAGGATTTACAACCTTCAAATGTGTTTTCTATGAATACCCTTAAATTTCATGTTTAAACTTGTGCTCTGCGAAAAAAACCCTCCAAATTTGTGCCATGTGAACTACCTGTAATTCGTCATGTATGAACAACACCCTTCAAAATTGTGCTCTATAAAGACCCTTCAAATTTGTTTTGGGAGAACTAGGGTTTCAAAATATTGGGATATGTTAGAGAAATTTAGTGGAAAGAAGAAGAAATTTCTTATTTCGTAGAAAACTATGATTTGTTTTGTGATTAAAATTTGAGGAAAGAGGAAATTGATAAGCTTTTGATTTGAGGGAAAAGAAGGAGCGCAGTCATCTAAAATTAAGAGAGAGGGAAGGTAAGCTGCTAACAATAGGGAGGGGCGGCGGTTGTTTAACCGTCGTGGCCTGGATTTTACGGCGGTTCAATGAACCAACCGTCGCCATCTTTACTAATTTTTTAAAAAATAAAAGGACGGTTGCCATAAACTGTCGTGGCAACCGTCGCTATAGGAAAGTTACGACAGTTATCAAGTAACTGTCGCGATTTTTGTGTCGTAAAATTCTAATTTTCTTGTAGTGATTGTAAAACCATGAGACAAAATGCTGAACATCTTGGAATCTAAATCACTAACCTGAGGTTCTATTAGGAGAAAATGTGTTGCCTGAGCCTGAGTTATTCACAATATCCATTTGCAGAGATTTTGATTTCTTCATAGAACATTTTGGATTTCGGTCCTTTCCGACCTTACTTCTTCGCTCCACAGGATTATAGTTCCTAGAAAATAACAAAATAATAAAATTGAATTGAAATATTTGACAACATAAACTACACAGTACAATGAGAAATATGATTGCATGGCATAACATTGCATTTGTAATTAATTGAAAATGTATGCATTTGGACAAGCATCATCATAGAAGAAATACTATGATGATTGGGTTAATGCAAAGATAATCAAAGCAAGTAGCATACTCATTCATAATGCCACCATTCACAGAATCACAGTAACGTTTCAGCCACTGGAGGAACTCCAAGTTGTCCAAAGGCCTGCCTTTAACAAGCCTGCTAACTTCAATATGCTGCAAAATGATAGTCATGTTAAGCCAATCCCACTATCTATAAACCGAAACTATTAGTTGCACATTCTTCTACAAGTTTTAATCTCAAGTGAAGTTATCTAAAGTACATTTACCATTAAGAAAAAAGCCACAATTCAGCATTAAACTTATCCAACAATCAAATCGGAATTAATGAAATATAGATTACAGATACTGATGTTGTCAATAAAACACAAGGGAAAACACACTGGTGACATTTAAAGCATTGATTGTCCATAGGTAACAAGAGGTATGAACATTAGGTTACATTAGGTTTTCCTCCCTCGAGAAGTAGTGTAACGTAATTCTCCATGGAAGTCAGCAGTGATCTTTTCTTTACCTCAGTATAACCCTGGAAATAAAAGTTGCCCACATCAGAGAAACACATATGGAGACTTCAGAAAGAGAAAAATAAATTATACTTGTTAAGAAAATAATGGTAGGACATTTTACTCACAACAGCCTTGGCAAGAGCTTTTGCAAGTAACTCAACAGCTGTTAAACCGGAGTTGTTCAATAGTTCCTCAGCAGCAGCTTTGAATGAAGGAATCACACTGCATTCATGACCCGTGTTAGCAGCAAGAGAGTGTTAACGGTGAAAGATGATTTACATACAATTTCACAAACATACCTATCAGACACATCAGAAATCAATTCAGCGGATTCCCCACCAATAGCTTTGGCAATTTCATCAGGCTGAGGTGCAGATACATGTTCAAATTTAATACCTGCTTCTCTTTCGATTTTAGATATATTTGACCTTCTGGGATCGTAAAGCATGACAGCAACTCCAGTGTTGCCTAACATGAACAAGACCAATTATATAAGCCAAAACTTTTACAACAACATCAAAATACAATTTCCACTATTAATAGCAAAATTTTAAATATACCAGCTCTTCCTGTCCGTCCAGATCAATGTATATATGCTTCTACATCTCGGGGAGGTTCACACTATAACAAATTTGATTCGGAATATCAGATAAAAGAATATATAAGAAATGGAATATTGTAATATATATAATATTATATATGAACAAGTGTACCTGGATAATCAACTAAACATCATTGATGTCAAGACCCCTGGCCGCTACATTGGTGGCCACCAATGTCATGAATTTCCCAGACCTAAAACCTTTCAATGTAATCTGCAATTAAAATGACACAATTCAGATAAAACAACAGTAATAATGACAAATATACATTATCTATATTGCTATATCTACAAAACAGAATTAAAAAGTAAACATATTAGCCAATAACAATTTTACACAGCAGCCCCCCTTTAAACATTCATTCAAATGAAGATAACCAGAATCAAGAATTACATCGATTCATAGCTCACCTCACGCTGTGACTGCTGAATGTCACCATGGAGAGCTCTTGCTCCAGGCAACAATCCAGCAAGCTCAGAAGCAGACTCCTTTTTCTCCGCAAATAAAATTGTCCGGCCACCACTGAAACAGACCACATGCCAAAATATCAATTTTAAAGTTTCAAAACATGCATCATATTATTAAGTATCAAGTCACAAAATGAATATTAAAAATCACCTGCTATAACAGTGAATAATATCAGCAATCTTCACATTATAAATTCTGAATCTAATTATGCGGAGTTGTTATAATTCATTGTGTTTGGTTTAGGCATTATCAAAACCGGGCTAGATTTAATTGGCCTTTATTTTGTAATGAGACAGATTAGATAGAAATGTGAATTATACAGGTATGATTTTTATTTCATTCTTGCATAACTTTAATAATGTGGTGAACTACGACTAAAAGTAACATAACGCAGCAAAGAAAGTCGCAATTCCAAAAACACTTGCAGCAAACATAATGATATAACATGGTAACCAATTTCTTATTTTATGACATTCACCATTCCTAGTGTATGCGTATTTAGTTGATATCCAGTAACTGTACATTTTTAGATATTAATAAAATGAACAAATAAATGTAACCTCTTATGAATGAAAGATAAACATCATTTACAAGTAACAGTTTTGCACGGATGCCCAACTTCATTTACTTAGTTTCAATTCTTGACTTCGATAGTAAGACCATTTTATTCCTGCAAAACATTACCAAACAATCCTTGTCAGTACTATTACAAGGAACAGTTTTGCACGGATAACCTGAGCCCTGGCAGTACTATTACAAGGAAGGATAATATGCCTAACATTGGTGCTAGCCTTCATTTTCCCATTACCAACAAGATCAGCAGTTGCCTTGTCTTTTTTAAGAAATTTCTTAGAAATCTGTCAAGAAAAAATAGCAGATAAGGGAACAGGTCCAATGTAACAACGAATAGACACTATGAATTCAGAACAAGAAAAAATGATAAAGGTATATACTTATTGAACCCAGCTTGGCAAAGTAGCACTGAAAAGAAGTGTCTGAATTTTAGTAACATCTTGTACCTTACCTGCAAACATCAAATATGAGAATATTGCAATGCCAAAATGTAATGCAATCTAAAAAGCAACCACAAATTGAGTGATGTTTAGTAGTCAGATCCACAGTGGATATATGGGGAATCATTTTGAGGGAATGTTAGCTGGGTTTCAAGAAAACATAAGAGGCACTTGGAAGAGGTAACTTGAATTAGTTGCAAAACATAAGCATTCAGACCAATAACGTGAGAGGCACTTGGCTAGTAAAAATAGATTAAAATACACCAATAAGGTGTTTTCAACTAAACCTCATATCTTCTATCCACAATGCAAAAACCATCATAAGCCAAAGTTACATTGACAAAAACAAACAAAATACCTAGAATAAGTTCAACATCGTCAGCAGGCAATTCTGTTACAACCTCTAGGCTTACATTAACAGCATTCTTCTGACCTGAGCACGAAAAAAATCAAATTGATTACATGACCAATATTAAAGCTAGTATGCTAATTATCCAAAAGTTATTTATAACAAAAATGATTTTCAGAGAATCTAAAGCAAACGAGCCCTAAGTTATTAGTTAAATATAGTGAAGTTCTTGCGATGGGGTGAACATAGGCTTTCCTCCCTCGAGAAGTAGTGACGTAATTCTCCATCAAAGTCAGCAGTGTTCTTTTCTTTACCTCAGTATAACCCTGCAACTAAAAGTTTCCCACATCAGAGACACACATTTGATGGAGACTTCATATTTAGAAAAATATAATTATAAGAAAAATAATGGAAGGACATTGTACTCACAACAGCCTTGGCAAGAGCTTTTGCAAGTAACTCAACAGCTGATAAACCAGAGTTGTTCAAGGGTTCCTCGGCAGCAGCTTTGAATGAAGGAATCACACTACATTCATGACCCGTGTTAGCAGCAACAAGAGTGTTAACAGTGAAAGATGATTTACATACAATATCACAAGCATACCTATCAGACACATCAGAAATCAATTCAGCCGCTTCCCCACCAATAGCTTTGGCAATTTCATCAGGCTGAGGAGCAGATACATGTTCAAATTTAATACCTGCTTCTCTTTCAATTTTAAATATATTTGACCTTTTAGGATCGTAAAGCATAACAGCAACTCCAGTGTTGCCTAACAAGAACAAAACCAATCATATAAGCCAAAACTTTTACAAGAATATCAATATACAATTTCCATTATAAATAGCCAAATTTCAAATATACCAGCTCTTCCTGTCCGTCCAGATCAATGTATATATGCTTCTACATCTCGGGGAGGTTCACACTATAACAAATTTGATTCGGAAAATTAGATAAAAGGATATATAAGAAATGGAATATTGTAATATATATAATATTATATTATATATGAACAAGTGTACCTGGATAATCAACTAAACATCATTGATGTCAAGACCCTGGCCGCTACATTGGTGGCCGCCAATGTCATGACTTTCCCAGACCTAAAACCTTTCAATGTAATCTGCAATTAACATGACACAGTTCAGATAGAACATATTAGCCAATAACAATTTTACACAGCAACCCCCCTTTAAACATTCATTCAAATGAAGGTAAACAGAATCAAGAATTATATCAATTCATAGCTTACCTCGCGCTGTGCAGTGTTGTTGATGGCGGATGGCAGAAAACCATACAAAAATGAAGGAACCATCTAAAATAATACAATGTCGTTATGAAGCTTTTCCTTATTCTTCTTCATTGATTTTTGCTTAGGGCTGTCGATAGAAACGGCAACGGCTTCGTCGGTGATGGGAACTGAAGGAACCATGTCTTGATATTCGGATCATCTTTCTTCACAACAACTTCTTCTTCCACATCCTCACCTTCCACCTTCGCCTTTTTCTTCTTCTTCTCCTTCTTAACTTCATTCTTCACTTCTTCATCATCATCAGAACTCTTCTTCCTTTTCTTCGAACTCTTCTTCGCCGTTTCTTGGTCCGAAACGACGTCGTTCTGAAGCTTTTCCTTCTTCTTCATTGATTTTTGCTTAGGGCTGTCGATAGAAACGGCAACGGCTTCGTCGGTGATGGGAATTGAAGGAACCATGTCAACAACACCGGAAGAAGAAGAATCGCTCTATGTACGACACATAACTAACAGAATTTTCCTTCAATTAAAAAAAGAAATTAATACTATTTGCTTTAGTTTTCATCTTTTAAATTTTAGAAGAGGCTGTTAATGAAATAGAGGTAGAAGATTCTAGAATAAGAGTTTGTTACAGATTTAGTAACCCATTGTTAAAACTTTACTGATTCAATTGATTTGGCCCATTGTTAAAAACGTAAAATTATTAACCGTTAGTTTGATCCATTTAAATTTTATATGAAATTTATACATGTAATATAACTAAAGCTTTAGAACTCAATTCAAGCATTTTTATTTAAAAGATTAACATTTTAATGACAAATCAGTCTGTTTTATCTATAATAATGACGGATAGTATTTCTATGAAAAAATTATTTTAATAAAATTAGAGCATAGTAAAATGATATAAAAATTATTTTTAAAATTATTTTTTTTTAAATTACAAATAACACAAAAATCTCCTATCATTTCCTATTTTTTAAATTTTTAAATAAAATATAATTTTATAAATAATTATATAATTTTTCTTTTTATATTAAATCAATTACAATTTTAACTTATATTATATAATAAAAACAGGTATAATTCAAAACTAGAGATATTTCATAATTCATTGATAACAAATAAAATTTAAAATATATTATAACATTTATTCAATATCAAATTTATTTATTTAATGATATTTAAATTGTTATTACTTTTTTATGTTAAATATATAAGAGATTAATTGGAATACACTGTCAGTGTAAAACCACTTTACACTGACATCCAATTAGAATGAACTATTTTAAAACATGAGAAGAGAAAAAAATAGAAGAAGTAGTTATTAAAATAGTTTAATTATAATTTATTTATTTTTATTTTTAATTTCTTAATTATGTGTCAAAATGATTCATTCTAATTGGATGTCAGTGTAAAATAGTTTTACACTGACCGTGTATTCCAATTAATCTCAATATATAATTAATGTTATTTAAGTTTATTTAATTATATCTATTTATTTATTTTTAGGTTAAATATACAAAACCCCCCTGCAATGTTAGCGAATTCTCATTATAGCCCCTGTAAAATTTTTTTTTTAAACACCCCCTCTTAATATCCAGATTCCCTCACTTAGCCCCCTGGCTGCCACATGGCAGCAAAGATTCCTTTCTCTTTGCTTGCGTGGCAGTCAGGTGGCATTTTTAATATTTTTTTTTTATTTTTTTTTATTTTTTAATTTTTTTAAAAAAAAAATTTAATTTTATTTTTTTATTTTGTTTTTTTTTGTTTTATTTGTTTTTATTATAATTTTTATAATTTTTTTTTTTTTTAATTTCTTTTTCGCCTTGCAACCGATGTAAAAACATACATTTTAAGAAAGATAGCATACATTTTACATCGGGCCAGAAAGGAAACCGATGTAAAAAAAAACATTTTACATCGGGCCAGAAAGGCAACCGATGTAAAAACATACATTTTACATCGGGCCAGAAAGGCAACCGATGTAAAAACATACATTTTACATCGGACTTAATAGTCAACTGATGTAGTAGATGTATTTCACATCAGACTTAATAGTCAACCGATGTAGTAGATGTATTTTTCACATCGGACTATGGCCCGATGTAAAATGTCTTTGATTTACTACATCGCTTGGCTTTACATCGGACCCAGAACCGATGTAAAATGTGTTTTTCGCCCGATGTAAAAAGTCTTTTCTGCACTAGTGTAATTTTTAAAATAAAAATTTGTTTAAAATAGAATTAAAAATAAAAATTAGGTCCAAAAACGAAAAATTAAAAAAAATAAAAAAAATAAAAAATATATAAATAAAAACGAAAAAGAAATAAAAAAAAAATTTATAAAAATTATAATAAAAACAAATAAAACAAAATAAAACAAAAAAGTAAAAAAAAAATTTTAAAAAATAAAAAAATTAAAAAAAATTAAAAAAAAATTAAAAAAATTAAAAAAAAATTAAAAAAAGTTAAAATAAATAAAATAAAAAGATAAAAAAATATATATATAAAAAATATAAAAAAAATAATAAAATAATAATAAAATAATATTAAAAATGCCACGTGGCTGCCACGCAAGCAAATATAAAGGAATCTTTGTTGCCATGTGACAGTCAGGGGTCTAAGTGAGGGAATCTAAATAAGATGAGGGGGTTTTAAAAAAAAAAACTTTACCATGGGCTAAAATGAGAAATCGCTAACATTGCAGAGGGGTATTGTATATTTAACCCTTTATTTTTATTACTTAATTCTTTAGATTTTTTTTAAGTAAATAATAAATAATAGTAAAATGTATGCCCATTAAAATGGAGGTCCTGTGAAAATGAGAAAAATAATAATAATAACTAACAACTTTTTTATAATGTTTTTCTAATTTAACTTTAATTTTTCTCCTATGTTATTTTAGCAAGCATTATTAATTTTTGGTTTTTAATTTGTTTGGAACGAAAGATTGTTGTTAACATAAATATGGAGATTTTCTTTACCGAGAAGATCTTATTTATTTTAGTTTTCATATTATTTTTTTAATTTTAATGTACTCACAAACTTTTTAAATTTAACCATTTTGATTGATTCCTTATTCACTTTTAATTTTATTCATTTCATTATATTATTTGATTAATAGGCTTAAAATATTGAAAATTATTCAATGTATCCCCGTATAAAAGAATGAAGCAAAATTTCGTTATGTGCTTTATATATAATATTAAATATGTATCTGAATCTTTAATGTGTAAAGTTACTACTTTGTTGACAATAGTAAATATTAATCACATTATATATCATACTTGGTGATGGAACTCCTTTTATGACAGCAAAATCATACAAATAGAATATAAACAAAAGCGAAATATGCAAACTGTATAAAGATTACTAATTGTACAATTAATCTAATTAGTGGTATAAATAAACTCACTTTAAAAATCAATCCTCCGATAAAACTTTCCAGCTAACAAAATAGCAACTAATCTAATTAGTGGTGTAAATGTGATCATTCACATTTACTCATTATATTAGTGGTGCAAATGTGATCGTCCACATTTACTCATTATGATCCAGCTTGGTCTAAAAGACAATGAAACAAGAAATAAAAAAACAATTTAACAAGTAAGGTTCATAAAGAAAAATATTTGACCAACTGAATAATATTATGGATTATGGTTTTCATTGTTGGAAGAGTGATTCATCGTTGTTTATATATGATAGAGATGTAATCAAAGCATACTTTCTCATATATGTTGGTGACTTACTTATCACGCGAAGTTACCCAAATTTTCTTTTGTCATTCATCACTACTCTCTCAAAGAAATTCTCACACAAGAACATGGATAATCCTCATTATTTTTTGGGCATTGAACTTATGACTTCTTCCTCATATCGTCTCTTATCTCGACATAAGTATATTTGATACATTCTTCAACATTTTGATATGGAGGGAGCTAAACCAGCTCCTACACCACTTTTAGCTACTGCAACACTCACATTACATGATGGTACGTCAACCACATATTCCACAACATAGCTACTGCAACACTCACATTACATGATGGTACGTCAACCACATATTCCACAACATATCCAAAGATCATAGAGGCACTAATATCTAAATATTATTCAGTCTGACATTTCCTTTTTCATAAATAAGTTTGCCTAATTCTTGCAGAAGTCTACCACAATGCATCTTCAACACCTCAAAAGAGTACAATGCTACGTTATAAAAATATGTTTCATGGAGTACATGATTTGAACAGAGTGTATTGGAATTCGATCCTCCATAAAACATATTACCCATTTGTAAGAGAACAAGGTCAAGCAAAATGTCTACATGTTTCTCATGTCTTTACCAAAGATCAATTTGTAAACATTCTTATTAAGTCTCTTACGCCAGCAAAATTTGATGAAATTACGTCCAAGATAAAAGTTATCAATGGTAACTTTATATTGAGGGGGCATATAGAGATAATTATCCTTGGAGAATATTTTCATCAAATAAATGTTATAATCGTTAAGTATGGGTTTAAGTGGTTACTACACATTCAATGCCATGCCATTATATTAATTATAATTGTATTATATATGTAACATTGTACTAGTAATAAAAATAGGGTTATCATTTACATAGATGTTTCAATCCGTGACAATTTGTAGATGTTTCAATCCGTGACAATTTTGCATGTCTTTCAAGTCGTAATGACAATTCGTATATAATGCCCCCTAACAAATTCAAGTGGGGATTAGCACATTTAAATGAAGATGGTATGCAATTAAATAGTACATGAACCCTAGTTTTTCCTAAGTTATGGAACTTAATCCATTATAGTGATAAGAAATCGAACCCAATTCAAAAACCAGTGATTGAGCTTGGAGCTTTGTGCCCTTATGTTGTAATAATGTGAATACTGAATACGTATCTAGTGTATAAAAGTAATTAGTGGTTACAGCAATAAACTATCATAAATATAAGTCTAGTTTGCACTGATATTTAAGTAAACGAAAGCAACAGTGTAAAGAATGAAAATTCAGACAAACATAAATTATAGAATATATATGGTTTCTATTGTCTTTGTCAGCAATACAACTTTAATATCAATTCTACAAAAACAGTAACCTAATTCTTACAATTTCCTGTAAAAATTCAAATTGATGAGATAACACAACAAATGATAAATAATGGATTGAAGGAGAAAAAAAAAGTCCCTCATATTAGGGTTCCAAGGTTCAAACAGCTATCAAAATTGTAGTGGGTGGGATAAATATTCCTTGTGTTATTTTATGCATCCATGTGGGATAGAGTATAACAATTAACACAGCACTAAACTTCAGTGGCTCCTAATTTATAGCATGTGTGCGCTATTTTCTTCACTCGTAGCTCCTCTTTTACCATCTAACTCCCCCTCTGCCACCACCACCTCGACCTCTACCAAACCTACCAAACCCTCTTCAATTAGCAAACCCACGATCACCGAATCTGTCCCTACTTGCTTCCTCTCTTTGCTGTTACAACCTTTAGGCTTACATTAACAGCATTCTTCTGACCTGAGCACGAAAAAAATCAAATTGATTACATGACCAAGATTAAAGCTAGTATGCTAATTATCCAAAAGTTCAAGGATGTTATCATACTATCTATGCAAAGGAATGGGCGGTGAAAAAATACTTTTTAATGCAAAAAATCTAATCAGCTATGAAGGAAAATTCCCGGCAAGAAATGCATCTAAGTCCTTGACTGGTACATCAAAAACAGCTCCCTTTCCATCTGCAGTGAGAGCAAGACCTTGCACTCCATCAACCTTATCCTCAGGTATGAATCTCCTCAGTGTTCCAAATGAAAAGCTGACAACAACAGATAAAAGTATAAATCAAACAAGGGAAAAACACACTGGTGAAATTTAAAACATTGATTGTTTATAGTTAAAAACGTTATTTATAACAAAAATGATTTTCAGAGAATCTAAAGCAAACGAGCCCTAAGTTATTAGTTAAATATAGTGAAGTTCTTGCGATGGGGTGAACATAGGCTTTCCTCCCTCGAGAAGTAGTGACGTAATTCTCCATCGAAGTCAGCGGTGATCTTTTCTTTACCTCGGCATAACCCTGCAAATAAAAGTTTCCCACATCAGAGGCACACATTTGATGGAGACTTCATATTTAGAAAAATATAATTATAAGAAAAATAATGGAAGGACATTGTATTCACAACATCCTTGGCAAGAGCTTTTGCAAGTAACTCAACAGCTGATAAACCAGAGTTGTTCAAGAGTTCCTCGGCAGCAGCTTTGAATGAAGGAATCACACTACATTCATGACCCGTGTTAGCAGCAACAAGAGTGTTAACAGTGAAAGATGATTTACATACAATATCACAAGCATACCTATCAGACACATCAGAAATCAATTCAGTCGCTTCCCCGCCAATAGCTTTGGCAATTTCATCAGGCTGAGGAGCAGATACATGTTCAAATTTAATACCTGTTTCTCTTTCAATTTTAGATATATTTGACCTTCTAGGATCGTAAAGCATAACAGCAACTCCAGTGTTGCCTAACAAGAACAAAACCAATCATATAAGCCAAAACTTTTACAAGAATATCAATATACAATTTCCACTATAAATAGCCAAATTTCAAATATACCAGCTCTTCCTGTCCATCCTGATCGATGTATATATGCTTCTACATCTCGGGGAGGTTTACACTAAAACAAATTTGATTCAGAATATCAGATAAAAGGATATATAAGAAATGGAATATTATAATTAATATACTATTATATTATATATGAACAAGTGTACCTGGATAATCAACTAAACATCATTGATGTCAAGACCCTGGCCGCTACATTGGTGGCCACCAATGTCATGACTTTCCCAGACCTAAAACCTTTCAATGTAATCTGCAATTAACATGACACAGTTCAGATAGAACATATTAGCCAATAACAATTTTACACAGCAACCCCCCTTTAAACATTCATTCAAATGAAGGTAAACAGAATCAAGAATTATATCAATTCATAGCTTACCTCGCGTTGTGCAGTGTTGTCGATGGCGGATGGCGGTCCATGGCGGAGAGGCAAAATCCCGCCATACCGGCTGCTTTGCGGCGCCGTTTTTGCGGATTATGGCTGAAAAACCTGCAATAGCGGCCGATATTTACCATTGCGGCGAGCCCAAAAACCGCCATGTAAGTCCGCCAAAGCGGCCATGGCGGGGCAATTTGATAACACTGGCGCTGTGACTGCTCAATGTCACCATGGAGAGCTCTTGCTCCAGGCAAAAATCCAGCAAGCTCAGAAGCAGACTCCTTTTTCTCTGCAAATATAATTGTCCGGCCACCACTGAAACAGGACCACATGCCAAAATATCAATTTTGAAGTTTTAAAACATGCATTATATTATTAAGTATTAAGTCACGAAATGAAAGTTAATATGCCTAACATTGGTGTTAGCCTTCATTTTCTCATTACCAACAAGATCAGCAGTTGCCTTGTCTTTTTTAAGAAATTTCTTAGAAATCTGAAATCAGAACAAGAAAAAATCATATAGGTGCATACTTGTTGAACCCAGCTTGGCAAAGTAGCACTGAAAAGAAGCGTCTAAACTTTAGTAACATCTTGTACCTTACCTGCAAACATCGAATGTGAGAACATTGCAATGCCAAAATGTAATGCAACCTTAAAAATTGAGCAACCGCAAATTGAGTGATGTGAAGTAGACAGCTCCACGGTGGATATATGGGGAATCATTTTAATGGAATGTTAGCTGGGTTTCAAGAAGACGTAAGAGGCACTTGGAAGAGATAACTTGGACTAGTTACAAAACATAAGCATTTAGACCAAGTGTTTGAAATGGCTAGTAAAAATAGATTAAAATACACCAATAAGGTGTTTTCAACTAAACCTCATATCTTCTCTACACAATGCGAAAACCATCATAAGCCAAATTAACATTGACAGAAACAAACCAAATACCTAGAATAAGTTCAACATCATCAACAAAACCCATCCTCAGCATCTCATCTGCCTCATCAAGAACACGAACTTTAGGTGACTCAGGTCAATATTTCCCCTCTCAATATGATCCTGCAAAAAATAACCACTTTAAGTACACACTTCCTGCCAAACTAACACCTATGTCCATAAAAAGAAGTCACACTTAACAAAACACTACAACTAAAGTGAGTAATTACCTTAATACGACCTGGTGTTAAAATAACTATATCAACGCCTCTACAAAGCTTAGCCTCCTGGGCTCCATACGGAGCTCCCCCATATACAGCGCAAGCAGCCAATCCCAATGACCCACCATACACTTCAAAGTCAGCATACACCTATTACACAACAAACCATACACATAAATATCTATAAATAACATGACACATAAAAAACTGACCCACTGGTTCAGGTATAGCATACCTGGTTGGCCAATTCCCTGGTAGGTAAGAGCACAAGAACACTTGGAACTCTCCCATAGCCAGTCTTTCTAACCGATTTTGCCGGTCCATTTGTCAGTGACTCCAATATAGGCAAAACAAATGCCAGAGTTTTTCCCTGTATTAAATTAAAACCAAGTATCGCATAAGCTAATTTAGAGATTAGTCTTAAACAACCCTAAAAACATGTGAGCCTTTACTAAATTATTAAAAACATGTTAATCCAACTAGATCATGTGTCTAAATTACAGCTTTATACAATCCTCTAAAATCACCATCCTTAAACCCTAAAAACATGTTAAATTACTTAATATCTAAAAATATTTCTAAAATTCACCAGAAAACCATACATCTAACATCTAAAAACATCATCCATAAACCCTTAAAAAACATGTTAAATTACTTAATTATTAAAAACATGTTAATCCAACTAGTTCATATGTCTACATTAACTTTATATAATCCTCTAAAGTCACCATCCTTAACACCGATAAGGATGTTAAATTACTTAATTACTAAAAAAACAATTATAAACTTTACTAAAAAAACCATACATCTAACAAAAATATAGAGAATTAATTAAGAACAAGGAAGACAACCACAAACCTGACCAGTACGAGCACGACCAACCAAATCAGAACCATCAAGAATAGTATTAAAAGTCATAGCTTGAATAGGGAACAAAGCCTCGATCCCCTTTTCTTTCAACTTCATCTTCAACGGTTCCGAAATTCTAAAATTTGAAACCGCATTCGGATCATCTTTCTTCACAACAACTTCTTCTTCCCATCCTCATCTTCCACCTTCGCCTTTTTCTTCTTCTTCTCCTTCTTAACTTAAGAGCCAGCTTCATTCTTCACTTCTTCATCATTATCAGAACTCTTCTTCTTTTTCTTCGAACTCTTCTTCGCCGTTTCCTGGTCCGAAACGACGTCGTTCTGAAGCTTTTCCTTTTTCTGATTTTTGCTTAGGGCTGTCGATTGAAACGGCAACGGCTTTGTCGGTGATGGGAATTGAAGGAACCATGTCGAGAAACGAAACGCCGCGTTTTGGTTGTGAGGGTTTTTTTTCTCTCTTGCTTCGGTGGCTGTGAATTGCACAGCTGACGCAAGAGATTTAAGAGGAATTTTTCAGAAAAAGGAGTGCCTTAATCTTTAATGAAAAACATTTTTTTTAGCCACAAGGTTCGAACCAATGAAAGATTGAGTTTATCATATCGATTTTACTTACAACTGTTATTATATCCTATAAATTTTTAATTAAAAAATATAATATAAAGTTAGCGCCTGAGTTTAGAGATATCACCACGGTTTTTGAAGAACCGTGGTGACTTTTGCGTTGTTGTTTGTGCGTTTTGTAGTAGTGGCTAGTTAGTTTTCACCAGGATAAAGTTTCCTTGAAAATAAAATCAGAGTTTTCTTTCTGCGGTTACAGCTGCTAACGTGAGCTTCTCGATATTCAGGTAATGTATCTATGTGCCCTTGAATACTTTGATTACAAATTACATAGGTTTCTTCTCTTTGTCTATTTCTTGGACAAGGACCGAGCTCATTTCCCTCTCAATGACCGAGAGGTAAAGGAGCAAAGGTGAGTCTTCCTTCGGGCAAGTGAGGATCAGAGGCAGTGTAACAAACTTCTTGATCTTGGCGAAAGCTTCCTCACACTCGACTGTTCATTCGAACTTCTCCTTTTTCTTAAGGGCAATTAAGAAAAGGAAAGTTTTGTCGCTCGCGCAGGAAATGAAGCGAGAAAGGGAGGCTAGGCATCCAATGAGTTGTTGCACTTCCTTCACATTAATGGGGCTTCTCACATCAATGACCGCCTGGAACTTGTCTAGATTGGCTTCAACTTCCTTCCTCATCAGCATGAATCCCAAAACTTTCCCTGCATATACTCCAAAAGAGCATTTTGCAAGGTTTAGGCGCATGTTATATTTTCTCACCAATTGCAAAATATCTTGTAGGTCTTCAGTATAGTTATACCCTTTTTCCATCTTGATATTCATGTCGTCGACATATAACTCGAGGTTCATATCTATCTAATGGGATAACAAAATGTCCATGAGTCACAAGTAGGTGACGCCAGCGTTTTTGAGGTCGAAAGGCATGATGTTTTAGTAGTAGTGTCCTTGGTTTAAAATGAAGGCAGTTGTGAGGGCATCCAATGGATCCATCTTTATTTGGTTGTATCTGTTTGCCTTGAAAAATAGCAAACAACCGTTGGTCTCCTAATTCGTGAAAATTAGTTTACTTGCAGGATCGACCATACAAATCCTAGGACAATGTGCTTTAAGAGTTTTGACAATATGTATAGAAATCAAACCTTTTATTCATTATGTTCATCATTGTTTTTCATAAACTGATGTAATTTGAATGAGAATGATAAAGTTTTGTTCTTAAAAGAAATAACAAAGAAACGTACTAAAAAGTGCAAGAATGAAATTGCAGAAATGTAGAATAAATTGCATGTAAATAACTTATAACTTCATTGAAATGTAAAGAATGAAACTGGTGTTTTTCCAAACGTGCATTTTCTCAATGACAACTCTTTTCTCTCACACGGGTACTTTGAGTATTTTTTAGTAACTTGTACAAATTTGAACACCCACTGGAAATCTAACACGACGACGCCCTATTTATATACAGTCGAAATAACCGTCAACAACGGTCATTTCTCCTAGTGACGACAAATGGCGTCCTGCATGCCTTCGCCTCTTGGATATATTCCACGCGTCTTCCTTTTAAAACCATAATTCCCTCCTTTATTCGAATTTCAAACCTTCGCGTCGAACGACACTTCTTTAAACTTCGGTCGAAAATTCTTCCAAATTCTTAGAAATACTTCTAAGTCTTTTAAGTCTTCTCTTCTCAACAGAAAGGTGGTTTTCGACTAAACTTCCCTATAATCACGTTTCTATCGAAGCCTCATAAATACCTCAACTATTCTCACTCTTGGAAGAGACCCTTATCCCAACATCAGGCGTCGAAATTAGGGGCCAACAAATTGCCCCCAAAAAATATCTTTTTCGACATTGCTGGAGAAAAGGACGTTTTTTATGATAGCATTCGATGCCTTGCTTCCACTTACATGGATATTGATGCAATTAGAACTCCCATGTTCCAACTGTTCAGTTTCTTCTGAACCACTATGTGACGTCATGTCATCATTACAATCTTTGAAAAATCTTTCCTCAAAGTGCACTACATCACTAGCCATCATCATACCTCCTAAAACTTAGGAGATAGTGGGGTATAGGTAGTAACTGCCACCGTCCCATCCATCATCCCTAACGAGACACGTGTCCCACTACAGCATTAGTCATTTAATGCTGATTTGAGGTCTGTTGATATTCCACAGCCTTTAAATAGTTTTTTCCAAACCATTTTTTTCTTTTTACGCTTCCAAAAACTCTTTGCCTACTTCTCAGAAAAACAAAACCCAAATCTCTTGTTCTTCAGCCATGGCATCTTCAACCTCCAACGTCAAAGATTCCAGAAAAATCCAAAAACCAAATGAGCCAATGACCCACTCTCAGCTTCCTCCTTTCGCTACGCTTGTTGGGCCCAAGATAGTGAAGAACCTACAATGTGTGAAGCCCCCAATCTATACCCCAAAACAGTTAAAGCAATAAAAGAAAAATTCAAAATTTCGTCAGAGTATATCTAAAAACACGGCATAGACCGAAGGGGTCACATCAATAGAAAACAAAATACAGATAACATACAACACCTGCTCATAAAGATATGCAACGGTGGGGTAGCAATCAAACAGAGGAAACTCAGTTCCTTACACCCACTTTTCAGAAATTAGAATAAAAGCGGAAAATCTAAAATCTGAATAACATATATACATATATCATATAAAAAGTCTGTCACACATCAAGTTATACACGTACAATTCCAAAAGATATCATCACATATACAAAATAATCACAAACGGCCACCCTAGCTACCCGGTGTCACATATCAGAGCCGACCGACAAAAGAATGAAGACGCAACGCTTCACAAAAAGAATACCTCCAGCGACTCTAATCTGCAATGCCTCATAGAGCATTATAAAACAGCAGAAGGGTGAGAAAAACAACCATAATATAATTACGTAAAATTATATATTAACACAAAAATACTCAAGTAGGCATATTCTCACCACCATTGCACAACAATCAAACATAACACAATACGGTACAATTTTCACGTATCAAATACCACTGCACTTCAATCATTCACAATTCAATTACACATATTCCATCTCATCAATCACAATCACAAATCCATGCACAATTAATTCATGATTTATGCAAATGCACAGAGACCGACACAACGACTCTATGCACATGCTATGCGGTACCGACTTCCAATGTCTCATCATCAGTTCACTCAGGAACTACTGGAACCATCGCTCGTTACTGAGGATCGCTCAATAACTCCCCGTCGGGCCTACGATGTTCACCCGTCGCTTTAGGTCTCCACATGAGCACACGACGTTATGGATTGCTTTAGGTCTCCACATGAGCACACAATCCGATCGCTTTAGGTCCCCACATGGGCACACGATCGTCTATAACCATCGCTTTAGGTCCTCACATAGGCACACGATGTTATAGCGGATTCCCTCTGGAACCAAACCGTCACTCAGGACGTCACAACAATGCATATCATGATGCTTGGCATACAAATGACTCATGACAATCCAAGGCATACATATATACAACCATGTGAACCATTTCAACATCAATAATCATGCATTGAAAATCAATTCAAACAATGCATTCATCATTAACCACAAATCACAACAACAAGCCTATTATCATATGCATTCACACCAATTCACATCAATTACACCAAACGGCAACGAGCATCGCTTTACCACCCAAACGGCAACGAACTCTTTCACAATTAACATGCATTTACATTTAATTTAAACAATGCATTTATTTGCCAAAATGCCACAATTCACAATAATTTCCACAATCTAGGATTTACGCCATAAGGCTACCCACAACACATCGTATAACAGTACACACAAGCTATACGTTATATAACAAAAGCATATTGCACGATAACACCTTAATCGCACGCATTCACGACGGTAAAAATTAACACAACAATATGGTTTCAATTTTCTGCTATAATTGAACCATATACAGACCTCAAAACTATTTTTCCTAGAAAGAACATCTCGTTAGCTTTCCAACGCTTCGAACGGGGGTCAACACCGACTTACGGTTCAAGAGTTATGAATTTTTGAAGTTTTGCAAAAACCAGAATTTTTCTGCTAACAGCCCTACGGGTTCATGCAATTTCGTCCGAAAATCCGACCGATTCAATTATTTTCTTCGAAACAAACACATACTCATTCATACCAAACATATAGTAGTGATTTGGAACCATTAAACGTGAATTCTACGACTTTCGATTTCACTCCGAATCTTAAACTCTCAATTCTCCAAAAATGCAAAAACTTACAAACTCAACCAAATTCGATAAAACAAGCATACTCGATCACAGCCTAACATTACTCGACACATCTACACAATTTATTCCGACTTTCGTCCGTAAAAACATCGGTTTCTATCGATTTCTACCGTTTCGACCTAAAAGTGAAAACTATGGAAAACAAGCAAACATTCCAAGAAGACATACATAATCTTACACAAGCATAAGATAATCGAGTTTCGCACCCTTACCCGATTAATTCGCGTTTGAAAAGCCGGTTGAATCGGTTCCTAAATCCACAAGTTTTTCCTCTTTTTTCCCTTCTTTTTCCTCTTCTCTTTCTCTTCTCCTTTTCTTTTTATTCTTTCTTTCTCTCTTTTCTACCTACTTTTCTATTTTTATAACAAATCAAAATATCTAACCCCAAAAAGACCAAAATACCCCTCAGCTCAAATATCTCTCAAACGCTCTCAAAATGCAATAAAACATAAACATACCAATGAAATATATTTCGGGAAATAAAAGTTGAAAAGAAAATATAATTTATTGCAAATATTTTACCTATCAGAGAAATTATCCAATTAACAGGTAAAACTCATTTGATTTACACAATTCAAAAAAAATCCACCTGTCGTGCTCAAATAACACTAAATTAAATTCATGCTCTTCATATCACTTCACATAATATTAAGATTCCTAAATATAAGGCAACACATAACAAAAGGCCAAAAACTCACCAACTTCCACCAGTGGAACTCAAGTGCAAAACTTGACATAACCAAAAATAACACTAACTTCCACCAGTGGAACTCAAGTGCAAAACGTGACATAACAAAAAATAACACTAACTTCCATCAGTGGCTGTTAGTTCAAAATGTGACACATTTATGCCACAAAACTCTTAATGCCCAAACATGATGCATTAACATGAAACACAATAAATCACACAATTCACAAAATTTCACATAAATGGAATAATTAAATACGGTTAAATAAATCGGGGTGTTACACAATGCATCCCGGGATCACTTGAGAAGGAGAATAGGTCTATCTACGAATCTCAGGTACTGATCCATGTTCTTGTTTATGGAAAACCACATGCGTTATCTAGTCCTTTATCCGCTATAGATACTGATTTTGAGAAAATTAGTGATTATTTCCCCTTCTATCATAAGACAAAGCCCATAGGGCAAGCCAACAAATATAAGGTAGAAATTGATGCCCCTGATGTCGTAGCCTTCAACAACATAGATTTACGGTACATGAACGATGGATCTAGGATTTTTAGGGCAACTCCATCGTTCAAAGATTCTGATCTTTATTTGAGCTGGTTAACCAAAATAGAAAAAGTTAAGGCCCAATCCTGGAAAGACTTAGGAATCTATGACCTTATCATGATGTCGAAAACAGGACCCACATATTGTTCGATAATGCTAGTCTCATCCCTTTACTTCTGGGACAGCACCCATTATACCTTTCATCTCGCTTATATATGGGTAAACTATTTCACAACCGTTAACAATAACAACCGTATAGATAGGTATTTATTTATATAATATATATCACTATGGTTAACTAGAATAACCGTAGTGATAACCCTTTTATCTGTGAATTTTAAAATAAATAAAAAACCGTATAGATAGGTATTTATTTATTATAAATATATCACTACGGTTAACTAGGAGAACCGTAGTGATAACCCTTTTATTTGTGAATTTTAAAATAAATAAAAAAGAAAAGGTGCGCCTTAACTTCTCACTTAATGCATCTGCAGTTTAAACATCAACAATGTAATTCACAATGCATCTGCAGTTTAAACATCAACAATGTAATTCAAACCCTAATTCAACTATTACATTTCATATCAAAGTAAACATTAAACATAAAGGAGACAAGAAAACATAACATCTTGATATTTCCAGAAAATATCTCTGATTTCAGTTTGTTCTTCAAATTCTTGTTCTTTTTCTTTAAATCCTCATACATAACCTTCAGATAGCCCACAGCTTCCAACTCTAACTTCATAATGCTCTCATCGTCATTTCTATCTCTTTCTCCCACGTCTTCATCCCATATGAACAAATTACATGTTTCATCGCTCCTCCAAAATGGACCTCTCCAAAAAAGCCTTCCTTTATTTTGTCCCTTCTTGCATTGATACGAAACCATACGACCATCACAACCACAAAAATTTCCAGATCGAGATTTTACACTGGAAGAAGACGTAGAAACACCTTTGGATGATTTTGTCTTCAAATGTGACATTGCAACACATTAAAGTAGAAAAGTTTCTTGTTGTTGTTGTCTTCTTCCCGACAATGGTGACGGCGTTGGTGTTAGGGTTGTTTCGTCTTGTTTCTTTTTTCAATGGATAAATTGATATATACTTGGTGTTTAAAATACATAACAGTTTTTAACAACGGTTTTAAGAAAAAGCCGTCGTGATATCATTATTATTTTTTAGTTAAATATTAATAAAACTTAAAAAGGGAGCATTTACGTCAAAGGGATAAACTATTTGAGGGAGATGAGGTTCGAACCCATGATAGATAGATTGTATCACCACGGTTTTCATAACAACCGTTATTATACCCTTGAGATTTCTAATTAAAATAATGTGCGCACATCCAGTACGCACTATAAGAACGGTGTATAGGATGCCGTTGTAAACCTGGCGTTGTTGTTTGGACGTTTTGTAGTAGTGCTCTATCCACTCCTTCTAGGTTCTGTGCTGCCTTTTTGTCGAAGACAGCACTACAACGAGGACAGAGCATTATTTCAGACCTCTTTCTCTGGCATCTATGGATGAAATCTGCCAAGTTTTCCTCTTCTTTAGGGTATGTTAATTTGTGGTACTCCTCACGTCGACGTTCTTCGTCAACTTGCATCGAAACATTCTGGGACACCTCCGCCATGTTCACATTGGCAGCTGTCTCTGTGGCAATGCTCAATTTGTTTAACTTCAAACTGAGGCCTTCATTGACCTCATGATCCTTCTTGATACGGTTGGAACCCTCAGTGGTTTCCTTTGTTGGTACCTTTGGAGGCAGACCCTTGGTAACCTGTTGGCTGACGAATCCGACAGTCCTTTCCTTTGGATCCTCCATGGTTCTCTAGAGGAGGCCAACAACAGCCTGTTTGTAGGAACCCTCAGTAGTCCATTTGTTAACCTGGACGAAACCATCAGTGGTCTCGTTATTAATTTGGACGAAACCCTCAGTAGTTTCGTTGTTGATCTTGGAGAAACCCTCAGTGGTTTCGTTGTTGATTTTGACGCCATTTATGGCCTCAGCAATGTAATTTTCTATAATTTTTTCTTCAAGGTCTTTAGTAACCTTAACCATCACAGCTTGGTTTACAAAGTCATTAGTAACTTCGACCTTGTCACTTTTGTCGGCGGGATCCTCAGTAATCTCCACCATGTTCACATTACTGTTGAAACCGTCATCAGACTCAATCATATTCATGTTGTTGTCGAAGCCTTCAACAACTTCGATCATATTCACCATGGATGGCTCAGCGTAGTGGGCCTCCGCCACTTGCAAAGGATTCGAATCTATCTTCATCAGGTGGATCTGGGTCAAAGTCCTTTCCAGGACCTTGTTGATCTGCTTCGATCTCATTGGCTTTGACAGCCAGATACTTTACTTCGGCCTCTAAGGCCGCTTTGAGTTTATTCTCGGCTATATAAGTCACGATCTTGTCCAGAAATAGTGACCCACTCATCGTCACTAAATTCGCTGCCCCAGCCAATTGGCTGGATGTGTGAGGTTCCAAAAATATAATTTTCTTCACCAACTACCTCTCTATCCCACTGAAACCCATGGGTGGGATGAAGGTATAGGGAGCAGAAGGCGTTGTCAGTTGGCATCATGTCGAACGTTGCAGGACTGCGAGGAGCAATATGAGCCAGATTTCTGTCAAAGCTACGCCTTTCAACCTGGTTTACTTCAGCCAGAAAGTAATTCTTGTCAGCTTCTATATTCTCGACAATCCCATCGGCACGCCATATCATTATTCTTTGGTGCATCGACGAAGGGATGACACATATGCCGTGTATTCATTCACTGCCTAACAGCAGGTTGTAATTTGCCTTTGAGGCAATTACCATAAACATTGTCAGCCTAGTGATGGTTCCGACTGTTAGATCCACTTGTATTACACCCATGGTGGTTCCCACTTTACCCTCGTAATTCGACAACACCATGTTATGAGGTTTGGTGTCAGAATCATCCTTTCCAATCTTTTTAAGCATGTAATGCGGCATCAGATTGGCTGCCGCTCCTCCATCAACCAAAATCTTGTTTACCCCTATGTTGCCCACCTTTCCTTTTATGAACAGGGGTTTCAAGTGACTCCTCATCGAATCATCTGGTCTTTCAAAAAATGTGTTTTGTTCTTCCACGCATCCATTGTTTATAATGTAATAACAAACAGGCCAGTGTATGGCCGTTGGGACTTCCATAGTCTCTTCCTCATCTTCGACTTCCATTATCTGGTCATACTCTCTGGGGAGTACTGACACTACGTTACACATCATGTCGAAAGATGCTTCCGACACTGAGTTAAAATCATTTGTCATTTCAGCATCTCTGGTTATGTCCTCCTTCGAAGACACTTGTTCTGGAGCAACGAACGACTTCTCCACCTTCAATTCTTCTTTTGGATTCGAGGCTTGAATGTTACTGCTAGTTTCTGGTTTAGCCATTCCTACAGCCTCCTTCTCAGCTTTCTTTTGACGCTGATACCTCCTCCATTGTGATTTTGTCATGGGGTTCTTACCCTTGTAGTTTTCAGATAGGTAAATCATCCTTTTAGGTTTTTGGACATCTTTCCTATGTGATAAGGAAGATCCCCTTTGCACTTCGAAGTCTTTCCACTTCCCTTGGCCTTGGGCCTGGCGAATTGGATTGACCTATTTGTCATCTAGAGCCTTATTCGAAGGCTTGAATGTGTTAGGGTACCTTCCTCCTAACTTCTGCTTGCTTTGGTCTCCTCTCCTTGGGTCGAATCTTTCTCATCCTGCTGGTTGAGAAGACTTCCAATTTCCCCTTCTTTTTGCTCCACTACTACGAAAAACCCATTTAACAACGGTGGGAATGACATATAATGACGCGGGCGAAGGCGTTGTTATGTAGATTGTCGTTGTAAGTTAGTTGTTTCTACAACGGGCTGGAAACCGTTATTGAAAGGTAGGGCGCGAGCCATATATCACAACGGTTATGATAATAAACTGTTGTGATTCATACACTTAGGTTCTGGGTTTGAAACCTATTAGCAGCGAAATTATATAAAACATAAATTACTTATGATATCAGTTAAAATAGATAACCGTTGTTGTAAGTACCCTAAGTTTATTATATTAAATGTAGATTGCTTGTTTTCCAAACACCTCACTAAATAAATATACATGGATTCAATTTGATGAAGATGTCTATAATCTGCAAATTAAACTATTCTTGAAAACCAACTTAAACAAACCAATGTTATTTTCTGATTGCATTCGTCTCATCGTGCATTTCACGCTCTTTTACATATATTGTGGTTTATTGATCTGACTCCTGCGATATATCGCTATCTTCGATTATAGTTAAATTTCCATAAGAACAACAAGACATTGGATAATCTGCCTCATCTTTGATTTAACTATAATGGAAGATGGCGATGCATCTAAGGAGCCAGATCATTATACCATAATCTATATATAAAAGAACGTGAGATAAATGATGAGAGGCATTTAATCAGAAAACAACATTGTGTTGTTTAAGTTGGTTTTCAAATACAACTTAATTTGCAGATTATAAGTATCTATGTCAAATTAACTAAATGTATTTTAAGTGAGGGTTAGTGAAACAAACAATCTACATAGAATACGCTTGCTACCACCAGCAAACTTTAAGTAAGGGTTAGTGAAACAAACAATGTAAATAGAATATAATAAACTCAAACAACATTCTATACCAGATCCAGAAATTATAAACTGATATAATACGCTTGCTTCCACCATCATCATCACCCTGCATCATCCCCTTAACCTGAAAGGAAACAAAGCAAACTTTAAAAATGAGCATCCTTAGTTGAAAACAAACCCTAAAACCATAATCAAGTGAAGAGTAAAGAGATGAACAGGAATAACGCACCTTTTAATGAAACTAATCGCGGAACAGGAATCAATTTTGATGTTGAACTAGTTTGGGAAGCAATGAAAAATAAATATAAGGAGGAAGAAGCTTACACAAAAGCTTCATACTTCTTATATTTCTTTTCATTGTTTCTAAAACTAGATAAAGTTTGCTTACAGTGTTGATTCTTCATTTACTAACATCTTGTTTGTGAAGCTATGAAGAAAAAGTACAAGGTGGATGAAGTTTCTATCATAGCTTCATGCTTCTTGTACTTTTTTCCATAGCTACGCAAACATTATGAAGTTTCCAAAGCATGGTCTTTGTTAAGGTAGTGAAAACGAATCTGAAAAAATAAAAACAATCAACAAAAATAACAATCCACAAACGAGATAATGGGAAATATCTAACAATAAATGGAAGGAGAAGAATACCTTAATGTATAAAGTACAAGATTCACAGCTAATGGTGAAAACGAAGAGAAAAAATGGGTTCTATGGTTTCACTTTGAAGGCAACGGCGTTACTGTCAATTAAGCGAAAGTTATTTCACTTATATATGGGTAAACTATTTCACAACCGTTAACAATAACAACCGTATAGATAGGTATTTATTTATATAATATATATCACTACGGTTAACTAGAATAACCGTAGTGATAACCCTTTTATCTGTGAATTTTAAAATAAATAAAAATCGTATAGATAGGTATTTATTTATTATAAATATATCACTACGGTTAACTAGGAGAACCGTAGTGATAACCCTTTTATTTGTGAATTTTAAAATAAATAAAAAAGAAAAGGTGCGCCTTAACTTCTCACTTAATGCATCTGCAGTTTAAACATCAACAATGTAATTCACAATGCATCTGCAGTTTAAACATCAACAATGTAATTCAAACCCTAATTCAACTATTACATTTCATATCAAAGTAAACATTAAACATAAAGGAGACAAGAAAACATAACATCTTGATATTTCCAGAAAATATCTCTGATTTCAGTTTGTTCTTCAAATTCTTGTTCTTTTTCTTTAAATCCTCATACATAACCTTCAGATAGCCCACAGCTTCCAACTCTAACTTCATAATGCTCTCATCGTCATTTCTATCTCTTTCTCCCACGTCTTCATCCCATATGAACAAATTACATGTTTCATCGCTCCTTCAAAATGGACCTCTCCAAAAAAGCCTTCCTTTATTTTGTCCCTTCTTGCATTGATACGAAACCATACGACCATCACAACCACAAAAATTTCCAGATCGAGATTTTACACTGGAAGAAGACGTAGAAACACCTTTGGATGATTTTGTCTTCAAATGTGACATTGCAACACATTAAAGTAGAAAAGTTTCTTGTTGTTGTTGTCTTCTTCCCGACAATGGTGACGGCGTTGGTGTTAGGGTTGTTTCGTCTTGTTTCTTTTTTCAATGGATAAATTGATATATACTTGGTGTTTAAAATACATAACAGTTTTTAACAACGGTTTTAAGAAAAAGCCGTAGTGATATCATTATTATTTTTTAGTTAAATATTAATAAAACTTAAAAAGGGAGCATTTACGTCAAAAGGATAAACTATTTGAGGGCGATGAGGTTCGAACCCATGATAGCTAGATTGTATCACCACGGTTTTCATAACAACCGTTATTATACCCTTGAGATTTCTAATTAAAATAATGCGCGAGCATCCAGTACGCACTATAAGAACAATGTATAGGATGCCGTTGCAAACTTGGCATTGTTGTTTGGGCGTTTTGTAGTAGTCCTCTATCCACTCCTTCTAGGTTTTGTGCTGCCTTTTTGTCGAAGACGGCACTACAACGAGGACAGAGCATTATTTCAGACCTCTTTCTCTGGCATCTATGGATGAAATCTGCCAAGTTTTCCTCTTCTTTAGGGTATGTTAATTTGTGGTACTCCTCACGTCGACGTTCTTCGTCAACTTGCATCGAAACATTCTGGGACACCTCCGCCATGTTTACATTGGCAGCTGTCTCTGTGGCAATGCTCAATTTGTTTAACTTCAAACCGAGGCCTTCATTGACCTCATGATCCTTCTTGATACGGTTGAAACCCTCAGTGGTTTCCTTTGTTGGTACCTTTGGAGGCAGACCCTTGGTAACCTGTTGGCTGACGAATCCGACAGTCCTTTCCTTTGGATCCTCCATGGTTCTCTAGAGGAGGCCAACAACAGCCTGTTTGTAGGAACCCTCAGTAGTCCCTTTGTTAACCTGGACGAAACCATCAGTGGTCTCGTTATTAATTTGGACGAAACCCTCAGTAGTTTCGTTGTGGATCTTGGAGAAACCCTCAGTGGTTTCGTTGTTGATTTAGACGCCATCTATGGCCTCAACAATGTAATTTTCTATAATTTTTTCTTCAAGGTCTTCAGTAACCTTAACCATCACAGCTTGGTTTACAAAGTCATTAGTAACTTCGACCTTGTCACTTTTGTCGGCGGGATCCTCAGTAATCTC
>JALAZF010000245.1:3097500-3117500 GCA_022829125.1 Lathyrus tuberosus | reverse complement strand
ATACCTTATCAGACAACAAGAAGCAACAACAAGCAAGAAGCACAACAAATAACAAGCACAACAACAATAACAAAAAACACGCACAACCACAACACACAACAACAACAAGCACAACAAAATACAACAACAACAAACAACGACAACAACAAACAACGACAACAAGCAACAAGCAACAAGCACAACAACAATAACAACATCACCAAACAACAACAACAAACAACAACAAGAAGCAACGAGCACTAAGCAACAACAAGATTTAAGTATTAAAAAGTCAAACCTAAGCTTCATGATTTGCGGTCGGTGCGGTGGTGTCCCAAAGCGGTCATCCTATTGTTTTCTTCGGTAAAACGGTATTTCCCGGTATGCAAAACAGTCTCTGTGTAAGTGCGCGAAATGTTTGATGTCACAAAAGCGGGGAAAAAATAACGTCAATACCTTATCAGACAACAACAAGCAACAATAACAACAACAACAAAAAACAAGCACAACAACAACAACAAAACACAACAACAACAAGCACGACAAAATACAACAACAACAACAGCAGCAACAAACAACAACAACAACAACAAAGAACAACAAGCAACAAGCAATAACAACAACAAGATTTAACTATTAAAAAGTCATACCTAAGCTTCAAGAGTTGCGGTCGGTCCGATGGTGTCCCAAAGCGGTTATCCTATTGTTTTCTTCGGTAAAACAGTATGTCCCGGTATGCAAATCAGCCTACATGTAACTACGCGAAATGTTTGATGTCACAAACTGGAAAAAAAATAGCGTCAATGCCTTATCAGACAACAACAAGCAACAACAACAACAACAACAAAAAACAAGCACAACAACAACAACAAAACACAACAACAACAACAAGCACGACAAAATACAACAACAAACAACAACAACAAGCACAACAAAAACAACAACAACAACAACAACAACAAACAACAGAAATAACAAACAACAACCAGCAACAACAAGCAACAAGCAACAACAACAAGATTTAACTATTAAAAAGTCATACCTAAGCTTCAGGAGTTGCGGTTGGTGTGGTGGTGTCCCAAAGCGGCCAGCCTATTGTTTTCTTCGGTAAAACGGTATGTCCCGGTATGCAAATCAGCCTCAGTGTAAGTGCGCGAAATGTTAGATGTCACAAAAGCGGGAAAAAACATAGCGTCAATACCTTATCAGACAACAACAACAAAAAACAAGCACAACAACAACAACAAAACATAACAACAACAAGCACGACAAAATACAACAACAAACAACAACAACAACAAGCACAACAACAATAACAACAACAAACAACAACAACAACAAACAACAACAAGCAACTAGCAACAACTCCAACCAGATTTAAATTTTAAAAAGTCATACCTAAGCTTCAGGAGTTGCGGTCGGTGCGGTGGTGTCCCAAAGAGGTCATCCTATTGTTTTTTTGGGTAAAACGGTATGTCCCGGTATGCAAATCAACCTCCGTGTAAGTGCGCGAAATATTTGATGTCACAAAAGCGAGAAAAAAAAAGCGTCAATACCTTATCAGCCAACAACAAGCAACAACATCAACAACACTAAAAACAAGCATAACAACAACAACAAAACACAACAACAACAACAAGAACGACAAAATACAGCAACAACAGCAACAACAGGCACAACAACAACAACAACAAGCACAACAACAACAACAACAAACAACAATAACAACAGCAAACAACAACAAGCAACAACAACAACAATATTTAACTATTAAAAAGTCATACCTAAGCTTCAGGAGTTGCGGTCGGTGCGATGGTGTCCCAAAGCAGTCATCCTATTATTTTCTTCGGTAAAACGGTATGTCTCAGTATGCAAATCAGCCTCCGTGTTGGTGCGTGAAATGTTTGATGTCACAAAAGCGGAAAAAAAAAGCGTCAATATCTTATCAGACAACAACAAGCAACAACAACAACAAAAAACAAGCACAACAACAACAACAAAACACAACAACAACAAGCACGACAAAATACAACAACAAACAACAATAACAACAACAACAACAACAGCAAGAAACAACAACAACAACAAACAACAACAAACAACAACAACAACAACAACAAGCAACAAGCAATAACAACAACAAGATTTAACTATTGAAAAGTCATACCTAAGCTTCAGGAGTTGCGGTCGGTGAGGTGGTGTCCCAAAGCGGTCATCCTATTATTTTCTTCGATAAAACGGTATGTCCCGGTATGCAAATCAACCTCAGTGTAAGTGCGTGAAATGTTTGATGTCACAAATGCGGGAAAAAATAACTTTAATACCTTATCAGCCAACAACAAGCAACAACAACAACAAAAAACAAGCACAACAACAACAACAAATCACAACAACAACAAGAACGACAAAATACAACAACAAACAACAACAACAACAACACGTATAACAACAACAACAACAAACAACAACAAGCGACAAAAAACAAGCACAACAAGATTTAACGATTAAAAAGTCATACCTAACTTCAAGAGTTGCGGTCGGTGCGGTGGTGTCCCAAAGTAGTCATCCTATTATTTTCTTCGGTAAAACGGTATGTCCCGGTATGCAAATCAGCCTCCGTGTAAGTGCGCGATATGTTTGATGTACCCAAAGCGGGGAAAAAATAGCGTCAATACCTTATTAGACAACAACAAGCAAAAACAACAAAAAACAAGCACAACAACAACAACAACTAAACACAACAACAACAAGCACGACAAAATACAACAACAAACAACAACAACAACAACAACAACAGCAACAAACAACAACAACAACAACAACAACAAACAACAACAAACAATAACAACAAGCAACAAGCAATAACAACAACAAGATTTAACTATAAAAAAGTCATACCTAAGCTTCAGGAGTTGCGGTCGGTGTTGTGGTGTCCCAAAGCGGTCATCCTATTGTTTTCTTCGGTAAAATGGTATGTCCCGGTATGCAAATCAGCCTACGTGTAAGTGCGCGATATGTTTGATGTCAGAAAAGCGGGGAAAAAAGAGCGTCAATACCTTATCAGACAACAACAAGCAACAACAACAAAAAACAAGCACAACAACAACAACAAAACATAACAACAACAAGAACAACAAACTACAACAACAACAACAAGCACAACAACAACAACAAACAACAACAAGTGATAAAAAACAATCACAACAAGATTTAACCATTAAAAAGTCATACCTAAGCTCCAGGAGTTGCGGTCGGTGCGGTGGTGTCCCAAAGCGGTCATCCTATTATTTTCTTCGGTAAAACGGTATGTCCCGGTATGCAAATCAGCCTCCGTTTAAGTGCGCGATATTTTTGATGTCACAAAAGCGGGGAAAAAATAGCGTCAATACCTTATCAGACAACAACAACAACAACAACAACAAAACACAACAACAACAAGGACGACAAAATACAACAACAAACAACAACTACAACAAGCACAACCACAACAACAACAACAACAAACATCAACAAGCGACAAAAAACAAGCAAAACAAGATTTAACTATTAAAAAGTCATACCTAAGCTGCAGGAGTTGCGGTCGGTGTGGTGGTGTCCAAAAGCGGTCATCCTATTGTTTTTTTCGGTACAACGGTATGTCCAGGTATGCAAATCAGCCTTCGTGTAAGTGCGCGATATGTTTGATGTCATAAAAGCGGGAAAAAAAATAGCGTCAATACCTTATCAAACAATAACAAGCAACAAAAACCACAACAACAAAAAACAAGCACAACAACAACAATAAAACACAACAATAACAAACACGACAAAATACAACAACAAACAACAACAACAACAACAACAACAACAAGCACAACAACAACAACAACAAACAACAACAATAACAAACAACAACAAACAACAAGCAACAACAACAACAAGATTTAACTATTACAAAGTCATACCTAAGCTTCAGGAGTTGCAGTCGATGCGGTGGTGTCTTAAAGCAGTCATCCTATTGTATTCTTCGGTAAAACGTTATTTCCCGGTATGCAAATCAGCCTCCATGTAAGTGTGCGAAATGTTTGATGTCACAAAAGCGGGGAAAAAATAGCGTCAATACCCTATCAGACAACAACAAGCAACAACAAGAACAACAAAAAACAAGCACAACAACAACAACAAAACACAACAACAACAAGCACGACAAAATACAACAACAAACAACAACAGCAACAACAACAACAAACAACAACAACAACAAACAACAACAAACAACAACAACAACAAGCAACAAGCAATAACAACAACAAGATTTAACTATTAATAAGTCATACCTAAGCTTCAGGAGTTGCGGTCGGTGCGGTGGTGTCCCAAAGCAGTCAGCCTACTATTTTCTTTGGTAAAATGGTATGTCCCGGTATGCAAATCAGCCTCCATGTAAGTGCGCGAAATGTTAGATGTCACAAAAGCGGAAAAAAATAGCGTCAATACATTATCAGACAACAACAAGCAATAATAACGACAACAACAACAAAAAATAAGCACAACAACAACAACAACAAAACACAACAACAACAAGCACGACAAAATACAACAACAAACAACAACAACAACAACAAGCACAACAACAACAACATCAAAAACAAACAACAACAACAACAAACAACAACAAGTAACAAGCAACAACTACAACCAGATTTAAGTTTTAAAAAGTCATACCTAAGCTTCAGGAGTTGCGGTCGGTGCGGTTGTGTCCCAAAGCGGTAATCCTATTGTTTTTTCGGTAAAACGGTATGTCCCGGTATGCAAATCAGCCTCCGTGTAAGTGTGTGTAATGTTTGATGTCACAATAGCGGAAAAAAATAGCGTCAATACCTTATCAGACAACAACAAGCAACAACAACAACAACAACAATAAAAATCAAGCACAACAACAACAACAAAACACAACAACAACAAGTAAGACAAAATACAACAGCAAACAACAATAACAACAAGCACAACAACAACAACAACAACAACAACAAACAACAACAACAACAACAACAAATAATAACAAACAACAACAAGCAACAAGCAACAACAACAACAAGATTTAACTATTAAAAAGTCATACCTAAGCTGCAGGAGTTGTGGTCGGTGCGGTGGTGTCCCAAAGCGGTCATCCTATTGTTTTTTTCGGTAAAATGGTATGTCCCGGTATGCAAATCAGCCTCCGTGTAAGTGTGTGTAATGTTTGATGTCACAATAGCGGAAAAAAAATAGCGTCAATACCTTATCAGACAACAACAAGCAACAACAACAACAACAACAATAAAAATCAAGCACAACAACAACAACAAAACACAACAACAACAAGTAAGACAAAATACAACAGCAAACAACAATAACAACAAGCACAACAACAACAACAACAACAACAACAAACAACAACAACAACAACAACAAATAATAACAAACAACAACAAGCAACAAGCAACAACAACAACAAGATTTAACTATTAAAAAGTCATACCTAAGCTTCAGGAGTTGCGGTCGGTATGGTGGTGTCCCAAAGCGGTCATCCTATGGTTTTCTTCGGTAAAACGGTATGTCCTGGTATGCAAATCAGCCTCCGTGTAAGTGCGTAAAATGTTTGATGTCACAAGCGGGGAAAAAAATAGCATCAATACCTTATCAGACAACAAGAAGCAACAACAAGCAAGAAGCACAACAAATAACAAGCACAACAACAATAACAAAAAACACGCACAACCACAACACACAACAACAACAAGCACAACAAAATACAACAACAACAAACAACGACAACAACAAACAACGACAACAAGCAACAAGCAACAAGCACAACAACAATAACAACATCACCAAACAACAACAACAAACAACAACAAGAAGCAACGAGCACTAAGCAACAACAAGATTTAAGTATTAAAAAGTCAAACCTAAGCTTCATGATTTGCGGTCGGTGCGGTGGTGTCCCAAAGCGGTCATCCTATTGTTTTCTTCGGTAAAACGGTATTTCCCGGTATGCAAAACAGTCTCTGTGTAAGTGCGCGAAATGTTTGATGTCACAAAAGCGGGGAAAAAATAACGTCAATACCTTATCAGACAACAACAAGCAACAATAACAACAACAACAAAAAACAAGCACAACAACAACAACAAAACACAACAACAACAAGCACGACAAAATACAACAACAACAACAGCAGCAACAAACAACAACAACAACAACAAAGAACAACAAGCAACAAGCAATAACAACAACAAGATTTAACTATTAAAAAGTCATACCTAAGCTTCAAGAGTTGCGGTCGGTCCGATGGTGTCCCAAAGCGGTCATCCTATTGTTTTCTTCGGTAAAACAGTATGTCCCGGTATGCAAATCAGCCTACATGTAACTACGCGAAATGTTTGATGTCACAAACTGGAAAAAAAATAGCGTTAATGCCTTATCAGACAACAACAAGCAACAACAACAACAACAACAAAAAACAAGCACAACAACAACAACAAAACACAACAACAACAACAAGCACGACAAAATACAACAACAAACAACAACAACAAGCACAACAAAAACAACAACAACAACAACAACAACAACAACAACAACAAACAACAGAAATAACAAACAACAACCAGCAACAACAAGCAACAAGCAACAACAACAAGATTTAACTATTAAAAAGTCATACCTAAGCTTCAGGAGTTGCGGTTGGTGTGGTGGTGTCCCAAAGCGGCCAGCCTATTGTTTTCTTCGGTAAAACGGTATGTCCCGGTATGCAAATCAGCCTCAGTGTAAGTGCGCGAAATGTTAGATGTCACAAAAGCGGGAAAAAACATAGCGTCAATACCTTATCAGACAACAACAACAAAAAACAAGCACAACAACAACAACAAAACATAACAACAACAAGCACGACAAAATACAACAACAAACAACAACAACAACAAGCACAACAACAATAACAACAACAAACAACAACAACAACAAACAACAACAAGCAACTAGCAACAACTCCAACCAGATTTAAATTTTAAAAAGTCATACCTAAGCTTCAGGAGTTGCGGTCAGTGCGGTGGTGTCCCAAAGAGGTCATCCTATTATTTTTTTGGGTAAAACGGTATGTCCCGGTATGCAAATCAACCTCCGTGTAAGTGCGCAAAATGTTTGATGTCACAAAAGCAGAAAAAAATAGCGTCAATACCTTATTAGACAGCAACAAGCAACAACAACAACAACAACAAAAATCAAGCACAACAATAACAACAAAACACAACAACAACAAGTACGCCAAAATACAACAACAAACAATAACAACAACAACAACAACAAGCACAACAACAACAACAACAACAACAACAACAACAACAACAACAACAACAATAAACAACAACAAGCAACAAGCAATAACAACAACAAGATTTAACAATTAGAAAGTCATACCTATGCTTCAAGAGTTGCGGTCGGTGTGGTGGTGTCCCAAAGCGGTCATCCTATTGTTTTCTTCGGTAAAACAGTATGTCCCGCTATGCAAATCAACCTACGTGTAACTGCGCGAAATGTTTGATGTCACAAAAACTGGAAAAAAAATAGCGTCAATACCTTATCAGACAACAACAAGCAACAACAACAACAACAACAAAAAACAAGCACAACAACAACAACAACAAAACACAACAACAACAAGCACGACAAAATACAACAACAAACAACAACAACAAGCACAACAAAAACAACAACAACATTAAACAACTACAATAACAAACAACAAGCAACAACATAAAGCAACAAGCAACAACAACAAGATTTAACTATTAAAAAGTCATACCTAAACTTCAGGAGTTGCGGTATACAAATCAGCCTCAGTGTAAGTGCGCGAAATTTTTGATGTCACAAAAGCGGGAAAAAAATAGCGCAAATACCTTATCAGCCAACAACAAGCAACAACAACAACAACACTAAAAACAAGCATAACAACAACAACAAAACACAACAACAACAACAACAACAAGAACGACAAAATACAACTACAACAACAACAACAAGCACAACAATAACAGCAACAACAAGCACAACAACAACAAACAACAACAACAACAAACAATAACAAGCAACAACAACAACAAGATTTAACTACTAAAAAGTCATACCTAAGCTTCAGGAGTTGCGTTCGGTGCGGTGGTGTCCCAAAGCAGTCATCCTATTATTTTTTTCGATAAAACGGTATGTTCCGGTATGCAAATCAGCTTATGTGTAAGTGTGCGAAATGTTTGATGTAAAAAAAGCGGGAAAAAAATAGCGTCAATACCTTATCAGACAACAACAATCAACAACAACAACAACAACAAAAAACAAGCACAACAACAACAACAAAACACAACAACAACAAGCACGACAAAATACAATAACAACAAGCACAACAACAACAACAAACAAACAACAACAAACAACAACAAACAACAACAAGCAACAACAACAAGATTTAACTATTAAAAAGTCATACCTAAGTTTCCGGAGTTGGGGTCGGTGCGGTGGTGTCCCAAAGCGGTCATCTTATTGTTTTCTTCGGTAAAACGGTATGTCCCAGTATGCAAATCAGCCTCCGTGTGAGTGCGCCAAATGTTTGATGTCACAAAAGCGGAAAAAAAAATAGCGTCAATACCTTATCAGACAACAACAAGCAACAATAACAACAACAAAAAACAAGCACAACAACAACAACAACAAAACACAACAACAACAAGCACGACAAAATACAACAACAAACAACAACAACAACAACAACAGAAACAAACAACAAAAACAACAACAAACAACAACAACAACAACAAGCAACAAGCAATAACAACAACAAGATTTAACTATTAAAAAGTCATACCTAAGCTTCAGGAGTTGCGGTCGGTGAGGTGGTGTCCCAAAGCGGTCATCCTATTATTTTCTTCGGTAAAACGGTATTGCCCGGTATGCAAATCAGCCTCATTGTAAGTGCGCAAAATGTTTGATGTCACAAATGCGGGAAAAAAAATAGCGTCAATACCTTATCAGCCAACAACAAGCAACAACAACAACAAAAAACAAGCACAACAACAACAACAACAAAAAACAAGCACAACAACAACAACAAAACAACAACAAAAAACAAGCACAACAACAACAACAAAACACAACAACAACACGAACGACAAAATACAACAACAAACAACAACAACAACAAGCATAACAACAACAACAACAACAACAAACAACAACAAACGACAAAAAACAAGCACAACAAGATTTTACTATTAAAAAGTCATACCTAAGCTTCAGGAGTTGCGGTCGGTGCGGTGGTGTCCCAAAGCAGTCATCCTATTGTTTTCTTGAGTAAAACTGTATGTCCCAGTATGCAAATCAGCCTCCGTGTAATTGCGCGATATGTTTGATGTCACAAAAGCGGGGAAAAATAGCGTCAATACCTTATCAGACAACAACAAGCAACAACAACAACAACAAAAAACAAGGATAACAACAACAACAAAACACAACAACAACAAGAACGACAAAATACAACAACAAACAACAACAACAACAAGCACAACAACAACAACAAACAACAACAAGCGACAAAAACAAGCACAATAAGATTTAACCATTAAAAAGTCATACCTAAGCTTCAGGAGTTGCGGTCGGTGCGGTGGTGTCCCAAAGCGGTCATCCTATTGTTTTCTTTGGTAAAACGGTATGTCCTGGTATGCTAATCAGCCACCGTGTAAGTGCACGATATTTTTTATGCCACAAAAGCGGGGAAAAAATAGCGTCAATACCTTATCAGACATCAACAAGCAACAACAACAACAACAAAAAACAAGCACAACAACAACAACAAAACACAACAACAACAAGAACGACAAAATACAACAACAAACAAGAACAAACAACAAGCAACAAGCAACAACAACAACAAGATTTAACTATTAAAAAGTCATACCTAAGCTTCCGGAGTTGGGGTCGGTGCGGTGGTGTCCCAAAGCGGTGATCTTATTGGTTTCTTCGGTAAAACGGTATGTCCCAGTATGCAAATCAGCCTCCGTGTTAGTGCGCGAAATGTTTGATGTCACAAAAGCAGAAAAAAATAGCGTCAATACCTTATCAGACAACAACAAGCAACAACAACAACAATAAAAAATAGGCACAACAACAACAACAAAACACAACAACAACAAGCACGATAAAATACAACAACAAACAACAACACCACCACCAACAACAACAACAAACAACAATAACAACAAACAAACAACAACAAACAACAAGCAACAAGCAACAAGCAATAACAACAACAAGATTTAACCATTAAAAAGTCATACCTATGCTTCTGGAGTTGCGGTCGGTGCGGTGGTGTCCCAAAGCGGTCATCCTATTGTTTTTTTGGTAAAACGGTATGTCCCGGTATGCAAATCAGCCTCCGTGTAAGTCCGTGATATGTTTGATGTCACAAAAGCGGGGAAAAAATAGCGTCAATACCTTATCAGACAACAATAAGCAACAACAACAACAACAAAAAACCAGCACAACAACAACAAAACACAACAACAACAAGAACAACAAAATACAACAACACACAACAACAACAGGCACAACAACAACAACAAACAACAACAAGAGGCAAAAAACAAGCACAACAAGATTTAACTATTAAAAAGTCATACCTAAGCTGCAGGAGTTGCGGTCGGTGCGGTGGTGTCCCAAAGCGGTCATCCTATTGTTTTTTCGGTAAAACGGTATGTCCCGGTATGCAAATCAGCCTTCGTGTAAGTGCACGATATGTTTGATGTCATAAAAGTGGGAAAAAAATAGCGTCAATACCTTATTAGACAACAACAAGCAACAACAACAACAACAAAAAACAAGCACAATAACAATAACAAGCACGACAAAATACAACAGCAAACAACAACAACAACAAGTACAACAATAACAACAAACAACAACAACAAACAACAAGCAACAAGCAACAAGCAACAATAAGAACAAGATTTAACTATTAAAAAGTCATACCTAAGCTCCAGGAGTTACAGTCGGTGCGGTGGTGTCCCAAAGCGGTCATCTATTATTTTCTTCGGTAAAACGGTATTTCCCGGTATGCAAATCAGCCTCCGAGTAAGTGCGCGAAATCTTTGATGTCACAAAAGTGGGGAAAAAATAGCGTCAATACCTTATCAGACAACAACAAGCAACAACAACAACAACAACAACAAAAAACAAGCACAACAACAACAACAACAAAACACAACAACAACAAGCACGACAAAAGACAACAACAAACAACAACAACAACAATAGCAACAAACAACAACAACAACAAACAACAACAAACAACAACAACAAGCAACAAGCAATAACAATAACAAGATTTAACTATTAAAAAGTCATACCTAAGCTTCAGGAGTTGTGGTCGGTGCGGTGGTGTCCCAAGGCGGTCATCCTATTGTTTTCTTCGGTAAAACAGTATGTCCCGGTATGCAAATCAGCCTCCGTGTAACTACGTGAAATGTTTGATGTCACAAAAACTTGAAAAAAAAATAGCGTCAATACCTTATCAGACAACAACAAGCAACAACAACAACAACTACAAAAAACAAGCACAACAACAACAACAAAACACAACAACAACAAGCATGATAAAATACAACAACAAACAACAACAACAAGCACAACAAAAACTACAACAACAACAAACAACAACAATAACAAACAACAACAAACAACAAAAAGCAACAACAACAACAAGATTTAACTATTAAAAAGTCATACCTAAGCTTCCGGAGTTGGGGTCAGTGCGATGGTGTCCCAAAGCGGTCATCCTATTGTTTACTTTGGTAAAACGGTATGTCCCGGTACGTAAATCAGCCTCCGTGTAAGGGCGCGAAATGTTTGATGTCACAAAAGCGGAAAAAAAAAATAGCGTTAATACCTTATCAGACAACAACAACAACAACAAAAAACAAGCACAACAACAACAACAACAAAACACAACAACAATAAGCACCATAAAATACAACAGTAAACAACAACTACAAAAGGCACAACAACAACAACAACAACAACAAACAACAAGAACAACAAACAACAACCAACAACAACAGGCAACAAGCAACAACAACAACAAGATTTAACTATTAAAAACTCATACCTAAGCTTCAGGAGTTGCGGTTGGTGTGGTGATGTCCCAAAGCGGTCAGCCTATTTTTTTCTTCGGTAAAACGGTATGTCCTGGTATGCAAATCAGCCTCAGTGTAGGTGCGTGAAATTTTTGATGTCACAAAAGTGGGAAAAAAATAGCGTCAATACCTTATCAGCCAACAACAAGCAACAACAACAACAACACTAAAAACAAGCACAACAACAACAACAAAACACAACAACAACAACAACAAGAACGACAAAATACAACAACAACAGCAACAACAAGCACAACAATAACAGCAACAACAAGCACAACAACAACAACAACAACAACAACAAACAACAACAACAACAAACAACAATAATAAACAACAAGCAAAAACAATAACAAGATTTAACTATTAAAAAGTCATACCTAAGCTTCAGGAGATGCGGTCGGTGAGGTGGTGTCCCAAAGCAGTTATCCTATTGTTTTCTTCGGTAAAACAATATGTCCCGGTATGCAAATCAGCCTTCGTGTAAGTGCGCGATATGTTTGATGTCATAAAAGCGGGAAACAAAATAGCGTCAATACCTTATCAGACAACAACAAGAAACAACAACAACAACAAAAAACAAGCACAACAACAACAACAAAACACAACAACAACAAGCACGACAAAATGCAACAATAAACAACAACAACAACAACAACAAGCACAACAACAACAACAACAAACAACAACAACAAACAACAACAAACAACAAGCAACAAGCAACAACAACAACAAGATTTAACTATTAAAAAGTCATTCCTAAGCTTCAGGAGTTGCAGTCGTTGCGGTGGTGTCCCAAAGTGGTCATCCTATTATTTTCTTCGGTAAAACAGTATTTCCCGGTATGCAAATCAGCCTCCGAGTAAGTGCGCGAAATGTTTGATGTCACAAAAGCGGGGAAAAAATAGCGTCAATACCTTATCAGACAACAACAAGCAACAACAACAACAACAACAACAACAAAAAATAAGCACAACAACAACAACAAAACAATACAACAACAAGCACGACAAAATACAACAACAAACAACAACAACAACAACAACAACAAACAACAACAAACAACAATAAACAACAACAACAACAAGCAACAAGCAATAACAACAACAAGATTTAACTATTAAAAAGTCATACCTAAGCTTCAGGAGTTACGGTCGGTGTGGTGGTGTCCCAAAGCGGTCATCCTATTGTTTTCTGTTATTTCGTTGATTTTGTGGTTGGCATTTATTTTGCTAAAACTATTCTAGCAGCAAGATGTTGAAATAAGATGTTCTAATTTTCTGCATTCAACATGTCGAATGAAGATGTCCCATACTGGCTCATAGGACATCGCGTCTGATTTCAGTTTAAAAGAAGATTCTGTTGCTTTTAATTGTTACTGAATATTCTGTGAATATTTGGTTATCCTATGAGGCATCCAAAGTATTTTTGGGTTGTGTTTTTGTTGGTTTTCGGTTTTTCAGCACTTTCTAATTATGGAGACATATTAGGAAACTTTAGATTGAAGACCTGTTTTGTTGGAGTTTATTTTGCAGATTTGTGAGCAGTCTCTTTGCTGCGTTTTTGGAGCCCAATCCAGTCCAGATTTAATGCTATATATTGACTGGTGTAAACCTAGTTTAGGTGTGGAACTTACGTGTGTTTTGTTAGGGTTTTCGAGTGTTATTTGTGAGCCTAACTGGTATCATTCTGATAACAGTATAAGGACTGGTTTTTTGTGTTGTAAGTTCTGTCAGTTACTCATAAGCTTTTAAGCATTGAGTTTCTTGTGTGTCAATTCTCATAAGCTTTGAAGTATTGAGAATTGTATGTTTTGAAATTGTGACTTTCATTACTTGTGTTTAAAGGAACCAATCACGGGTTGTGATTGTAGAGGGACTTGAGGAGGGCCTCATACCTAGGTGAGTCTTAGGTAGAAGTCATAGGAAAGGTAGTGATTAAGTGAGCAGATTGTAACAGGGTTTGGTTATTGTATGATCTGTGAATTGATACTATCGTATATTGGTTTCTTCTCCCTGGCTTGGTAGCCCTCAGAGTAGGATTGTTGATCCGAACTTCTTTACTTTCTGCACTGTTATTATTATTGTTATCTTGTTTATTGCGTTGGATATCAGTGTCTCAACATTTGTGTAGGACATCTGATATCTGTGCCAGAATTTCAATTGGCATCAAGAGCTTGCACCCTTGTTTGGTTCTGGGTGAGATTCAGGGAAGGTACTTTCTGGTACAATGGACAAGGATGAAGGATTTTTGAACAAACCACCTCTGCTTGATGGTTCCAACTATGACTATTGGAAACCAAGGATGATAGCATTCATCAAATCCATGGATGATCAAGCATGGAAAGCTGTTATCAAAGGATGAGAACCCCCAAAGGTTAGAGATGGAGAAGGTAAATCTACTGATGTGGTGAAGGAAAAGGAAGACTGGGATGATGCAGATTACAAAGGGTCCTTGGGAAATTCCAAAGCCATGAATGCATTGTTTAATGGTGTTAACAAAAATATCTTCAGGTTGATTGAACACTGCACCATTGCAAAAGAGGCTTGGCAGGTCTTGAAGGTTGCTCATGAAGGGACTTCAAAGGTGAAGATGTCAAAACTTCAGATTCTCACTACCAAGTTTGAAAATTTGAAGATGAAGGAAGATGAGAGCATTCATGACTTTCACATGAACATTATTGAGATAGCTAATGCTTCAAGTGCCCTAAGTGAAAAGATGTCTGACAGCAAACTGGTCAGAAAAATCCTGAGATCTCTACCTAAGAGATTTGACATGAAAATGACTGCTGCAGAGGAAGCTCGGGACATAGATAAGATGAAAGTGGATGAACTTGTGGGATCACTTCAAACATTTGAATTGGGGATCAGTGAAAAGTCTGAAAAGAAGAAAAGTATAGCTTTTGTGTCAAAGGCAGGTGACTCAGAAGTCGAAAGTAATCTGGATAGAGATGAAGGCCTCTCAGAAGACCTGGTGTTACTTGGCAAACAATTCAACAAAGTGCTCAGAAGGATGGATGGGAAGTCAAGATCAAATGTTAGGGACAAGCCATCTGACATCAGTAAAAATCAGAATGCTGGGAGAAATACCAGTACTGAAGATAATTCCAGCCAAGGGAGAGGAGCTCAGTGTCATGAGTGTGAAGGTTTTGGGCACATAAAATCTGAGTGCCCCACTTATCTCAAGAGGCAAAAGAAGGGGCTATCAGTCTCATGGTCAGAAGACGACTCTGAAACTGAAACTGATGAGAAGTCTGGAAAGCGGGTTACATCATTAACAGGTGTGTGTGAGTCTGATGAAGAGTCAGTCAGTGTAGATCTTACCTTTGAAGAGCTGGCTGCTTCCTATAAGAATTTATGCATTAAAAGTGAAGAAGTATGTCAGCAGAAAGAAGAACAAAAGAAAGTTATTGCTCATCTAAAAGCTGAAAAGGTAGAGCATTTGGCAACTACCTCTGATCTGAAAAGTGAAGTGGTTGTTCTGAATTCAAAACTGGATAATGTTATCAAGACAGTCAGAATGCTCAATAGCAGCTCTGATGTGCTTGATGAGATTCTGAAGTTAGGGAGAGATGTGGGAGATGTTAGTGGTCTTGGGTTTGAAAGTTCCAGTGAGATGGACAAGGGGAAATGGCCTGAAGTGACACCTGCTCAATCTAAGAAAGAATTGAAGATGCCATATAACATGTTGCAACATCCTCACAGACATCAGAAGAATCTCACAAGAAGAAAGAATCAAAGATGGAGATGCCACTATTGTGGAAGGTTTGGCCATATAAAACCCTTCTGCTACAGATTATATGGCTACCCCAAGACTAGGTTACAGTCTAGTAGGGAACAAGATTGGGTTGGAGCAACGAAAGTGTGGACTCCCAAGAGTACTGTGGAAGAACACATAGCTCATAAATCTTTCAGTGTCTCCGTAAGGGAAAAGTGGTACTTTGACAGTAGATGTTCTAGGCACATGACTGGTATCAAGGGATGTCTGTCAGATGTTAAGTCTCATTCTATTAACTATGTGACCTTTGGTAATGGATCAAAAGGGAGAGTAATGGGTGTCGGAAAACTGGACTGTACAGGTCAACCCAATTTGGAGGAGGTATTACTTGTTGAAGGCTTAGATGCAAACTTGATAAGCATAAGTCAACTATGTGATCAGGGTCTCAGGGTCAACTTTACCAATTCTGAATATCTGATAACAAATGAGAAGGGTAAGGTTATCATGAGAGGTGAGAGAGCATCAGATAATTGTTACTTGTGGAGTTCTGAGAGCACTGCAATATGCTTGGAAACTAAGAAAGCTATTGGAAAGACTATTGAGTTAGAACAGGTGTTGATCAATTGTAAAGCAACTCAAAATGTTAGCATGGTGAACTGTGATAACAAGATTAAACTTAGTAAGTATGACAGCAAGGAAAATTTAAAAGGAGAGTTTGATGGATGCACACTTGAGGCGAATCGGGTGCTCAAAGTTCGTGAATATCGCGCTTCTCTGGGCCCATTTCTCAAAAATATAAATAGGCGGGCAAACACACTCTACCTACATCAAACATATTCTACAAAAATTCCTCTTGCCCTTTCTCTCCAAAGTTCACGGGCTTTAGGGTTTTCCCTTAACATCCTCAATATTGTGCCTTGTGATCAATCGAAAATGTCTCAACATCATGCCTCAGAATCCATGCATGGCTCTTCTGATAACTCAGGATCTCCTCGGACCAATGCTGGAGATGATGAATCACTTTGAATGATCAACCTCTCTGATCTTGTGCTTGATATTGCTCCCTTGAACGTAGTACCGGCTGATCCTAAAGGAAAACGGCAAGTTTCTCACACAACGAATGTCAATATTCCTGGTAAGAAGTCTAAACCTTTTTCACCTAGGAAGAAAGTTCACTCTATGACTAGTTTATATGCTGACCAAATAAGCCCTAGAAAAAACGTGTCTAAAAAGAGGTCTAAGTCTGGTTTGATTGAGAAGAAGAATGCTACTAAATCTTGTGGTATAAACAAGAATCCTACTGATGATGATGTAGTAAAAAAGGATAAGGAACTTAGGAGGTTTGTTGCCACGATTCTGAGTGGAGTCGAGACAGATGTTGGGTCTGATGTTCCAACATCCTTGACAGGAAATGTCAATGGCAGCCCTACAGATAGGACTGATGATGGTGTCCCCATTCATGTGGACCGCGAAAGAAGGAGTAAAAAGAAAGCCGATGTAAGAAGGATTGATGATGTTATTGATGTTGATGACCTCACTTCTGATGAGGAACCCATTGCTGGGATGTTAAGGAGAATTAAGAGAAGAAGAGAGAAAACTGTGATGATTGAAGGTTCAAAGTCTGCAAAACTGCATAGAAATTCTGGAGGTGTGGATAATACCAAGGGAAAAGTTCGAGCTGGGCCTCCTAAACAATGGAGTAAGGTTGTTGTGCCAACTAAGAAGAGAAAAATCACTGATCACAGTGAGTCTGAATATGAGGCTGCAACAGATGTTCAAGACATCATTGGTGTGAAAAACTCTACCTGCAAAAAGACTTATGCTGAAAGTTCTATGAGGAATACAGATAGATGGAGGATTGTGGATCAAAGGAGGATTGCCCTGGAGAGAGCTGGGTAAGGATTTCAATAAATACCAAGAAATCATGGATCTTATTGCAGCTGCTGGATTGGTGAGAACTATGTCCAAGATAGGACTCTGCTATGAGAAATTAGTCAAGGAATTTGTGGTGAATATATCTGAAGATTGTGATGATAACAGTAGTAACAACCTCAGAAAAGTGTCTGTGAGAGGAGAAGTCGTCATTTTTTCTCCTGAAGTAATCAATAACTTTCTGGGCAGGTGTAAGGAACCTCAACCTGAGTTAGAGGTCACAGACAATGAAGTATGTAAGGAGATTACAGGTGGTTGTATTAAACACTGGCCAAATGAAGAAAAGCTGTCCTCTGGAAAACTGAGTGTTAAATATGCCATCCTTCACAGGATTGCGGTTGTGAATTGGGTTCCTACCAATCACACATCTACTATTTCCTCCATACTTGGTAGATTCATTTATGCTATCGGGAAAAAGGTTTCTTTTGATTTTGGGTCATACATCTGTGAACAAATTCTGAAACAAGCAAGTTCAACTGCTGTCAAGATGCCTATTTGCTTTCCATCCTTGATCTGTGGTGTTATTTTAGATCAGTGTCCTAACCTTGTGTTAGGGAGTGACACTGCTCTCAAAAGAAAACCTCCTTTGTCCCTACACTACAAGTTACTTGGTGGGGCACATGTTTCAGACATTGTTGGGACATCTTCTCAAACTTTCAGTCATGCTAACTTTGATGATGAAGTCATTGCACAGCTGCAAGAGACGTGCAAGGAACTGGAAGATTCCATCAGAAAAGACACTGCTCGGAAGTCCAAACTTGAACAGTTAATTAAAACTTTCATGGAGAAAAGGAATGCTTCTGCTGGAACATTTGGTAAAGATCAAGAAACGGCTGAAGGTGATGCCTCTGGAGGATTTGATAGAGAAAGTGAACAGGGTTCAGATGACTCAGGATCTAGGAGTGGTGATATTGATGCTGAGACTGATGGAGAGAGTGAAGAAATTGCAGAATCTGGGTCAGATGAAGATGATGATGGTGCTGCAGAATAACTGCAGATTTTGCAGAAGATGTTTTTCTTTGTTTGTCTTGTTTTGACTGAACACCTAGGATAACTATTTCTATGTCTCTACTTTTGAACTTTAACTTTTGTTTCGTTTTTAATTTAAACTGTTCTACTTGCCTTTGTCATATTTCTGGCTAAAAAGGGGGAGTAGTGTGCTTGTGTGTGTTGTGTTTGTGCTGGTGCTGCAGCTGAGGGGGAGAATGTGGAATGTTGTGTTGCTGCAGTTGAGGGGGAGTTTTTTTGCTGCTATGCTGTGTTGTGTGTTGGTATTTCGCTGCTGTCTCTGATATGGATTTTTTGCTTGTGTTTTCTTTGCAAGATTTGTTTGGTGTGTAGTTTTAGCCAAAATAAGCCAAAGGGGGAGATTGTTATTTCGTTGATTTTGTGGTTGGCATTTATTTTGCTAAAACTATTCTAGCAGCAAGATGTTGAAACAAGATGTTCTAATTTTCTGCATTCAACATGTCGAATGAAGATGTCCCATACTGGCTCATAGGACATCGCGTCTGATTTCAGTTTTAAAGAAGATTCTATTGCTGTTAATTGTTACTGAATATTCTGTGAATATTTGGTTATCCTATGTGGCATCCAAAGTATTTTTGGGTTGTGTTTTTGTTAGTTTTCGGATTTTCAGCACTTTCTAATTATGGAGACATATTAGGAAACTTTAGATTGAAGACCTATTTTGTGAGAGTTTATTTTGCATATTTGTGAGCAGTCTCTTTGCTGCGTTTTTGGAGCCCAATCCAATCCAGATTTAATGCTATATATTGACTGGTGTAAACCTAGCTTAGGTGTGGAACTTACGTGTGTTTTGTTAGGGTTTTCGAGTGTTATTTGTGAGCCTAACTGGTATCATTCTGATAACAGTATAAGGACTGGTTTTTTGTGTTGTAAGTTCTGTCAGTTACTCATAAGCTTTTAAGCATTGAGTTTCTTGTGTATCAATTCTCATAAGCTTTGAAGTATTGAGAATTGTGTGTTTTGAAAGTGTGACTTTCGTTACTTGTGTTGAAAGGAACCAATCACGGGTTGTGATTGTAGAGGGACTTGAGGAGGGCCTCATACCTAGGTGAGTCTTAGGTAGAAGTCATAGGAAGGGTAGTGATTAAGTGAGCAGATTGTAACAGGGTTTGGTTATTGTATGATCTGTGAATTGATACTATCGTATATTG
>JALAZF010000245.1:3057500-3092500 GCA_022829125.1 Lathyrus tuberosus | reverse complement strand
CTGGTGCAGTAGAATTCCCTTCGGGATTAGGTGATGATTCAGAACCCATCACCCTGGCCTATTCGGCACCAACTACCTACACGCAACTATGGTATGCATGAACTCACACATGCAAATGCAACAGTTTATATAAACACAATATGTATAAACACAATTCACAATTCACAATTCAGTTCATATATCTATCACAGATCATATGAACAATTCTCAGTACCAACAGGTGGCTCAGACACACCTCGTGTTGTCCTCCTCGACATACACATCAACCGCAATTCATATATTTATCACAAATCATATGAATAATTCTCATTACCAACAGGTGGCTCAGACACACCTCGTGTTGTCCTCCTCGACATACACATCAACAGCAAAACATATATTTATCACAAATCATATGAATGCACATCACCAGTTTACCATCATATCATATGAATCAAAAGATATGAATTTTCGAAGTTTTCGCCGAAAACCCCCCTTTTGCCTTGAAAACCTACGGGTTTTGGCCTTTCCACCCGAAAATCCGACCGATTCAATTATTTTCTTCGAAATAACCACATACTCGTACTCACCTAACATATAGTAGTGAATTAGAACCATTAAACACGATTTCTACGACGTCCGTTTTCGATTCAATTCTTAAAACCCTCATTTCTCAAAAATGTCCAAAGTTACGAAATCACCCGAATTCAATCTTACAAGTTTCAATAATCACGGCCTAACATTCCTCGACTAAACTACGCAATTTATTTCGAATTTCATCCGTGAAAACATCGATTTTACCAATTTTGCTCAAATATGTAAAACCTAACATTTTCTAACCAAAACCAACCAAACAAACACCTACATATACATATACTATCGTAGGATAATCGAGTTTAGTAAACTTACCCGATTTAATTGGAGATCCGGCTCCGATTCGGATGTTTTCCCCATTTTTCCCTCTTTTCTCTCTTTCTCCTCTCTTCTCCTTTCTTTCCTCTTCTTTTCTTTCCTTTTACTTTCTTTCTCTCTAATCTCTCTATATATATAATCTAAACTTTTCACTTAATCCCCATCATATCCTTTTCTAAAATATCTAATCTGCAAGATTACCGTTTTACCCTTTCGCCTAAATATCTCCTAAACGCTCTCAAAACGCGATCAAACGAAAACATCGATGAAAAAAAGATATATTATAAAATAAAAGTCAAGAATAAAATTACAATATACCCGCCAAAAATATCTAATGGATATAATAATAATATCTCAACAAAATATCTAATGGATTTAATAATAATATCTCAACAAAAAATCTAAAAGATCTTATCTTAAAAACATATAATAATAGTATAACCCAAAAATATCTAGATATTTAATGTCTCACACTTAAAAAAAATGTTCTGACTCAGACGAGTCGTAACTCGCTCACGAACAACTATTTATGAAAACCGAAAAATTTCACCGTCGCATTTTAATTAAAACCACCCAAAATTTTCGAATAAATTTTATTCCGAATAAATTTTTGTTCCTTAACTCAGAAAGATATATTGAGATTAAATTCTCAATATCGGCGATATATAAAACTCCCATTTAAATTTTGACGACAATCGGAGTCCGTGAAAATTTAAACGACGGGTATAATTTGCCTGTTTTCCCAAAAATCGGCAGAAACACATTTTTGAAATTTCGAAAACATAGAAACATTCGAAATCCAATATAACTACCGTGCCAATAGAAAAAGTCTGATTGAATTAAAAAGAAACCACGTGGATCAATCCAGACCACAACCGAACACCCTAGAAATATCGGGTATCATCTGCTCGCTACTCCAAATTTAGTAGAAAAACAGATTAAAATGATAAAACATCATAATATCATACAGACTAAAATATACGGGTCTTACATTACTACCCACCAAAAAGGAGTTTCGTCCTCGAAACTCGAGGTAAATGTAACAACTTACCAATTTATCACTAACACACTCACCAGAACGACCGCGCACCTATTGCAACCCTCTACAAAGTCACAGTGACTCAGACTCTGGACGCAACGCTAAAACCGCACACTATCTAAGCCGGCAAGAATCATTCAATCCATTCAACACAATCTTGTCTACTATCAACAACAGATTAAGGATGATCAGTTCCTCAATTTGTCAATAGGTAGGCGACAACCATGATGGTGGAATAAACCATCGTTACCAACTACAATAGTGTTCTCCCCATCTTGTTCTCAATTTTATGCAAGACACAAGGGTCCAATAATCACTTCGATGTTTCCTAAATGTTTCCTCCAAATTCCTGTTACTTCACTCTCCAAAGTGAGACACAATTTCCCCAAAACAAGTTACGGTTTCTTTCACGCTCACTTGGCTCGGAACAACCATTGAGTATCCTCCCAAAACAGTAACAGCTAATACCCGAGTACAAATTCAACCTATTTCACTCCAAACGAAGTAGTCATCTAAGTAGAGAACTCCACATTTTTCCCAAGGTCCATAATTCCTTAGTTATTCCTTCCATCTCAATACCATGGCGACCTATATATGTTCCCATCCAAGTTCATTCCCATTACCATCTTAATATTACCATCCCAACGTCCGGTTGGTGATTGAAACTCTCACAAATTCCCTTTTCCCCAGTCTTAAACTATTGGATCACACTCTAACACAACTACCTCATTTTCAAATCATTACTCAGCTTACTCTCGCATGCCTTAACATAAATGATCCTCTTCGTTGGCTATCACCATTTGACACACCACGTCCTTCGTGTTATCCTACACCTGCTTCCAAAAATTCATTGAGTTTCCTTTTCCTCTTACAACTAAATTCTATTTCCCTCAAAGAGCTCATCAATCAAACCATTTTTTATTGTTCTCATATCTCATCTTCTGTTGTTAAACTGTTCTCGATGTCAACCTCTAACATCCAATATTTTCTCAATGCATATTTTCCATTATGCTACTCTACTCTTTGTCATAACCAGTACGATGAATCCAAGTCTTACTAGTCTCCACCAAACATTTCCATTTCATACTTGATTTCGTCCTAATAGGCAAATGTTTGATCCTCTCTACTTCCGAATATGCCCAATACACCTTTTTCTCTTAAGCATACACTTACAATCACATTTTCCAAATTGTGGGTGAGGTAATTTCTTGCACGAATTCTAAATCGACCTGATTCACATCTCTATACGTTCCTCTCACACTTCGTCTTGACACTTATTTCCCCATACCAATCTTTTCACTCCACCCATTCGTTCATCAATGACATAATGTACTTAACCTCGTCCAGACTTCTCATGTCTCATGTGGAATCTCCAACAGGCTTTTCACTTAGTAACTTCATCATCCTAATTCTGAATATAACCACCCATCTAGTCACTAATACACTACTCATTAACCTTGTGATATCAAAATTTCCAACCGCCGGATTATTCTCGTACCACTTATACTGCTTCTTAAATATCAACTTTACGTCCGAGCGCAACCCCATCATCTATAACATACACTCTTGAGGAAATGCTTAGTATCCTTCCCATTTCCATTTGGGCCATATCCTTGGTAGTCCTTCCTAAGCAACGAGGTAGTCAACATTCTTATTAAAAAATCGGTGTTACCTGAGCACTTTCTTGCTTGCATACAACCTTATTCTTCCTTTGTAACCACCTTTACGATACTACAACTCCAAAGTCCCTTATACTAGATCCTCTTATAACATCTAGGAGTTTCCAACTTCAAAAAAAATCTTAGCAACCAAACGCCTATAGTCGTTTCCCAACCTACCATGACCTCTATCTTGTCAACTTCAACCTACATCTTTACTCTCCTTCACCCAATCTAAATATCCTTGTTCCAAATCAATGTTCGTCCTATCCAACCTACTCTTCGTTGTTTTCTCTATCTTCAATTGCTTATGACCATCCAATGGTCATAATATCCTTTTATAACACAACCCAATCCTCTTTCGCATAAGTTCTTGCTAAACATCAGGACACATCCATTCACTCCTCAGTTTCTTATTCAATCCTAGTTTTTTCTAAGGTATCAACCAACATTATTACTCTACGATCTAACACTCTAAAAGAATTATCCTTCCAAAACAGACATATCTTACTCATTCATCTAGTCACTTAGCACTTATCTCAAATTTTAACGCTTGACTTTTAAAGAGCAACTACCCAATCATAATTTCTTTGCTAACTTTTCTTTATTCTCAGGTTCGATCCCTAAATCCAAATCTAAACTTTGATCTTCACGAAATCCATATACTTGTTACACCATATAACTCCATTCATTAATTCTTCATACATGGCTCTGTGTCCTTCCAAATATTAACTTTCAGCGTCTTATCACTCTTCTAACAACCCACTGTCTACCCGCGGTATGATATTTCTAGCAAACCATGTCACCCATACTTGAATTGCTTTAGCACTTCCCTACTCTACTCATATAATTTCTTAGATCCGTGGTGCTACTTCTATCTTTTCCTCTTATAAACCGTAATACTCATTCTATCCCAACCTCCAACTTCTAATTTTTGAAGACAACTCCACTGATGGTCACTTCTACTAAAACTTATCCATGTGATACTTGGTTTCCTTCCTTTAACATCACATGATTCATCCTTACGGGATTTAGTTACCTACCTAACATAGCTTAGAAAAGCAAAAAAATAACCCTCAAGGACCTACTGATCGTATAACCTTCCTCTAACTTTCCTAGGTTTCGGCCACTTTCAACGTGCAACCCGCTTTCTTTCTAGAGAAGATGTCCCATTAATCTCCAAGTATAATAATTGTCTCCAAACGACATCTATAACTGCTCTTTGATCCCAAAGAAATATCACCTTTTTCATAGTCCATAAACTGCATCTCATCTCATTTGGAACTCACCGGAATGAACATCCAATCCTTTTTTCTCTCAAAAGGTCCTCCAAATCAAGTCCTTACTTACAATCCTGTGAAACCTTGACTTCCACTCATCCCTACTCAACACCTCGGAGTGATAAGAACAAACAAAACCTCTCATCCATAACATTACTGCAGAAAACCTTGTAGTCCTTACTCGATTCAATCTCACTCCCTCTAGATCAACACCTCTAAAGAATTCAGAGACACATGTCGACCAACGTCGACAAATGCTCAAGGGGTTTAACTTAGCTTCTTACTGAAGTACTATGGGAGACCTTAACATCATTTAAGAAACAACCGATTACCTAGGCACATATCATGTTGGACTCAAGACACAAACCACATCACACATAGGGCTCCGAACATTTACTCCCACTAAACCCGACACTTGATCAGCTTAGGACACCCGACTCCCAACCCCATGAAAATCTTAGACCAAAGCTCTGATACCACAATGTAACACCCCGATTTTTAACAGCGGGAGTGTATATATATATATTTTTTGAATGCCATACATAATATTGACAACTGTCTTTTCAGGAAAATAATAAAAATGATTAATCAGAGTACGAGCTTTCGATCTAAGTCTTTTCCATACATAGGACCAGCGTAATGCCCACTAGTATAAATATTTGTCCATACACATAAAAATAAGCACTCAGCTTTAACAACAACAACCACAACATGGACAACCTCAAAACATGACCCTAAGCTGATCTTGAATTTCTAGCCCCAAGACATCGCATCTTACAAGCCTTCACGACACCTGGATACCTTAACTATCACAACTTCTAAACCTGGGTGGTCGTTAGCCACATCATAATAATAGTAGAGGGTCACAATCTAAAAACAGCATATATGGAAGAATACACACATGCCAGCAGAACATGATATACATAACAACATGAATAAGATGACAATATGATATGCAGAGCAACATAAATGAGGTGACAGTATGATATATGTAACAATCACAACCTTTAATTTAACACACAAATGCAATGCACAAACATCCTAGATGCAGACCTATATGAATTTGGTGGTCCCAATTCGTCGGGTACCCTCACCATGCATGAATTCTGGAATTTAACCTCTCCGCAGAGAGTCGTGATACCCCCTTGGGTCCTCACTAACCGTGCTGCCTCTCAGACACAAAAAGTGTTGCCCTTGCAGACACCCGGTGTTGCCTCCCTCGCATTCACCTGACTCAATTTGATCTCAAAGGATCGATGACGGCTCAGTCACATCACCTGGTGCAGTAGAATTCCCTTCGGGATTAGGTGATGATTCAGAACCCATCACCCTGGCCCATTCGGTACCAACTACCTACACGCAACTATGGTATGCATGAACTCACACATGCAAATGCAACAGTTTATATAAACACAATATGTATAAACACAATTCACAATTCACAATTCAGTTCATATATCTATCACAGATCATATGAACAATTCTCAGTACCAACAGGTGGCTCAGACACACCTCGTGTTGTCCTCCTCGACATACACATCAACCGCAATTCATATATTTATCACAAATCATATGAATAATTCTCATTACCAACACGTGGCTCAGACACACCTCGTGTTGTCCTCCTCGACATACACATCAACAGCAAAACATATATTTATCACAAATCATATGAATGCACATCACCAGTTTAGCATCATAGCATAAACACATATCCCCAACCGGGCACACAATCATGAATATAACCACACAACCTCAACTGGCACACAATCATTCAAACATCCCCACAAGGGCACACAGTCATGAATACAAACACACATGCATTCAATCACATATAATATCGTTAGAAAGTGCCCTTACCTGAGCAAGCTTCCAACCCAAACAACTTACGCTACGTAAGATCAATTTGTCTCTCACGATGAAATCTCGTACCCGATTCACACTTTCAACCTTATAAAATACACAAAGGACTTAAGTTAAAACCACTCAGATACATCTACAATAAGGCTGGGTCTTGATCGCTAACCTAAACAATTAGGGCTTTAGGTTTTCACTCCCCGATTACTAACCTAATCGCTCGATAGAAAAACCCACACAATTTAAATTCATTTATTTTGAACAACAATTTGAATTCCAAAAATCTAGGATTCACGCCATTAGGCCACCCACAGTACATCATATAACAGCTCACTGGCTCCACGTCATATAACAAAAGCACAACACACAGTAAAACACCGACCGCACACACTTTACGTGATAAAACCCAACACTTTTTCAAAACTACAAAAACTAAAATCATCTCTTGCCCTCCAAACCATTTTTAATAGAAATAACATCCCGTTAGCTTTCCAACGCTTCGAACGGGGATCAAAACCGACTTACGGATCAAAAGATATGAATTTTCGAAGTTTTCGCCGAAAACCCCCCTTTTGCCTTGAAAACCTACGGGTTTTGGCCTTTCCACCCGAAAATCCGACCGATTCAATTATTTTCTTCGAAATAACCACATACTCGTACTCACCTAACATATAGCAATGAATTAGAACCATTAAACACGATTTCTACGACGTCCGTTTTCGATTCAATTCTTAAAACCCTCATTTCTGAAAAATGTCCAAAGTTACGAAATCACCCGAATTCAATCTTACAAGTTTCAATAATCACGGCCTAACATTCCTCGACTAAACTACGCAATTTATTTCGAATTTCATCCGTGAAAACATCAATTTTACCAATTTTGCTCAAATATGTAAAACCTAACATTTTCTAACCAAAACCAACCAAACAAACACCTACATATACATATACTATCGTAGGATAATCGAGTTTAGTAAACTTACCCGATTTAATCGGAGATCCGGCTCCGATTCGAATGTTTTCCCCATTTTTCCCTCTTTTCTCTCTTTCTCCTCTCTTCTCCTTTCTTTCCTCTTCTTTTCTTTCCTTTTACTTTCTTTCTCTCTAATCTCTCTATATATATAATCTAAACTTTCCACTTAATCCCCATCATATCCTTTTCTAAAATATCTAATCCGCAAGATTACCGTTTTACCCTTTCGCCTAAATATCTCCTAAACGCTCTCAAAACGCGATCAAACGAAAACATCGATGAAAAAATAGATATATTATAAAATAAAAGTCAAGAATAAAATTACAATATACCCGCCAAAAATATATAATGGTTATAATAATAATATCTCAACAAAATATCTAATGGATTTAATAATAATATCTCAACAAAAAATCTAAAAGATCTTATCTTAAAAACATATAATAATAGTATAACCCAAAAATATCTAGATATTTAATGTCTCACACTTAAAAAAAATGTTCTGACTCAGACGAGTCGTAACTCGCTCATGAACAACTTTTTATGAAAACCGAAAAATTTCACCGTCGCATTTTAATTAAAACCACCCAAAATTTTCGAATAAATTTTATTCCGAATAAATTTTTGTTCCTTAACTCAGAAAGATATATTGAGACTAAATTCTCAATATCGGCGATATATAAAACTCCCATTTAAATTTTGGCGACAATCGGAGTCCGTGAAAATTTAAACGACGGGTATAATTTGCCCGTTTTCCCAAAAATTGGCAGAAACACATTTTTGAAATTTCGAAAACATAGAAACATTCGGAATCCAATATAACTACCGTGACAATAGAAAAAGTCTGATTGAATTAAAAAGAAACCACGTGGATCAATCCAGACCACAACCGAACACCCTAGAAATATCGGGTATCATCTGCTCGCTACTCCAAATTTAGTAGAAAAACAGATTAAAATGATAAAACATCATAATATCATACGGACTAAAATATACGGGTCTTACACACAACAACAACAACAACAAACAACAACAACAACAACAAACAATAAGAAACAACAACAAGCAACAAGCAACAACAACAACAAGATTTAACTATTAGAAAGTCATACCTAAGCTTCAGGAGTTGCGGTCGGTACGGTGGTGTCCCAAAGCGGTCATCCTATAGTTTTCTTCGGTAAAACGGTATGTCCCGGTATGCAAATCAGCCTCCGTGTAAGTGCGCGAAATGTTTGATGTCACAAGCCGGGAAAAAAATAGCGTCAATACCTTATCAAACAACAACAAGCAACAACAAGCAACAAGCACAACAACAACAAGCACAACAACAACAACAACAAGCACGCACAACAACAACACACAACAACAAGCACAACAAAATACAACAACAACAAACAACGACAACAACAAACAACGACAACAAGCAACAAGCAACAAATACAACAACAACATCACCGAACAACAACAACAAACAACAACAACAAGCAACAAGCAATAAGCAACAACAAGATTTAAGTATTAAAAAGTCATACCTAAGCTTCAAGAGTTGCGGTCGGTGCGGTGGTGTCCCAAAGTGGTCATCCTATTGTTTTCTTCGGTAAAACAGAATTTCCCGGTATGCAAATCAGCCTCCGTGTAAGTGCGTGAAATGTTTGATGTCACAAAAGCGGGGAAAAAATAGCTTCAATACCTTATCAGACAACAACAAGAAACAATAACAACAACAAAAAACAAGCACAACAACAACAACAAAACACAACAACAACAAGCACGACAAAATACAACAACAACAGGAGCAACAAACAACAACAACAACAACAACAACAAACAACAACAAGCAACAAGCAATATCAACAACAAGATTTAACTATTAAAAAGTCATACCTAAGCTTCAGGATTTGCGGTCGGTGCGGTGGTGTCCCAAAGCGGTCATCCTATTGTTTTCTTCGCTAAAACAGGTATGTCCCGGTATACAAATTAGCCTCCGTGTAACTGCGCGAAATGTTTGATGTCACAAAAATTGGAAAAAAAATAGCGTCAATACCTTATCAGACAACAACAAGCAAGCAACAACAACAACAACAAAAAACAAGCACAACAACAACAACAAAACACAACAACAACAAGCACGAAAAAATACAACAACAAACAACAACAACAACAACAAACAACAACAAATAACAACAAGCAATAAGCAATAAGCACAACAAGATTTAACTATTAAAAAGTCATACCTAAGCTTCAGGAGTTGCGGTCGGTGCGGCGGTGTCCCAAAGCGCTCAGCCTATTGTTTTCTTCGGTAAAATGGTCTGTCCCGGTATGCAAATCAGCCTCCGTGTAAGTGCGCGAAATGTTTGATGTCACAAAAGCGGGAAAAAAATAGCGTCAGTACCTTATCAGACAACAACAAACAATAACTACAACAAAAACAACAAAAAATAAGCACAACAACAACAACAAAACACAACAACAACAAGCACGACAAAATACAACAACAAACAACAACAACAAAAAGCACAACAACAACAACAACAAACAAACAACAACAACAAACAACAACAAGCAACAAGCAATAACTACAACCAGATTTAACTATTAAAAAGTCATACCTAAGCTTCAGGAGTTGCTGTCGGTGCGGTGGTGTCCCAAAGCGGCCATCCTATTGTTTTTTCGGTAAAATGGTATGTCCCGGTATGCAAATTAGCCTCCGTGTAAGTGCTCGAAATGTTTGATGTCACAAAAGCGGAAAAAAATAGCGTCAATACCTTATCAGACAACAACAAGCAACAACAACAACACCAACAAAAAACAAGCACAACAACAACAATAAAACACAACAATAACAAGCACGACAAAATACAACAACAAACAACAACAACAACAACAACAAAAACAACAACAACAAACAACAACAATAACAAACAACAACAATAACAAACAACAACAAACAAAAACAAGCAACAACAACAACAAGATTTAACTATTGAAAAGTCATACCTAAGCTTCCGGAGTTGGGGTCGATGCGGTGGTGTCCCAAAGCGGTCAACCTATTGTTTTCTTTGGTAAAACGGTATGTCCCGGTACATAAACCAGCCTCCGTGTAAGGGCGCGAAATGTTTGATGTCAAAAAAACGAAAAAAAAAATAGATTCAATATCTTATCAGACAACAACAACAACAAAAAAAAAAACACAACAACAACAACAAAAAAACACAACAACAACAAGGACGACAAAACACAACAACAAACAACAACTACAACACGCACAACAACAACAACAACAAACAACAAGAACAACAAACAACAACCAACAATAACAAGCAACTAGCAACAACAACAACAAGATTTAACTATTAAAAAGTCATACCTAAGCTTCAGGAGTTGTGGTTGGTGTGGTGGTGTCCCAAAGCGGTCAGTCTATTGTTTTCTTCGGTAAAACGGTATGTCCCGGTATGCAAATCAGTGTCAGTGTAAGTGCGCGAAATGTTTGATGTCACAAAAGCGGGAAAAAATAGCGTCAATACCTTATCATCCAACAACAAGCAACAACAACAACAACACTAAAAACAAGCACAACAACAACAATAAAACACAACACCAACAACAACAACAAGAACGAGAAAATACAACAATAAACAATAACAACAACAAGCACAACAACAACAACAAACAACAACAAACAACAAACAACAACAAGCAACAACAACAACAAGATTTAACTATTAAAAAGTCATACCTAAGCTTCAAGAGTTGTGGTCGGTGCGGTGGTGTCCCAAAGCAGTCATCCTATTGTTTTCTTCGGTAAAACGGTATGTCCCGGTATGCAAATCAGCTTCCGTGTAAGTGTGCGAAATGTTTGATGTCACAAAAGCGGGAAAAAAATTGCGTCAATACCGTATCAGACAACAACAAGCAACAACAACAATAAAAAACAAGCACAACAACAACAACAAAACACAACAACAACAAGCACGACAAAATACAACAACAAACAACAACAACAAGCACAACAACAACAACAAACAACAACAAAAAACAACAACAAACAACAACAAGCAACAACAACAACAAGATTTAACTACTAAAAAGTCATACCTAAGCTTCCGGAGTTGGGGTCGGTGCGGTGGTGTCCCAAAGCGGTCATCTTATTATTTTCTTCGGTAAAACGGTATGTCCCAGTATGCAAATCAGCCTCCGTGTTAGTCTGCGAAATGTTTGACGTCACAAAAGCGGAAATAAAATAGCGTCAATACCTTATTAGACAACAACAAGCAACAACAACAACAACAATAAACAAGCACAACAACAACTACAAAACACAACAACAACAACAACAACAACAACAACAAGCACGACAAAATACAAAAATAAACAACAACAACAACAACAAACAACAACAACAAACAACAACAAACAACAACAAGCAACAAGCAATAAGGACAACAAGATTTAACTATTAAAAAGTCATACCTAAGCTTCAGGAGTTGCGGTCGGTGCAGTGGTGTCCCAAAGCGGCCAGCCTATTGTTTTCTTCGATAAAATGGTATGTCCCGGTATGCAAATCATCCTCCGTGTAAGTGCGCGAAATGTTTGATGTCACAAAAGCGGGAAAAAAATAGCGTCAATACCTTATCAGACAACAACAAGCAACAACAACAACAACAACAACAACAAAAAACAAGCACGACAACAACAACAACAATAAAACACAACAACAACAAGCACGACAAAATACAACAACAAAAACAACAACAAGCACAACAACAACAACAACAACAAACAACAACAACAAACAACAACAAACAACAACAAGCAACAACAACAAGATTTAACTATTAAAAAGTCATACCTAAGCTTCCGGAGTTGGGGTCGGTGCGGTGGTGTCCCAAAGCGGTCATCTTATTGTTTTCTTCAGTAAAACGGTATGTCCCAGTATGCAAATCAGCCTCCATGTTAGTGCGCGAAATGTTTGATGTCACAAAAGCGGAAAAAAAAATAGCGTCAATACCTTATCAGACAACAACAAGCAACAACAACAACAAAAAACAAGCACAACAACAACAAAAAACACAACAACAACAAGCCCGACAAAATACAACAACAAACAACAACAACAAGCACAACAAAAACAACAACAACAACAAACAACAACAATAACAAACAACAACCAGCAACAACAAGCAACAAGCAACAACAACAACATTTAGCTATTAAAAGTCATACCTAAGCTTCAGGAGTTGCGGTTGGTGTGGTGGTGTCCCAAAGCGGCCAGCCTATTGTTTTCGGTAAAACGGTATGTCCCGGTATGCAAATCAGCCGTAGTGTAAGTGCGCGAAATGTTTGATGTCACAAAAGCGGGAAAAAAATAGCATCAATACCATATCAGCCAACAACAAGCAACAATAACAACAACACTAAAAACAAGCATAACAACAACAACAAAACACAACAACAACAAGAACGACAAAATACAACAACAAACAACAGCAACAACAAGCACAACAATAACAACAACAAACAACAACAACAACAACAAACAATAACAAACAACAAAAGGCAACGACAACAACAAGATTTGACTATTAAAAAGTCATACCTAAGTTTCAGGAGTTGCGGTCGGTGCAGTGGTGTCCCAAAGCAGTCATCCTATTGTTTTCTACGGTAAAATGGTATGTTCCGGTATGCAAATCAGCTTCCGTGTAAGTGTGCGAAATATTTGATGTCACAAAAGCGGGAAAAAAAATAGCGTCAATACCTTATCAGACAACAACAAGCAACAACAACAACAACAATAACAACAAAAAACAAGCACAACAACAACAACAACAAAACACAACAACAACAACCACGAAAAAATACAACAACAAACAACAACAACAAGCACAACAACAACAACAAAAACAAACAAACAACAACAACAAACAAGAACAAGCAACAAGCAACAACTACAACCAGATTTAACTATTAAAAAGTCATTCATAAGCTTCAGGAGTTGCGGTCGGTGCGGTGGTGTCAGAAAGCGGTCATCCTATTGTTTTTTCGGTAAAACAGTATGTCCCAAGATGCAAATCAGCCTCTGTGTAAGTGCTCGAAATGTTTGATGTCACAAAAGCGAAAAAAATAGCGTCAATACCTTATCAGACAACAACAAGCAACAACAACAACAACAACAAAAAACAAGCACAACAACAACAACAAAACACAACAACAACAACAAGCATGGCAAAATATAATAACAAACAACAATAAAAACAACAACAATCACAAACAACAACAATAACAAACAACAACAATAACAAACAACAACAAACAACAACAAGCAACAACAACAACAAGATTTAACTATTGAAAAGTCATACCTAAGCTTCCGGAGTTGGGGTCGATGCGGTGGTGTCCCAAAGCGGTCATCCTATTGTTTTCTTTGGTAAAACGGTATGTCCCGGTACGTAAATTAGCCTCCGTGTAAGGGCGCAAAATGCTTGATGTCAAAAAAGCGGAAAAAAATAGCTTAAATACCTTATCAGACAACAACAACAACAAAAAAAAACACAACAACAACAACAACAACAACAAACGACAACCAACAACAACAAACAACAACCAACAACAACAACAAGATTTAACTATTAAAAAGTCATACCTAAGCTTCAGGAGTTGCGGTTGGTGTGGTGGTGTCCCAAAGCGGCTAGTCTATTATTTTCTTCGGTAAAACAGCATGTCCCGGTATGCAAATCAGCCTCAGTGTAAGTGCGCGAAATGTTTGATGTCACAAAAGCGGGAAAAAAATAGCGTCAATACCTTATCAGCCAACAACAAGCAACAACAAGCAACAACAACAAAACCACTAAAAACAAGCACAACAACAACAACCAAACACAAGAACAACAACAACAACAAGAACGATAAAATACAACAACAAACAACAACAAACAACAACAAGCAACAACAACAACAACAAACAACAACAAACAACAACAAGCAACAACAACAACAAGATTTAACTATTAAAAAGTCATACCTAGGCTTCAGGAGTTGCGGTCGGTGCGGTGGTGTCCCAAAGCAGTCATCCAATTATTTTCTTCGGTAAAACGGTATGTCCCGGTATGCAAATCAGCTTCCGTGTACGTGTGCGAAATGTTTGATGTCACAAAAGCGGGTAAAAAAAATTGCGTCAATTCCTTATCAGACAACATAAAGCAACAACAACAATAAAAAACAAGCACAACAACAACAACAAAACACAATGACAACAAGCACGACAAAATACAACAACAAACAACAACAACAACAACAAGCACAACAACAACCACAAACAACAACAAAAAACAACAACAAACAACAACAAGATTTAACTATTAAAAAGTCATACCTAAGCTTCCAGAGTTGGGGTCGGTGCGGTGGTGTCCCAAAGTGGCCATCTTATTGTTTTCTTCGGTAAAACGGTATGTCCCAGTATGCAAATCAGCCTCGGTGTTAGTGCGCGAAATGTTTGATGTCACAAATACGGAAATAAAAATAGCGTCAATACCTTATCAGACAACAACAAGCAACAACAACAACAACAAAAAACAAGCACGACAACAACAACAAAACATAACAACAACAACAACAACAAGCATGACTAAATACAACAACAAACAAAAATAACAACAACAACAACAAAACATAACAACAACAACAACAAGCACGACAAAATACAACAACAAACAACAACAACAACAAACAATAACAACAACAAACAACAACAACAAACAACAACAAACAACAACAAACAACAAGCAACAAGCACAACAAGATTTAACTATTAAAAAGTCATACCTAAGCTTCGGGAGTTGCGGTCGGTGCAGTGGTGTCCCAAAGCGGTCAGCCTATTGTTTTCTTCGGTAAAATGGTATGTCTCGGTATGCAATTCAGCCTCCGTGTAAGTGCGCGAAATGTTTGATGTCAAAAAAGCGGGGAACAAAATAGCGTCAATACCTTATCAGACAACAACAAGCAACAACAACAACAACAACAACAACACCAAAAAACAAGCACGACAACAACAACAACAACAAAACACAACAACAACAAGCACGACAAAATACAACAACAAACAACATGAACAAGCACAACAACAACAAGAACAACAACAAACAACAACAACAAACAACAAGAAACAACAACAAGCAACAACAATAACATTTAACTATTAAAAAGTCATAGCTAAGTTTCCGGAGTTGGGGTCGGTGCGGTGGTGTCCCAAAGCGGTCATCTAATTGTTTTCTTCGGTAAAACGGTATGTCCCAGTGTGCAAATCAGCCTCCGTGTTAGTGCGCGAAATGTTTGATGTCACAAAAGCGGAAAAAAAATAGCGTCAATAACTTATCAGTCAACAACAAGCAACAACAACAACAACAAAAAACAAGCACAACAACAATAACAAAACACAACAACAACAACAAGCACGACAAAATACAACAACAAACAACAACAACAACAACAAACAACAACAAGCAACAAGCAATTAGCACAACAAGATTTAACTATTAAAAAGTCATACCTAAGCTTCAGGAGTTGCAGTCGGTGCGGCGGTGTCCCAAAACGGTCAGCCTATTGTTTTCTTTGGTAAAACGGTATGTCCCGGTACGTAAATCAACCTCCGTGTAAGGGCGCGAAATGTTTGATGTCAAAAAAGCGGAAAAAAATAGCTTCAATACCTTATCAGACAACAACAACAACAAAAAAAACACAACAACAACAACAACAAAACACAACAACAACAAGAATGACAAAACACAACAACAAACAACAACTACAACAAGCACAACAACAACAACAACAACAAACAACAACAACAACAAACAACAACCAACTACAACAATAAGATTTAACTATTAAAAAGTCATACCTAAGCTTCAGGAGTTGCGGTTGGTGTGGTGGTGTCCCAAAGCGGTCAGTCTATTATTTTCTTCGGTAAAACGGTATGTCCCGGTATGCAAATCAGCCTCAGTGTAAGTGCGCGAAATGTTTGATGACACAAAAGCGAGAAAAAAATAGCGTCAATACCTTATCAGCCAACAACAAGCAACAACAACAACAGCACTAAAAACAAGCACAACAACAACAACAAAACACAAGAACAACAACAACAACAAGAACGATAAAATACAACAATAAACAACAACAACAACAAGCACAACAACAACAACAAACAACAACAACAAACAACAAACAACAACAAGCAACAACAACAACAAGATTTAACTATTAAAAAGTCATACCTAAGCTTCAGGAGTTGCGGTCGGTGCGGTGGTGTCCCAAAGCAGTCATCCTATTGTTTTCTTCGGTAAAAAGGTATGTCCCGGTATGCAAATCAGCTTCCGTGTAAGTGTGCGAAATGTTTGATGTCACAAAAGTGGGAAAAAAATTGCGTCAATATCTTATCAGACAACAACAAGCAACAACAACAACAACAATAAAAAACAAGCACAACAACAACAACAAAACATAACAACAACAAGCACGACAAAATACAACAACAAAGAACAACAACAAGCACATCAACAACAACAAACAACAACAAAAAACAACAACAAACAACAACAAGCAACAACAACAACAAGATTTAACTATTAAAAAGTCATACCTAAGTATCCGGAGTTGTGATCGGTGCAATGGTCTCCCAAAGTGGTCATCTTATTGTTTTCTTCGGTAAAACGGTATGTCCCAGTATGCAAATCGGCCTCGGTGTTAGTGCGCAAAATGTTTGATGTAACAAAAGCAGAAATAAAAATACCGTCAATACCTTATCAGCCAACAACAAGCAACAACAACAACAACAAAAAACAAGTACAACAACAACAACAAAACATAACAACAACAACAACAAGAAGCACGACAAAATACAACAACAAACAACAACAACAACAACAACAACAACAACAAACAACAACAACAAACAACAACAAACAACAACAAACAACAAGCAATAAGCACAACAAGATTTAACTATTAAAAAGTCATACCTAAGCTTCAGGAGTTGCGGTCGGTGCGGTGGTGTCCCAAAGCCGTCAGCCTATTGTTTTCTTCGGTAAAATGGTATGTCCCGGTATGCAATTCAGCCTCCGTGTAAGTGCGCAAAATGTTTGATGTCACAAAAGCGGGGAACAAAATAGCGTCAATACCTTATCAGACAACAACAAGCAACAACAACAACAACAACACCACCAAAAAACAAGCACGACAACAACAACAACAACAAAACACAACAACAACAAGCACGACAAAATACAACAACAAACAACATGAACAAGCACAACAACAACAACAACAACAAACAACAACAACAAACAACAAGAAACAACAACAAGTAACAACAACAACATTTAACTATTAAAAAGTCATACCTAAGTTTCCGGAGTTGGGGTCGGTGCGGTGGTGTCCCAAAGCGGTCATCTAATTGTTTTCTTCAGGAAAATGGTATGTCCCAGTATGCAAATCAGCCTCCGTGTTAGTGCGCGAAATGTTTGATGTCACAAAAGCGGAAAAAAATAGCGTCAATAAGTTATCAGTCAACAACAAGCAATAACAACAACAACAAAAAACAAGCACAACTACAATAACAAAACACAACAACAACAACAAGCACGACAAAATACAACAACAAACAACAACAACAACAACAAACAACAACAACAAACAACAACAAACAACAACAAGCAACAAGCAATAAGCACAACAAGATTTAACTATTAAAAAGTCATACCTAAGCTTCAGGAGTTGCGGTCGGTGCGGCGGTGTCCCAAAACGGTCAGCCTATTGTTTTCTTTGGTAAAACGGTATGTCCCGGTACGTGAATCAGCCTCCGTGTAAGGGCGCAAAATGTTTGATGTCAAAAAAGCGGAAAAAAAATAGCTTCAATACCTTATCAGACAACAACAACAACAAATAAAACACAACAACAACAACAACAAAACACAACAACAACAAGAATGACAAAACACAACAACAAACAACAACTACAACAAGCACAACAACAACAACAACAACAAACAACAACAACAACAAACAACAACCAACAACAACAATAAGATTTAACTATTAAAAAGTCATACCTAAGCTTCAGGAGTTGCGGTTGGTGTGGTGGTGTCCCAAAGCGGTCAGTCTATTATTTTCTTCGGTAAAACGGTATGTCCCGGTATGCAAATCAGCCTCAGTGTAAGTGCGCGAAATGTTTGATGACACAAAAGCGAGAAAAAAATAGCGTCAATACCTTATCAGCCAACAACAAGCAACAACAACAACAGCACTAAAAACAAGCACAACAACAACAACAAAACACAAGAACAACAACAACAACAAGAACGATAAAATACAACAATAAACAACAACAACAACAAGCACAACAACAACAACAAACAACAACAACAAACAACAAACAACAACAAGCAACAACAACAACAAGATTTAACTATTAAAAAGTCATACCTAAGCTTCAGGAGTTGCGGTCGGTGCGGTGGTGTCCCAAAGCAGTCATCCTATTGTTTTCTTCGGTAAAAAGGTATGTCCCGGTATGCAAATCAGCTTCCGTGTAAGTGTGCGAAATGTTTGATGTCACAAAAGTGGGAAAAAAATTGCGTCAATATCTTATCAGACAACAACAAGCAACAACAACAACAACAATAAAAAACAAGCACAACAACAACAACAAAACATAACAACAACAAGCACGACAAAATACAACAACAAAGAACAACAACAAGCACATCAACAACAACAAACAACAACAAAAAACAACAACAAACAACAACAAGCAACAACAACAACAAGATTTAACTATTAAAAAGTCATACCTAAGTATCCGGAGTTGTGATCGGTGCAATGGTCTCCCAAAGTGGTCATCTTATTGTTTTCTTCGGTAAAACGGTATGTCCCAGTATGCAAATCGGCCTCGGTGTTAGTGCGCAAAATGTTTGATGTAACAAAAGCAGAAATAAAAATACCGTCAATACCTTATCAGCCAACAACAAGCAACAACAACAACAACAAAAAACAAGTACAACAACAACAACAAAACATAACAACAACAACAACAAGAAGCACGACAAAATACAACAACAAACAACAACAACAACAACAACAACAACAACAAACAACAACAACAAACAACAACAAACAACAACAAACAACAAGCAATAAGCACAACAAGATTTAACTATTAAAAAGTCATACCTAAGCTTCAGGAGTTGCGGTCGGTGCGGTGGTGTCCCAAAGCCGTCAGCCTATTGTTTTCTTCGGTAAAATGGTATGTCCCGGTATGCAATTCAGCCTCCGTGTAAGTGCGCAAAATGTTTGATGTCACAAAAGCGGGGAACAAAATAGCGTCAATACCTTATCAGACAACAACAAGCAACAACAACAACAACAACACCACCAAAAAACAAGCACGACAACAACAACAACAACAAAACACAACAACAACAAGCACGACAAAATACAACAACAAACAACATGAACAAGCACAACAACAACAACAACAACAAACAACAACAACAAACAACAAGAAACAACAACAAGTAACAACAACAACATTTAACTATTAAAAAGTCATACCTAAGTTTCCGGAGTTGGGGTCGGTGCGGTGGTGTCCCAAAGCGGTCATCTAATTGTTTTCTTCAGGAAAATGGTATGTCCCAGTATGCAAATCAGCCTCCGTGTTAGTGCGCGAAATGTTTGATGTCACAAAAGCGGAAAAAAATAGCGTCAATAAGTTATCAGTCAACAACAAGCAACAACAACAACAACAAAAAACAAGCACAACTACAATAACAAAACACAACAACAACAACAAGCACGACAAAATACAACAACAAACAACAACAACAACAACAAACAACAACAACAAACAACAACAAACAACAACAAGCAACAAGCAATAAGCACAACAAGATTTAACTATTAAAAAGTCATACCTAAGCTTCAGGAGTTGCGGTCGGTGCGGCGGTGTCCCAAAACGGTCAGCCTATTGTTTTCTTTGGTAAAACGGTATGTCCCGGTACGTGAATCAGCCTCCGTGTAAGGGCGCAAAATGTTTGATGTCAAAAAAGCGGAAAAAAAATAGCTTCAATACCTTATCAGACAACAACAACAACAAATAAAACACAACAACAACAACAACAAAACACAACAACAACAAGAATGACAAAACACAACAACAAACAACAACTACAACAAGCACAACAACAACAACAACAACAAACAACAACAACAACAAACAACAACCAACAACAACAATAAGATTTAACTATTAAAAAGTCATACCTAAGCATCAGGAGTTGCGGTTGGTGTGGTGGTGTCCCAAAGCGGTCAGTCTATTATTTTCTTCGGTAAAACGGTATGTCCCGGTATGCAAATCAGCTCAGTGTAAGTGCGCGAAATGTTTAATGTCACAAAAGGGGGAAAAAGTAGCGTCAATACCTTATCAGCCAACAACAAGCAACAACAACAAAAACACTAAAAACAAGCACAACAACAACAATAAAACACAAGAACAACAACAACAACAAGAACGATAAAATACAACAACAAACAACAACAACAACAAGCACAACAACAACAACAAACAACAACAAACAACAAACAACAACAAGCAACAACAACAACAAGATTTAACTATTAAAAAGTCATACCTAAGCTTCAAGAGTTGCGGTCGGTGCAGTGGTGTCCCAAAGGAGTCATCCTATTGTTTTCTTCGGTAAAAAGGTATGTCCCGGTATGCAAATCAGCTTCCGTGTAAGTGTGCGAAATGTTTGATGTCACAAAAGTGGGAAAAAATTGTGTCAATATCTTATCAGACAACAACAAGCAACAACAACAACAACAATAAAAAACAAGCACAACAACAACAACAAAACATAACAACAATAAGCACGACAAAATACAACAACAAAGAACAACAACAAGCACAACAACAACAACAACAAACAACAACAAAAAACAACAACAAACAACAACAAGCAACAACAACAACAAGATTTAACTATTAAAAAGTCATACCTAAGTATCCGGAGTTGTGGTCGGTGCGATGGTGTCCCAAAGTGGTCATCTTATTGTTTTCTTCGGTAAAACGGTATGTCCCAGTATGCAAATCGGCCTTGGTGTTAGTGCAGGAAATGTTTGATGTCACAAAAGCGGAAATAAAAATAGCGTCAATACCTAATCAGCCAACAACAAGCAACAACAACAACAACAAAAAACAAGTACAACAACAACAACAAAACATAACAACAACAACAACAAGAAGCACGACAAAATACAACAACAAACAACAACAACAACAACAACAACAACAAACAACAACAACAAACAACAACAAACAACAACAAACAACAAGCAATAAGCACAACAAGATTTAACTATTAAAAACTCATACCTAAGCTTCAGGAGTTGCGGTCGGTGCAGTGGTGTCCCAAAGCGGTCAGCCTATTATTTTCTTCGGTAAAATGGTATGTCCCGGTATGCAAACCAGCCTCCGTGTAAGTGCGCGAAATGTTTGATATCACAAAAGCGGGAAAAAAATAGCGTCAATACCTTATCAGACAACAACAAGCAACAACAACAACAACAACAACACCAAAAAACAAGCACGACAACAACAACAACAACAAACCACAACAATAACAAGCACGACAAAATACAACAACAAACAACAACAACAAGCACAACAACAACAACAACAACAACAACGACAAACAACAACAAACAACAACAAGCAACAACAACAAGATTTAACTATTAAAAAGTCATACCTAAGCTTCCGGAGTTGGGGTCGGTGCGGTGGTGTCCCAAAGCGGTCATCTTATTGTTTTCATCGGTAAAACAGTATGTCCCAGTATGCAAATCAGCCTCCGTGTTAGTACGCGAAATGTTTGATGTCACAAAACCGGAAAAAAATAGTGTCAATACCTTATCAGACAACAACAAGCAACAACAACAACAACAAAAAACAAGCACAACAACAATAACAAAATACAACAACAACAACATGCACGACAAAATACAATAACAAACAACAACAACAACAACAAACAACAACAACAACAAACAACAACAAACAACAACAAGCAACAAGCAATAAGCACAACAAGATTTAACTATTAAAAAGTCATACCTAAGCTGCAGGAGTTGCGGTCGGTGCGGCGGTGTCCCAAAACGGTCATCCTATTATTTTCTTCGGTAAAATGGATTGTCCCGATATGCAAATCAGCCTCCGTGTAAGTGCGTGAAATGTTTAATTTCACAAAAGCGGGAAGAAAATAGCGTCAGTACCTTATCAGACAACAACAAACAATAACTACAGCAAAAACAACAAAAAACAAGCACAACAACAACAACAAAACACAACAACAACAAGCCCGACAAAATACAACAACAAACAACAACAACAAGTACAACAACAACAACAACAAACAACAACAACAAACAACAACAAGCAACAAGCAATAACTACAACCAGATTTAACTATTAAAATGTCATACCTAAGCTTCAGGAGTTGCGGTCGGTGCGGTGGTGTCCCAAAGCGGTCATCCAATTGTTTTTTCGGTAAAACGGTATGTCCCGGTATGCAAATCAGCCTCCGTGTAAGTGCTCGAAATGTTTGATGTCACAAAAGCGGAAAAAATTAGAGTCAATACCTTATCAGACAACAACAAGCAACAACAACAACAACAACAAAAAACAAGCACAACAACAACAACAAAACACAACAATAACAAGCACGACAAAATACTACAACAAACAACAACAACAACAACAACAACAACAACAAACAACAACAACAATAACAAACAACAACAATAACAAACAACAACGAACAACAACAAGCAACAACAACAACAAGATTTAACTTTTGAAAAGTCAAACCTAAGCTTCCGGAGTTGGGATCAGAGCGGTGGTGTCCCAAAGCGGTCATCCTATTGTTTTCTTTGGTAAAACGGTATGTCCCGGTACTTAAATCAGCCTCCGTGTAAGGGCGCGAAATGTTTGATTTCAAAAAAGCGGAAAAAAATAACTTCAATACCTTATCAGACAACAACAACAACAAAACACAACAACAACAAGAATGACAAAACACAACAACAAACAACAACAACAACAACAGCAGCAACAAACAACAACAACAAACAACAACAAGCAACAAACAATAACAACAACAAGATTTAACTATTAAAAAGTCATACCTAAGCTTTAGGAGTTGCGGTCGGTGCGGTGGTGTCCCAAAGCGGTCATCCTATTATTTTCTTCGATAAAATAGGTATGTCTCGGTATGCAAATCAACCTCCAGGTAACTGCGCGAAATGTTTGATGCCACAAAAACTGGAAAAAAATAGCGTCAATACCTTATCAGACAACAACAAGCAACAACAACAACAACAACAAAAAATAAGCACAACAACAACAACAAAACACAACAACAACAAACACGACAAAATACAACAACAAACAACAACAACAAGTACAACTAAAACAACAACAACAACAATAACAAACAACAACCAGCAACAACAAGCAACAAGCAACAACAACAAGATTTAACTATTAAAAAGTCATACCTAAGCTTCAGGAGTTGCGGTTGGTGTGGTGGTGTCCCAAAGCGGTCAGCCTATTGTTTTCTTCGGTAAAACGGTGTGTCCCGGTATGCAAATCAGCCTCAGTGTAAGTGCGCGAAATGTTTGGTGTCACAAAAGCGGGAAAAAAAAATAGCGTCAATACCTTATCAGCCAACAACAAGCAACAACAACAACACTAAAAACAAGCATAACAACAACAACAAAACACAACAACAACAACAACAACGACAAAATACAACAACAAATAACAGCAACAACAAGCATAACAACAACAACAACAACAAACAACAACAACAACAACAAACAACAACAACAACAACAAACAACAACAAATAACAATAAGCAACAACAACAACAACAACAACTAGATTTAACTATTAAAAAGTCATACCTAAGCTTCAGGAGTTGCGGTCGGTGCGGTGGTTTCCCAAAGCGGTCATCCTATTGTTTTCTTCGGTAAAATGGTATGTTCCAGTATGTATATCAGCTTCCGTGTAAGTGTGCGAAATGTTTGATGGCATAAAAGCGGAAAAAAAAATAGCGTCAATACCTTAGCAGACAACAACAAGCAACAACAACAACAACAACAACAACAAAAAACAAGCACAACAACAACAACAACAACGACAAAACACAACAACAACAAGCACGACAAAATACAACAACAAACAACAACAACAAGCACAACAACAACAACACCAACAACAACGACAAACAACAACAAACAACAACAAGCAACAACAACAAGATTTAACTATTACAAAGTCATACCTAAGCTTCCGGAGTTGGGGTCGGTGCGGTGGTGTCCCAAAGTGGCCATCTTATTGTTTTCTTCGGTAAAACGGTATGTCCCAGTATGCAAATCAGCCTCCGTGTTAGTGCGCAAAATGTTTGATGTCCTAAAAGCAGAAAAAAAATAGCGTCAATACCTTATCAGACAACAACAAGCAACAACAACAACAACAAAAAACAAGCACAACAACAACAACAAAACACAACAACAACAACACGCACGACAAAATACAACAACAAACAACAACAACAACAGTAAACAACAACAACAAACAACAACATACAACAACAAGCAAACAACAATAAACACAACAAGATTTAACTATTAAAAAGTCATACCTAAGCTTCAGGAGTTGCGGTCGGTGCGGTGGTTTCCCAAAGCAGTCATCCTATTGTTTTCTTCGGTAAAACGGTATGTTCCATTATGCAAATCAGCTTCCGTGTAAGTGTGCGAAATGTTTGATGTCACTAAAGCGGAAAAAAAAATAGAGTCAATACCTTATCAGACAACAACAAGCAACAACAACAACAACAACAAAAAACAAGCACAACAACAACAACAACGACAAAACACAACAACAACAAGCACGACAAAATACAACAACAAACAACAACAAGAAGCACAACAACAACAACAATAACAACAACAAACAACAACAAACAACAACAAGCAACAATAACAAGATTTAACTATTAAAAAGTCATACCTAAGCTTCCGGAGTTGGGGTCGGTGCGGTGGTGTCCCAAAGCGGTCATCTTATTGTTTTCTTCGATAAAACGGTATGTCCCTGTATGCAAATCAGCCTCCGTGTTAGTGCGCGAAATGTTTGATGTCACAAAAGCTGAAAAAAAAATAGAGTCAATACCTTATTAGACAACAACAAGCAACAACAACAACAACAAAAAACAAGCACAACAACAACAACAAAACACAAAAACAACAACACGTACGACAAAATACAACAACAAACAACAACAACAACAACAAACAACAACAACAAACAACAACAACCAACAACAAGCAACAAGCAATAAGCACAACAAGATTTAACTATTAAAAAGTCATACCTAAACTTCACGAGTTGCGGTCGGTGCGGTGGTGTCCCAAAGCGGTCATCCTATTATTTTCTTCGGTAAAATAGGTATGTCCCGGTATGCAAATCAGCCTCCAGGTAACTGCGCGAAATGTTTGATGTCACAAAAACTGGAAAAAAAAATAGCGGCAATACCTTATCAGACAACAACAAGCAACAACAACAACAACAACAAAAAACAAGCACAACAACAACAACAAGACACAACAACAACAAGCACGAGAAAATACAACAATAAACAACAACAAAAAGTACAACTAAAACAACAACAACAACAATAACAAACAATAACCAGCAACAACAAGCAACAAGCGACAACAACAAGATTTAACTATTAAAAAGTCAAACCTAAGCTTCAGGAGTTGCGGTTGGTGTGGTGGTGTCCCAAAGTGGTCAGCCTATTGTTTTCTTCGATAAAACGGTGTGTCCCGGTATGCAAATCAGCCTCAGTGTAAGTGCGCGAAATGTTTGATGTCACAAAATCGGGAACAAAAAATAGCGTCAATACCTTATCAGCCAACAACAAGCAACAACAACAACACTAAAAACAAGCATAACAACAACAACAAAACACAACAACAACAACAAGAACGACAAAATACAACAACAAACAACAGCAACAACAAGCATAACAACAACAACAACAACAAACAACAACAACAACAATAACAAACAACAACAAATAACAACAAGCAACAACAACAACAACAAGAATTAACTATTAAAAAGTCATACCTAAGCTTCAGGAATTGCGGTCGGTGCGGTGGTTTCCCAAAGCAGTCATCCTATTATTTTCTTCGGTAAAACGGTATGTTCCAGTATGCAAATCAGCTTCCGTGTAAGTGTGCGAAATGTTTGATGTCACAAAAGCAGAAAAAATAAGCGTCTATAGCTTATCAGACAACAACAAGTAACAACAACAACAACAAAAAACAAGCACAACAACAACAACAAAACACAACAACAATAAAACGCACGACAAAATACAAAAACAAACAACAACAACAACAACAAACAACAACAAGAATTAAGCAATAAGCACAACAAGATTTAACTATTAAAAAGTCATACCCAAGCTTCACGAGTTGCAGTCGGTGCGGTGGTGTCCCAAAGCGGTCAGCCTATTGTTTTCTTCGGTAAAATGGAATGTCCCGGTATGCAAATCAGCCTCCGTGTAAGTGCGCGAAATGTTTGATGTCACAAAAGCGGGAAAAAAATGGCGTCAATACCTTATCAGACAACAACAAGCAATAACAACAACAAAAACAACAAAAAACAAGCACAACAACAACAACAAAACACAACAGTAACAAGCACGACAAAATACAACAACAACAAACAACAACAACAACAACAACAAGCACAACAACAACAACAACAACAAACAAACAACAACAACAAACAACAAGCACCAAGCAACAACTACAACCAGATTTAACTATTAAAAAGTCATTCCTAAGCTTCAGGAGTTGCGGTCGGTGCGGTGGTGTCCCAAAGCGGTCATTCTATTGTTTTCTTCGATAAAACAGTATGTTCCGGTATGCAAATCAGCTTCCGTGTAAGTGTACGAAATGTTTGATGTCACAAAAGTTTGAAAAAAATAGCGTCAATACCTTATCAGACAACAACAAGCAACAACAATAACAACAACAAAAAACAAGCACAACAACAACAACAACAAAACACAACAACAACAAGCACGACAAAATACAACAACAAACAACAACAAGCACAACAACGACAACAACAAACAACAACAATAAACAACAACAAACAATAACAAGCAACAACAACAAGATTTAACAATTAAAAAGTCATACCTAAGCTTCCGGAGTTGGGGTCGGTGCGGTGGTGTCCCAAGCGGTCATCTTATTGTTTTCTTCGGTAAAATGGTATGTCCCAGTATGCAAATCAGCCTCCGTGTTAGTGCGCGAAATGTTTGAAGTCACAAAAGCGGGAAAAAAAATAGTGTCAATACCGTATCAGACAACAACCAGCAACAACAACAACAACAAAAAACAAGCACAACAACAACAAAACACAACAACAACAACAACGACAACAACAAGCACGACAAAATACAAAAATAAACAACAACAACAACAACAACAACAACAAACAACAACAAACAATAACAAGCAACAAGCAATAAGCACAACAAGATTTAACTATTAAAAAGTCATACCTATGCTTTAGGAGTTGCGGTCGGTGCGGTGGTGTCCCAAAGCGGTCAGCCAATTATTTTCTTCGATAAAATGGTATGTCCCAGTATGCAAATCCGCCTCCATGTAAGTGCGCAAAATGTTAGATGTCACAAAAGCGGAAAAAAAATAGCGTCCACACCTTATCAGACAACAACAAGCAATAACAACAACAACAACAACAAAAAACAAGCACAACAACAACAAGCACGACAAAATACAACAACAAACAACAACAACAAGCAAAACAACAACAACAACAAACAACAACAACAATAACAACAACAAACAACAACAAGCAATAAGCAACAACTACAACCAGATTTAACTATTAAAAAGTCATACCTAAGCTTCAGGAGTTGCGGTCGGTGCGGTGGTGTCCCAAAGCGGTCATCCTATTATTTTTTTCGGTAAAACGGTATGTCCCGGTATGCAAACCAGCCTCCGTGTAAGTGCGCGAAATGTTTGATGTCACAAAAGCGGAAAAAAATAGCGTTAATACCTTATCAGACAACAACAAGCAACAACAACAACAACAACAAAAATCAAGCACAACAACAACAACAAAACATAACAACAACAAGCACGACAAATTACAACAACAAACAATAACAACAACAACAACAAGCATAACAACAACAACAACAAACAACAACAACAACAAACAATAACAAACAACAACAAGCAACAAGCAACAACAACAACAAGATTTAACTATTAAAAAATCATACCTAAGCTTCAGGAGTTGCGGTCGGTACGGTGGTGTCCCAAAGCGGTCATCCTATAGTTTTCTTTGGTAAAACGGTATGTCCCTGTATGCAAATCAGCCTCCGTGTAAGTGCGCGAAATGTTTGATGTCATAAGCGGGAAAAAAATAGCGTCAATACCTTATCAAATAACAACGAGCAACAATAAGCAACAAGCACAACAATAACAAGCACAACAACAACAACAAAAAACACGCACAACAACAACACACAACAACAAGTGCATCAAAATACAACAACAACAAAGAACGACAACAACAAACAACGACAACAAGCAACAAGCAACAAGCAACAAGCACAACAACAACAACATCACCAAACAACAACAACAAACAACAACAACAAGCAACAAGCAATAAGGAACAACAAGATTTAAGTATTAAAAAGTCATACCTAAGCTTCAGGAGTTGTGGTCGGTGCGGTGGTGTCCCAAAGTGGTCATCCTATTGTTTTCTTCGGTAAAACAGAATTTCCCGGTATGCAAATCAGCCTCCGTGTAAGTGCGCGAAATGTTTGATGTCACAAAAGCAGGGAAAAAATAGCATCAATACCTTATCAGACAACAACAAGCAATAACAACAACAACAACAACAAAAAACAAGCACAACAACAACAACAAAACACAACAACAACAAGCACGACAAAATACAACAACAAACAACAACAACAACAAGCACAAAACAACAACAACAAACAACAACAACAACAACAACAACAAACAACATCAAGCAACAAAGAATAACTACAACCAGATTTAACTATTAAAGAGTCATACCTAAGCTTTAGGAGTTGCAGTCGGTGCGGTGGTGTCCCAAAGCGGTCATCCTATTGTTTTTTTTTGGTAAAACGGTATGTCCCGGTATGCAAATCAGCGTCCGTGTAAGTGCGCGAAATGTTTGATGTCACAAAAGCGGAAAAAAATAGCGTTAATACCTTATCAGACAACAACAAGCAACAACAACAACAACAACAACAACAAAAATCAAGCACAACAACAACAACAAAACACAACAACAACAAGCACGACAAAATACAACAACAAACAATAACAACAACAACAACAAGCACAACAACAACAACAACAAACAACAACAACAACAAACAATAACAAACAACAACAAGCAACAAGCAACAACAATAACAAGATTTAACTATTAAAAAATCATACCTAAGCTTCAGGAGTTGCGGTCGGTACGGTGGTGTCCCAAAGCGGTCATCCTATAGTTTTCTTCGGTAAAACGGTATGTCCCTGTAAACAAATCAGCCTCCGTGTAAGTGCGCGAAATGTTTGATGTCACAAGCAGGAAAAAAAGTACGTCAATACCTTATCAAATAACAACAAGCAACAACAAGCAACAAGCACAACAATAACAAGAACAACAACAACAACAACAACAAAAAACACGCACAACAACAACACACAACAACAAGTGCAACAAAATACAACAACAACAAAGAACGACAACAACAAATAACGACAACAAGCAACAAGCAACAAGCAACAAGCACAACAACAACAACATCACTAAACAACAACAACAAACAACAACAACAAGCAACAAGCAATAAGCAACAACAAGATTTAAGTATTAAAAAGTCATACCTAAGCTTCAGGAGTTGCGGTCGGTGCGGTGGTGTCCCAAAGTGGTCATCCTATTGTTTTCTTCGGTAAAACAGAATTTCCCAGTATGCAAATCTGCCTCCGTGTAAGTGCGCGAAATGTTAGATGTCGCAAAAGCGGGGAAAAAATAGCATCAATACCTTATCAGACAACAACAAGCAACAACAACAACAACAAAAAAAACGCACAACAACAACAACAATACACAACAATAACAAGCACGACAAAATACAACAACAAACAACAACAACAGTAACAAACAACAACAACAACAACAACAACAAACAACAACAAGCAAAAAGCAATAACAACAACAAAATTTAACTATTAAATAGTCATACCTAAGCTTCAGGAGTTGTGGTCGGTGCGGTTGTGTCCCAAAGCGGTCATCCTATTGTTTTCTTCGGTAAAACGGGTATGTCCCGGTATGCAAATTAGCCTCCGTGTAACTGCGCGAAATGTTTGATGTCACAAAAACTGAAAAAAAATAGCGTCAATACCTAATCAGACAACAACAAGCAACAACAACAACAACAAAAAAAAACAAGCACAACAACAACAACAAAACACAACAACAACAAGCACGGCAAAATACAATAACAAACAACAACAACAAGCACAAGAAAAACAACAACAACAACAAACAACAACCAGCAACAACAAGCAACAAGCAACAACAACAACATTTAACTATTAAAAATTCATACCTAAGCTTCTAGAGTTGCGGTTGGTGTGGTGGTGTCCCAAAGCGGTCAGCCTATTGTTTACTTCGGTAAAACGGTATGTCCCGGTATGCAAATCAGCCTCAGTGTAAGTGCGCGAAATGTTTGATGTCACAAAAGCGGGAAAAAAATAGCGTCAATACCTTATCAGCCAACAACAAGCAATAACAACAACAACACTAAAAACAAGCATTACAACAACAACAAAACACAATAACAACAACAATAATGACCAAATACAACAACAAACAACAGCAACAACAAGCACAACAACAACAACAAGCACAACAACAACAACAACAACAACAACAACAAACAACAACAAACAACAACAAACAACAATAAGCAACAATAAGCAATAACAACAACAAGATTTAATTATAAAAAAGTCATACCTAAGCTTCAGGAGTTGCGGTCGGTGCAGTGGTGTCCCAAAGCAGTCATCCTATTGTTTTCTCCGGTAAAACGGTATGTTTCGGTATGCAAATCAGCTTCCGTGTAAGTGTGCGAAATTTTTGATGTCACAAAAGCGGGGACAAAATAACGTCAATACCTTATCAGACAATAACAAGCAACAACAACAACAAAAAACAAGCACAACGACAACAATAAAACACAACAACAACAAGAACAACAAAATAAAACAACAAACAACAACAACAACAATAACAACAACAAGCACAACAACAACAACAAACAATAACAACAAACAACAACAAACAACAAGCAACAAGCAACAACAACAACAAGATTTAACTATTAAAAAGTCATACCTAAGCTGCAGGAGTTGTGGTCGGTGCGGTGGTGTCCCAAAGCGGTCATCCTATTGTTTTTTTTGGTAAAACGGTATGTCCCGGTATGCAAATCATCCTCCGTGTAAGTGCGCGAAATGTTTGATGTCACAAAAGCGGGAAAAAAAATAGCGTCAATACCTTATCAGACAACAACAAGCAACAACAACAACAACAACAACAAAAAACAAGCACGACAACAACAACAACAATAAAACACAACACAACAAGCACGACAAAATACAACAACAAAAACAACAACAAGCACAACAACAACAACAACAACAAACAACAACAACAAACAACAACAAACAACAACAAGCAACAACAACAAGATTTAACTATTAAAAAGTCATACCTAAGCTACCGGAGTTGGGGTCGGTGCGGTGGTGTCCCGTAGCGGTCATCTTATTGTTTTCTTCAGTAAAACGGTATGTCCCAGTATGCAAATCAGCCTCCATGTTAGTGCGCGAAATGTTTGATGTCACAAAAGCGGAAAAAAAAAATAGCGTCAATACCTTATCAGACAACAACAACAACAAAAAACAAGCACAACAACAACAAAAAACACAACAACAACAAGCCCGACAAAATACAACAACAAACAACAACAACAAGCACAACAAAAACAACAACAACAACAAACAACAACAATAACAAACAATAACCAGCAACAACAAGCAACAAGCAACAACAACAACATTTAGCTATTAAAAGTCATACCTAAGCTTCAGGAGTTGCGGTTGGTGTGGTGGTGTCCCAAGGCGGCCAGCCTATTGTTTTCGGTAAAACGGTATGTCCCGGTATGCAAATCAGCCGTAGTGTAAGTGCGCGAAATGTTTGATGTCACAAAAGCGGGAAAAAAATAGCATCAATACCATATCAGTCAACAACAAGCAACAATAACAACAACACTAAAAACAAGCATAACAACAACAACAAAACACAACAACAACAAGAACGACAAAATACAACAACAAACAACAGCAACAACAAGCACAACAATAACAACAACAAACAACAACAACAACAACAAACAATAACAAACAACAAAAAGCAATAACAACAATAAGATTTGACTATTAAAAAGTCATACCTAAGTTTCAGGAGTTGCGGTCGGTGCAGTGGTGTCCCAAAGCAGTCATCCTATTGTTTTCTACGGTAAAATGGTATGTTCCGGTATGCAAATCAGCTTCCGTGTAAGTGTGCGAAATATTTGATGTCACAAAAGCGGGAAAAAAAATAGCTTCAATACCTTATCAGACAACAACAACAACAACAATAACAACAAAAAACAAGCACAACAACAACAACAACAAAACACAACAACAACAACCACGAAAAAATACAACAACAAACAACAACAACAAGCACAACAACAACAACAACAACAAACAAACAACAACAACAAACAAGAAAAAGCAACAAGCAACAACTACAACCAGATTTAACTATTAAAAAGTCATTCATAAGCTTCAGGAGTTGCGGTCGGTGCGGTGGTGTCAGAAAGCGGTCATCCTATTGTTTTTTCGGTAAAACGGTATGTCCCATGATGCAAATCAGCCTTTGTGTAAGTGCTCGAAATGTTTGATGTCACAAAAGCGAAAAAAATAGCGTCAATACCTTATCAGACAACAACAAGCAACAACAACAACAACAACAAAAAACAAGCACAACAACAACAACAAAACACAACAACAACAACAAGCATGACAAAATACAATAACAAACAACAATAAAAACAACAACAATCACAAACAACAACAATAACAAACAACAACAATAACAAACAACAACAATAACAAACAACAACAAACAACAACAAGCAACAACAACAACAAGATTTAACTATTGAAAAGTCATACCTAAGCTTCCGGAGTTGGGGTCGGTGCAGTGGTGTCCCAAAGCGGTCATCCTATTGTTTTCTTTGGTAAAACGGTATGTCCCGGTACGTAAATTAGCCTCCGTGTAAGGGCGCAAAATGCTTGATGTCAAAAAAGCGGAAAAAAATAGCTTCAATACCTTATCAGACAACAACAACAACAAAAAAAAAACACAACAACAACAACAACAACAACAACAAACGACAACCAACAACAACAAACAACAACCAACAACAACAACAAGATTTAACTATTAAAAAGTCATACCTAAGCTTCAGGAGTTGCGGTTGGTGTGGTGGTGTCCCAAAGCGGTTAGTCTATTATTTTCTTCGGTAAAACAGCATGTCCCGGTATGCAAATCAGCCTCAGTGTAAGTGCGCGAAATGTTTGATGTCACAAAAGCGGGAAAAAAATAGCGTCAATACCTTATCAGCCAACAACAAGCAACAACAAGCAACAACAACAAAACCACTAAAAACAAGCACAACAACAACAACCAAACACAAGAACAACAACAACAACAAGAACGATAAAATACAACAACAAACAACAACAACAACAAGCACAACAACAACAACAACAACAACAACAAACAACAACAACAAACAACAACAAACAACAACAAGCAACAACAACAACAAGATTTAACTATTAAAAAGTCATACCTAGGCTTCAGGAGTTACGGTCGGTGCGGTGGTGTCCCAAAGCAGTCATCCAATTATTTTCTTCGGTAAAACGGTATGTCCCGGTATGCAAATCAGCTTCCGTGTACGTGTGCGAAATGTTTGATGTCACAAAAGCGGGTAAAAAAAATTGCGTC
>JALAZF010000245.1:3007500-3055000 GCA_022829125.1 Lathyrus tuberosus | reverse complement strand
AAGTGCGCAAAATGTTTGATGTCACAAAAGCGGGGAACAAAATAGCGTCAATACCTTATCAGACAACAACAAGCAACAACAACAACAACAACAACACCAAAAAACAAGCACGACAACAACAACAACAACAAAACACAACAACAACAAGCACGACAAAATACAACAACAAACAACATGAACAAGCACAACAACAACAACAACAACAAACAACAACAACAAACAACAAGAAACAACAACAAGTAACAACAACAACATTTTACTATTAAAAAGTCATACCTAAGTTTCCGGAGTTGGGGTCGGTGCAGTGGTGTCCCAAAGCGGTCATCTAATTGTTTTCTTCGGTAAAACGGTATGTCCCAGTATGCAAATCAGCCTCCGTGTTAGTGCGCGAAATGTTTGATGTCACAAAAGCGGAAAAAAATAGCGTCAATAACTTATCAGTCAACAACAAGCAACAACAACAACAACAAAAAACAAGCACAACTACAATAACAAAACACAACAACAACAACAAGCACGACAAAATACAACAACAAACAACAACAACAACAACAAACAACAACAAACAACAACAAGCAACAAGCAATAAGCACAACAATATTTAACTATTAAAAAGTCATACCTAAGCTTCAGGAGTTGCAGTCGGTGCGGCGGTGTCCCAAAACGGTCAGCCTATTGTTTTCTTTGGTAAAACGGTATGTCCCGGTACGTGAATCAGCCTCCGTGTAAGGGCGCAAAATGTTTGATGTCAAAAAAGCGGAAAAAAAATAGCTTCAATACCTTATCAGACAACAACAACAACAAATAAAACACAACAACAACAACAACAAAACACAACAACAACAAGAATGACAAAACACAACAACAAACAACAACTACAACAAGCACAACAACAACAACAACAACAAACAACAACAACAACAAACAACAACCAACAACAACAATAAGATTTAACTATTAAAAAGTCATACCTAAGCATCAGGAGTTGCGGTTGGTGTGGTGGTGTCCCAAAGCGGTCAGTCTATTATTTTCTTCGGTAAAACGGTATGTCCCGGTATGCAAATCAGCCTCAGTGTAAGTGCGCGAAATGTTTGATGTCACAAAAGGGGGAAAAAGTAGCGTCAATACCTTATCAGCCAACAACAAGCAACAACAACAAAAACACTAAAAACAAGCACAACAACAACAATAAAACACAAGAACAACAACAACAACAAGAACGATAAAATACAACAACAAACAACAACAACAACAAGCACAACAACAACAACAACAAACAACAACAAACAACAAACAACAACAAGCAACAACAACAACAAGATTTAACTATTAAAAAGTCATACCTAAGCTTCAAGAGTTGCGGTCGGTGCGGTGGTGTCCCAAAGCAGTCATCCTGTTGTTTTCTTCGGTAAAAAGGTATGTCCCGGTATGCAAATCAGCTTCCGTGTAAGTGTGCGAAATGTTTGATGTCACAAAAGTGGGAAAAAAATTGTGTCAATATCTTATCAGACAACAACAAGCAACAACAACAACAACAATAAAAAATAAGCACAACAACAACAACAAAACATAACAACAACAAGCACGACAAAATACAACAACAAAGAACAACAACAAGCACAACAACAACAACAACAAAAAACAACAACAAACAACAACAAGCAACAACAACAACAAGATTTAACTATTAAAAAGTCATACCTAAGTATCCGGAGTTGTGGTCGGAGCGATGGTGTCCCAAAGTGGTCATCTTATTGTTTTCTTCGGTAAAACGGTATGTTCCAGTATGCAAATCGGCCTTGGTGTTAGTGCGGGAAATGTTTGATGTCATAAAACCGGAAATAAAAATAGCGTCAATACCTAATCAGCCAACAACAAGCAACAACAACAACAACAAAAAACAAGTACAACAACAACAACAAAACATAACAACAACAACAACAAGAAGCACGACAAAATATAACAACAAACAACAACAACAACAACAACAACAACAAACAACAACAACAAACAACAACAAACAACAAGCAATAAGCACAACAAGATTTAACTATTAAAAACTCATACCTAAGCTTCAGGAGTTGCGGTCGGTGCAGTGGTGTCCCAAAGCGGTCAGCCTATTATTTTCTTCGGTAAAATGGTATGTCGCGGTATGCAAACCAGCCTCCGTGTAAGTGCGCGAAATGTTTGATATCACAAAAGCGGGAAAAAAAATAGCGTCAATACCTTATCAGACAACAACAAGCAACAACAACAACAACAACAACAACACCAAAAAACAAGCACGACAACAACAACAACAACAAAACACAACAATAACAAGCACGACAAAATACAACAACAAACAACAACAATAAGCACAACAACAACAACAACAACGACAAACAACAACAAACAACAACAAGCAACAACAACAAGATTTAACTATTAAAAAGTCATACCTAAGCTTCCGGAGTTGGGGTCGGTGCGGTGGTGTCCCAAAGCGGTCATCTTATTGTTTTCATCGGTAAAACGGTATGTCCCAGTATGCAAATCAGCCTCCGTGTTAGTGCACGAAATGTTTGATGTCACAAAAGTGGAAAAAAATAGTGTCAATACCTTATCAGACAACAACAAGCAACAACAACAACAACAAAAAACAAGCACAACAACAATAACAAAACACAACAACAACAACATGCACGACAAAATACAATAACAAACAACAACAACAACAACAAACAACAACAACAACAAACAACAACAAACAACAACAAGCAACAAGCAATAAGCACAACAAGATTTAACTATTAAAAAGTCATACCTAAGCTGCAGGAGTTGCGGTCGGTGCGGCGGTGTCCCAAAACGGTCATCCTATTGTTTTCTTCGGTAAAATGGATTGTCCCGATATGCAAATCAGCCTCCGTGTAAGTGCGTGAAATGTTTAATGTCACAAAAGCGGGAAGAAAATAGCGTCAGTACCTTATCAGACAACAACAAACAATAACTACAACAAAAACAACAAAAAACAAGCACAACAACAACAACAAAACACAACAACAACAAGCCCGACAAAATACAACAACAAACAACAACAACAAGTACAACAACAACAACAACAAACAACAACAACAAACAACAACAAGCAACAAGCAATAATTACAAAAAGATTTAACTATTAAAATGTCATACCTAAGCTTCAGGAGTTGCGGTCGGTGCGGTGGTGTCCCAAAGCGGTCATCCAATTGTTTTTTCGGTAAAACGGTATGTCCCGGTATGCAAATCAGCCTCCGTGTAAGTGCTCGAAATATTTGATGTCACAAAAGCGGAAAAAATTAGAGTCAATACCTTATCAGACAACAACAAGCAACAACAACAACAACAACAACAAAAAACAAGCACAACAACAACAACAACAAAACACAACAATAACAAGCACGACAAAATACAACAACAAACAACAACAACAACAACAAAAACAACAACAACAACAAACAACAACAACAATAACAAACAACAACAATAACAAACATCAACGAACAACAACAAGCAACAACAACAACAAGATTTAACTATTGAAAAGTCAAACCTAAGCTTCCGGAGTTGGGGTCGGTGCGGTGGTGTCCCAAAGCGGTCATCCTATTGTTTTCTTTGGTAAAACGGTATGTCCCGGTACTTAAATCAGCCTCCGTGTAAGGGCGCGAAATGTTTGATTTCAAAAAAGCGGAAAAAAATAACTTCAATACCTTATCAGACAACAACAACAACAAAAATAAACACAACAACAACAACAACAAAACACAACAACAACAAGAATGACAAAACACAACAACAAACAACAACAACAACAACAGCAGCAACAAACAACAACAACAAACAACAACAAGCAACAAGCAATAACAACAACAACATTTAACTATTAAAAAGTCATACCTAAGCTTCAGGAGTTGCGGTCGGTGCGGTGGTGTCCCAAAGCGGTCATCCTATTATTTTCTTCGATAAAATAGGTATGTCTCGGTATGCAAATCAACCTCCAGGTAACTGCGCGAAATGTTTGATGTCACAAAAACTGGAAAAAAAATAGCGTCAATACCTTATCAGACAACAACAAGCAACAACAACAACAACAACAAAAAATAAGCACAACAACAACAACAAAACACAACAACAACAAACACGACAAAATACAACAACAAACAACAACAACAAGTACAACTAAAACAACAACAACAACAATAACAAACAACAACCAGCAACAACAAGCAACAAGCAACAACAACAAGATTTAACTATTAAAAAGTCATACCTAAGCTTCAGGAGTTGCGGTTGGTGTGGTGGTGTCCCAAAGCGGTCAGCCTATTGTTTTCTTCGGTAAAACGGTGTGTCCCGGTATGCAAATCAGCCTCAGTGTAAGTGCGCGAAATGTTTGATGTCACAAAAGCGGGAAAAAAAATAGCGTCAATACCTTATCAGCCAACAACAAGCAACAACAACAACACTAAAAACAAGCATAACAACAACAACAAAACACAACAACAACAACAACAACGACAAAATACAACAACAAATAACAGCAACAACAAGCATAACAACAACAACAACAACAAACAACAACAACAACAACAAACAACAACAACAACAAACAACAACAAATAACAATAAGCAACAACAACAACAACGAGATTTAACTATTAAAAAGTCATACCTAAGCTTCAGGAGTTGCGGTCGGTGCGGTGGTTTCCCAAAGCGGTCATCCTATTGTTTTCTTCGGTAAAACGGTATGTTCCAGTATGCAAATCAGCTTCCGTGTAAGTGTGCGAAATGTTTGATGGCATAAAAGCGGAAAAAAAAATAGCGTCAATACCTTATCAGCCAACAACAAGCAACAACAACAACAACAACAACAACAACAAAAAACAAGCACAACAACAACAACAACGACAAAACACAACAACAACAAGCACGACAAAATACAACAACAAACAACAACAACAAGCACAACAACAACAACATCAACAACAATGACAACCAACAACAAACAACAACAAGCAACAACAACAAGATTTAACTATTACAAAGTCATACCTAAGCTTCCGGAGTTGGGGTCGGTGCGGTGGTGTCCCGAAGCGGTCATCTTATTGTTTTCTTCGGTAAAACGGTATGTCCCAGTATGCAAATCAGCCTCCGTGTTAGTGCGCAAAATGTTTGATGTCCTAAAAGCAGAAAAAAAAATAGCGTCAATACCTTATCAGACAACAACAAGAAACAACAACAACAACCAAAAACAAGCACAACAACAACAACAAAACACAACAACAACAACACGCACGACAAAATACAACAACAAACAACAACAACAACAGTAAACAACAACAACAAACAACAACAAACATCAACAAGCAAACAACAATAAACACAACAAGATTTAACTATTAAAAAGTCATACCTAAGCTTCAGGAGTTGCGGTCGGTGCGGTGGTTTCCCAAAGCAGTCATCCTATTGTTTTCTTCGGTAAAACGGTATGTTCCATTATGCAAATCAGCTTCCGTGTAAGTGTGCGAAATGTTTGATGTCACAAAAGCGGAAAAAAAAATAGAGTCAATACCTTATCAGACAACAACAAGCAACAACAACAACAACAACAACAAAAAACAAGCACAACAACAACAACAACGACAAAACACAACAACAACAAGCACGACAAAATACAACAACAAACAACAACAAGAAGCACAACAACAACAACAACAACAACAACAAAAAACAACAACAAACAACAACAAGCAACAACAACAAGATTTAACTATTAAAAAGTCATACCTAAGCTTCCGGAGTTGGGGTCGGTGCGGTGGTGTCCCAAAGCGGTCATCTTATTGTTTTCTTCGATAAAACGGTATGTCCCAGTATGCAAATCAGCCTCCGTGTTAGTGCGCGAAATGTTTGATGTCACAAAAGCGAAAAAAAAAATAGAGTCAATACCTTATTAGACAACAACAAGCAACAACAACAACAAAAAACAAGCACAACAACAACAACAAAACACAAAAACAACAACACGTACGACAAAATACAACAACAAACAACAACAACAACAACAAACAACAACAACAAACAACAACAACCAACAACAAGCAACAAGCGATAAGCACAACAAGATTTAACTATTAAAAAGTCATACCTAAACTTCACGAGTTGCGGTCGGTGCGGTGGTGTCCCAAAGCGGTCATCCTATTGTTTTCTTCGGTAAAATAGGTATGTCCCGGTATGCAAATCAGCCTCCAGGTAACTGCGCGAAATGTTTGATGTCACAAAAACTGGAAAAAAAAATAGCGTCAATACCTTATCAGACAACAACAAGCAACAACAACAACAACAACAAAAAACAAGCACAACAACAACAACAAGACACAGCAACAACAAGCACGACAAAATACACCAATAAACAACAACAACAAGTACAACTAAAACAACAACAACAACAATAACAAACAATAACCAGCAACAACAAGCAACAAGCGACAACAACAAGATTTAACTATTAAAAAGTCATACCTAAGCTTCAGGAGTTGCGGTTGGTGTGGTGGTGTCCCAAAGTGGTCAGCCTATTGTTTTCTTCGATAAAACGGTGTGTCCCGGTATGCAAATCAGCCTCAGTGTAAGTGCGCGAAATGTTTGATGTCACAAAATCGGGAACAAAAAATAGCGTCAATACCTTATCAGCCAACAACAAGCAACAACAACAACAATTAAAACAAGCATAACAACAACAACAAAACACAACAACAACAACAAGAACGACAAAATACAACAACAAACAACAGCAACAACAAGCATAACAACAACAACAACAACAACAAACAACAACAACAACAATAACAAACAACAACAAATAACAACAAGCAACAACAACAATAACAAGAATTAACTATTAAAAAGTCATACCTAAGCTTCAGGAATTGCGGTCGGTGCGGTGGTTTCCCAAAGCAGTCATCCTATTATTTTCTTCGGTAAAACAGTATGTTCCAGTATGCAAATCAGCTTCCGTGTAAGTGTGCGAAATGTTTGATGTCACAAAAGCGGAAAAAAAATAGCGTCAATAGCTTATCAGACAACAACAAGTAACAACAACAACAACAAAAAACAAGCACAACAACAACAACAAAACACAACAACAACAAAACGCACGACAAAATACAAAAACAAACAACAACAACAACAACAACAAACAACAACAAGAATTAAGCAATAAGCACAACAAGATTTAACTATTAAAAAGTCATACCCAAGCTTCACGAGTTGCAGTCGGTGCGGTGGTGTCCCAAAGCGGTCAGCCTATTGTTTTCTTCGGTAATATGGAATGTCCCGGTATGCAATTCAGCCTCGGTGTAAGTGCGCGAAATGTTTGATGTCACAAAAGCGGGAAAAAAATGGCGTCAATACCTTATCAGACAACAACAAGCAATAACAACAACAAAAACAACAAAAAACAAGCACAACAACAACAACAACAACAAAACACAACAGTAACAAGCACGACAAAATACAACAACAACAAACAACAACAACAACAAGCACAACAACAACAACAACAACAACAAACAACAAGCAACAAGCAACAACTACAACCAGATTTAACTATTAAAAAGTCATTCCTAAGCTTCAAGAGTTGCGGTCGGTGCGGTGGTGTCCCAAAGCGGTCATTCTATTGTTTTCATCGGTAAAACAGTATGTTCCGGTATGCAAATCAGCTTCCGTGTGAGTGTACGAAATGTTTGATGTCACAAAAGTTTGAAAAAAATAGCGTCAATACCTTATCAGACAACAACAAGCAACAACAATAACAACAACAAAAAACAAGCACAACAACAACAACAACAAAACACAACAACAACAAGCACGACAAAATACAACAACAAACAACAACAAGCACAACAACAACAACAAACAACAACAATAAACAACAACAAACAACAACAAGCAACAACAACAAGATTTAACAATTAAAAAGTCATACCTAAGCTTCCGGAGTTGGGGTCGGTGCGGTGGTGTCCCAAGCGGTCATCTTATTATTTTCTTCGGTAAAATGGTATGTCCCAGTATGCAAATCAGCCTCCGTGTTAGTGCGCGAAATGTTTGAGGTCACAAAAGCGGGAAACAAAATAGTGTCAATACCGTATCAGACAACAACAAGCAACAACAACAACAATAAAAAACAAGCACAACAACAACAAAACACAACAACAACAACAACGACAACAACAAGCACGACAAAATACAAAAATAAACAACAACAACAACAACAACAACAAACAACAACAAACAACAACAAGCAACAAGCAATAAGCACAACAAGATTTAACTATTAAAAAGTCATACCTAAGCTTTAGGACTTGCGGTCGGTGCGGTGGTGTCCCAAGGCGGTCAGCCAATTATTTTCTTCGATAAAATGGTATGTCCCAGTATGCAAATCCGCCTCCATGTAAGTGCGCAAAATGATAGATGTCACAAAAGCGGGAAAAAAATAGCGTCCACACCTTATCAGACAACAACAAGCAATAACAACAACAACAACAACAAAAAACAAGCACAACAACAACAACAAAACACAACAACAACAAGCACGACAAAATACAACAACAAACAACAACAACAAGCAAAACAACAACAACAACAAACAACAACAACAATAACAAAACAAACAACAACAAGCAACAAGCAACAACTACAACCAGATTTAACTATTAAAAAGTCATACCTAAGCTTCAGGAGTTGCGGTCGGTGCGGTGGTGTCCCAAAGCGGTCATCCTATTATTTTTTTCGGTAAAACGGTATGTCCCGGTATGCAAATCAGCCTCCGTGTAAGTGCGCGAAATGTTTGATGTCACAAAAGCGGAAAAAAATAGCGTTAATACCATATCAGACAACAACAAGCAACAACAACAACAACAACAAAAATCAAGCACAACAACAACAACAAAACATAACAACAACAAGCACGACAAAATACAACAACAAACAATAACAACAACAACAACAAGCACAACAACAACAACAAACAACAACAACAACAACAAACAATAACAAACAACAACAAGCAACAAGCAACAACAACAACAAGATTTAACTATTAAAAAATCATACCTAAGCTTCAGGAGTTGCGGTCGGTACGGTGGTGTCCCAAAGCGGTCTTCCTATAGTTTTCTTTGGTAAAACGGTATGTCCCTGTATGCAAATCAGCCTCCGTGTAAGTGCGCGAAATGTTTGATGTCATAAGCGGGAAAAAAATAGCTTCAATACCTTATCAAATAACAACGAGCAACAACAAGCAACAAGCACAACAATAACAAGCACAACAACAACAACAAAAAACACGCACAACAACAACACACAACAACAAGTGCATCAAAATACAACAACAACAAAGAACGACAACAACAAAAAACGACAACAAGCAACAAGCAACAAGCAACAAGCACAACAACAACAACATCACCAAACAACAACAACAAACAACAACAACAAGCAACAAGCAATAAGGAACAACAAGATTTAAGTATTAAAAAGTCATACCTAAGCTTCAGGAGTTGTGGTCGGTGCGGTGGTGTCCCAAAGTGGTCATCCTATTGTTTTCTTCGGTAAAACAGAATTTCCCGGTATGCAATTCAGCCTCCGTGTAAGTGCGCGAAATGTTTGATGTCACAAAAGCAGGGCAAAAATAGCATCAATACCTTATCAGACAACAACAAGCAATAACAACAACAACAACAACAACAAAAAACAAGCACAACAACAACAACAAAACACAACAACAACAAGCACGACAAAATACAACAACAAACAACAACAACAACAAGCACAAAACAACAACAACAAACAACAACAACAACAACAACAATAAACAACATCAAGCAACAAAGAATAACTACAACCAGATTTAACTATTAAAGAGTCATACCTAAGCTTTAGGAGTTGCAGTCGGTGCGGTGGTGTCCCAAAGCGGTCATCCTATTGTTTTTTTTGGGTAAAACGGTATGTCCCGGTATGCAAATCAGCGTCCGTGTAAGTGCGCGAAATGTTTGATGTCACAAAAGCGGAAAAAAATAGCGTTAATACCTTATCAGACAACAACAAGCAACAACAACAACAACAACAACAACAAAAATCAAGCACAACAACAACAACAAAACACAACAACAACAAGCACGACAAAATACAACAACAAACAATAACAACAACAACAACAACAAGCACAACAACAACAACAACAAACAACAACAACAACAAACAATAAAAAACAACAACAAGCAACAAGCAACAACAACAAGAAGATTTAACTATTAAAAAATCATACCTAAGCTTCAGGAGTTGCGGTCGGTACGGTGGTGTCCCAAAGCGGTCATCCTATAGTTTTCTTCGGTAAAACGGTATGTCCTTGTAAACAAATCAGCCTCCGTGTAAGTGCGCGAAATGTTTGATGTCACAAGCAGGAAAAAAAGAACGTCAATACCTTATCAAACAACAACAAGCAACAACAAGCAACAAGCACAACAATAACAAGAACAACAACAACAACAACAACAAAAAACACGCACAACAACAACACACAACAACAAGTGCTACAAAATACAACCACAACAAAGAACGACAACAACAAATAACGACAACAAGCAACAAGCAACAAGCACAACAACAACAACATCACTAAACAACAACAACAGACAACAACAACAAGCAACAAGCAATAAGCAACAACAAGATTTAAGTATTAAAAAGTCATACCTAAGCTTCAGGAGTTGTGGTCGGTGCGGTGGTGTCCCAAAGTGGTCATCCTATTGTTTTCTTCGGTAAAACAGAATTTCCCGGTATGCAAATCTGCCTCCGTGTAAGTGCGCGAAATGTTAGATATCACAAAAGCGGGGAAAAAATAGCATCAATACCTTATTAGACAACATCAAGCAACAACAACAACAACAAAAAAAACGCACAACAACAACAACAATACACAACAATAACAAGCACGACAAAATACAACAACAAACAACAACAACAGTAACAAACAACAACAACAACAACAACAACAACAACAAACAACAACAAGCAAAAAGTAATAACAACAACAAAATTTAACTATTAAATAGTCATACCTAAGCTTCAGGAGTTGTGGTCGGTGCGGTGGTGTCCCAAAGCGGTCATCCTATTGTTTTCTTCGGTAAAACGGGTATGTCCCGGTATGCAAATTAGCCTCCATGTAACTGCGCGAAATGTTTGATGTCACAAAAACTGAAAAAAATAGCGTCAATACCTTATCAGACAACAACAAGCAACAACAACAACAACAAAAAAAACAAGCACAACAACAACAACAAAACACAGCAACAACAAGCACGGCAAAATACAATAACAAACAACAACAACAAGCACAAGAAAAACAACAACAACAACAAACAACAACCAGCAATAACAAGCAACAAGCAACAACAACAACATTTAACTATTAAAAATTCATACCTAAGCTTCTAGAGTTGCGGTTGGTGTGGTGGTGTCCCAAAGCGGTCAGCCTATTGTTTACTTCGGTAAAACGGTATGTCCCGGTATGCAAATCAGCCTCAGTGTAAGTGCGCGAAATGTTTGATGTCACAAAAGCGGGAAAAAAATAGCGTCAATACCTTATCAGCCAACAACAAGCAATAACAACAACAACACTAAAAACAAGCATAACAACAACAACAAAACACAATAACAACAACAATAATGACCAAATACAACAACAAACAACAGCAACAACAAGCACAACAACAATAACAAGCACAACAACAACAACAACAACAACAACAACAAACAACAACAAACAACAACAAACAACAATAAGCAACAATAAGCAATAACAACAACAAGATTTAATTATAAAAAAGTCATACCTAAGCTTCAGGAGTTGCGGTCGGTGTAGTGGTGTCCCAAAGCAGTCATCCTATTATTTTCTCCGGTAAAACGGTATGTTTCGGTATGTAAATCAGCTTCCGTGTAAGTGTGCGAAATTTTTGATGTCACAAAAGCGGGGACAAAATAACGTCAATACCTTATCAGACAATAACAAGCAACAACAACAACAAAAAACAAGCACAGCGACAACAACAAAACTCAACAACAACAAGAACAACAAAATAAAACAACAAACAACAACAACAACAACAACAACAACAACAAGCACAACAACAACAACAAACAACAACAACAAACAACAACAAACAACAAGCAACAAGCAACAACAACAACAAGATTTAACTATTAAAAAGTCATACCTAAGCTGTAGGAGTTGTGGTCGGTGCGGTGGTGTCCCAAAGCGGTCATCCTATTGTTTTTTTTGGTAAAACGGTATGTCCCGGTATGCAAATCAGCCTTCGTGTAAGTGCGCGATATGTTTGATGTCATAAAAGCGGGAAAAAAAATAGCGTCTATACCTTATCATACAACAACAAGCAACAACAACAACAACAAAAAACAAGCACAACAACAACAACAAAACACAACAACAACAAGCACGACAAAATACAACAACAAACAACAACAACAACAACAACAAGCACAACAACAACAACAAACAACAACAAACAACATGCAACAAGCAACAACAACAACAAGAAGATTTAACTATTAAAAAGTCATACCTGAGCTTCAGGAGTTGCAGGCGGTGCGGTGGTGTCCCAAAGCGGACATCCTATTGTTTTCTTCAGTAACACGGTATTTCCCGGTATGCAAATCAGCCTTCGTGTAAGTTCGCGAAATGTTTAATGTCACAAAAACAGGGAAAAAATAGCGTCAATACCTTCTCAGACAACAACAAGCAACAACAACAACAACAACAACAAAAAACAAGCACAACAACAACAACAACACAACACAACAACAACAAGCACGACAAAATACAACAACAACAATAAATAACAACAACAACAACAAACAACAACAAACAACAACAACAACAGCAACAAGCAACAAGCAATAACAACAACAAGATTTAACTATTAAAAAGACATACCTAAGCTTCAGGAGTTGCGGTCGGTGCGGTGGTGTCCCAAAACGGTCATCCTATTATTTTCTTCGGTAAAACAGTATGTCCCGGTATGCAAATCAGCCTCCGTGTAACTGCGCGAAATGTTTGATGTCACAAAAACTGGAAAAAAATAGCGTCAATACCTTATCAGACAACAACAATCAACAAGAACAACAACAAAAAACAAGCAAAACAACAACAACAAAACACAACAACATCAAGCACGACAAAATACAACAACAAACAACAACAAGCACAACAAAAATAACAACAACAACAACAAACAACAATAATATCAAACAACAACAAACAACAACAAGCAACAACAACAACAAGATTTAACTATTAAAAACTCATACCTAAGCTTCCAGATTGGGGTCGGTGCGGTGGTGTCCCAAAGCGGTCATCCTATTGTTTTCTTTGGTAAAATGGTATGTCCCGGTATGTAAATTAGCCTCCGTGTAAGGGCGCGAAATGTTTGATGTCACAAAAGTGGAAAAAAAAAGCGTCAATACCTTATCAGACAACATCAACAACAACAAAAAACAAGCACAACAACAACAACAACAAAACACAACAACAACAAGCATGACAAAATACAACAATAAACAACAACTACAACAAGCTCAACAACAACAACAACAACAAATAACAAACAACAAGAACAACAAACAACAACCAACAACAACAAGCAACAAGCAACAAACAACAAGAAGATTTAACTATTAAAAAGTCATACCTAAGCTTCAGGAGTTGCGATTGGTGTGGTGGTCTCCCAAAGCGGTCAGCCTATTGTTTTCTTCGGTAAAACGGTATGTCCTGGTATGCAAATCAGCCTCAGTGTAAGTGAGTGAAATGTTTGATGTCACAAAAGTGGGAAAAAAATAGCGTCAATACCTTATCAGCCAACAACAAGCAACAACAACAACAAAACTAAAAACAAGCACAACAACAACAACAAAACACAACAAGAACAACAAGAATGACAAAATACAACAACAACAGCAACAACAAGCAAAACAACAACAACAACAAGCACAACAACAACCACAACAACAAACAACAACAACAACAACAAACAACAACAAACAACAACAAGCAACAACAACAACAAGATTTAACTATTAAAAAGTCATACCTAAGCTTCAGGAGTTGTGGTCAGTGAGGTGGTGTCCCAAAGCAGTCATCCTATTGTATTCTTCGGTAAAACGGTATGTTCTGGTATGCTAATCAGCTTCCGTGTAAGTGTGCGAAATGTTTGATGTCACAAAAGCGCGAAAAAAAATAGCGTCAATACCTTATCAGACAACAACAAGCAACAACAACAAAAAAAAAAAAGCACGACAACAACAACAACAAAACACAACAACAACAAGCACGACAAAATACAACAACAACAAGCACAACAACAACAACAACAAACAACAACAACAACAAACAACAACAAGCAACAACAACAAGATTTAACTATTAAAAAGTCATACCTAAGCTTCCGGAGTTGGGGTCGGTGCGGTGGTGTCCCAAAGCGGTCATCTTATTGTTTTCTTCGGTAAAATGGTATGTCCCAGTATGCAAATCAGCCTTCGTATTAGTGCGCGAAATGTTTGATGTCACAAAAGCGAAAAAAAAATGGCGTCAATACCTTATCAGACAACAACAAGCAATAACAAAAAAAAAAAAAAAACAAGCACAACAACAACAACAAAACACAACAACAACAACAAGCACGACAAACTACAACAACAAACAACAACAACAACAAAAAACAAACAACAACAAAAAACAACAACAAACAACAACAAGCAACAACAACAACAAGATTTAACTATTAAAAAGTCATACCTAAGTATCCGGAGTTGCGGTCGGTGCGGTGGTGTCCCAAAGCGGTCAGCCTATTATTTTCTTTGGTAAAATGGTATGTCCCGATATGCAAATCAGCCTCCGTGTAAGTGCGGAAAATGTTAGATGTCACAAAAGCGGGAAAAAAATAGCGTCAATACCTTATCAGACAACAACAAGCAATAACAACAACAACAACAACAACAACAAAAAACAAGCACAACAACAACAACAAAACACAACAACAACAAGCACGACAAAATACAACAACAAACAACAACAACAACAACAAGCACAACAACAACAACAAACAACAACGACAACAACAAACAACAACAAGCAACAAGCAACAACTACAACCAGATTTAACTATTAAAAAGCCATACCTAAGCTTCAGGAGTTGCGGTCGGTGCGGTGGTGTCCCAAAGCGATCATCCTATTGTTTTCTTCGGTAAAACGATATGTCCTTGTAAACAAATCAGCCTCCGTGTAAGTGCGCGAAATGTTTGATGTCACAAGCAGGAAAAAAAGAACGTCAATACCTTATCAAACAACAACAAGCAACAACAAGCAACAAGCACAACAATAACAAGAACAACAACAACAACAACAACAAAAAACACGCACAACAACAACACACAACAACAAGTGCAACAAAATACAACAACAACAAAGAACGACAACAACAAATAACGACAACAAGCAACAAGCAACAAGCACAACAACAACAACATTACTAAACAACAACAACAAACAACAACAACAAGCAACAAGCAATAAGCAACAACAAGATTTAAGTATTAAAAAGTCATACCTAAGCTTCAGGAGTTGCGGTCGGTGCGGTGGTGTCCCAAAGTGGTCATCCTATTGTTTTCTTCGGTAAAACAGAATTTCCCGGTATGCAAGTCTGCCTCCGTGTAAGTGCGCGAAATGTTAGATATCACAAAAGCGGGGAAAAAATAGCATCAATACCTTATCAGACAACAACAAGCAACAACAACAACAACAAAAAAAATGCACAACAACAACAATACACAACAATAACAAGCACGACAAAATACAACAACAAACAACAACAACAACAACAACAACAACAACAAACAACAACAAGCAAAAAGTAATAACAACAACAAAATTTAACTATTAAATAGTCATACCTAGGCTTCAGGAGTTGTGGTCGGTGCGGTGGTGTCCCAAAGCGGTCATCCTATTGTTTTCTTCGGTTAAACGGGTATGTCCCGGTATGCAAATTAGCCTCCATGTAACTGCGCGAAATGTTTGATGTCACAAAAATTGAAAAAAATAGCGTCAATACCTTATCAGACAACAACAAGCAACAACAACAACAACAAAAAAAACAAGCACAACAACAACAACAAAACACAGCAACAACAAGCACGGCAAAATACAATAACAAACAACAACAACAAGCACAAGAAAAACAACAACAACAACAAACAACAACCAGCAACAACAAGCAACAAGCAACAACAACAACATTTAACTATTAAAAATTCATACCTAAGCTTCTAGAGTTGCGGTTGGTGTGGTGGTGTCCCAAAGCGGTCAGCCTATTGTTTACTTCGGTAAAACGGTATGTCTCGGTATGCAAATCAGCCTCAGTGTAAGTGCGCGAAATGTTTGATGTCACAAAAGCGGGAAAAAAATAGCGTCAATACCTTATCAGCCAACAACAAGCAATAACAACAACAACACTAAAAACAAGCATAACAACAACAACAAAACACAATAACAACAATAATAATGACCAAATACAACAACAAACAACAGCAACAACAAGCACAACAACAACAACAAGCACAACAACAACAAAAACAACAACAACAAACAACAACAAACAACAACAAACAACAATAAGCAACAATAAGCAATAACAACAACAAGATTTAATTATAAAAAAGTCATACCTAAGCTTCAGGAGTTGCGGTCGGTGCAGTGGTGTCCCAAAGCAGTCATCCTATTATTTTCTCCGGTAAAACAGTATGTTTCGGTATGCAAATCAGCTTCCGTGTAAGTGTGCGAAATTTTTGATGTCACAAAAGCGGGGACAAAATAACGTCAATACCTTATCAGACAATAACAAGCAACAACAACAACAAAAAACAAGCACAACGACAACAACAAAACACAACAACAACAAGAACAACAAAATAAAACAACAAACAACAACAACAACAACAACAACAACAAGCACAACAACAACAACAAACAACAACAACCAACAACAACAAACAACAAGCAACAAGCAACAACAACAACAAGATTTAACTATTAAAAAGTCATACCTAAGCTGTAGGAGTTGTGGTCGGTGCGGTGGTGTCCCAAAGCGGTCATCCTATTGTTTTTTTTGGTAAAACGGTATGTCCCGGTATGCAAATCAGCCTTCGTGTAAGTGCGCGATATGTTTGATGTCATAAAAGCGGGAAAAAAAATAGCGTCTATACCTTATCATACAACAACAAGCAACAACAACAACAACAAAAAACAAGCACAACAACAACAACAAAACACAACAACAACAAGCACGACAAAATACAACAACAAACAACAACAACAACAACAACAAGCACAACAACAACAACAAACAACAACAAACAACATGCAACAAGCAACAACAACAACAAGAAGATTTAACTATTAAAAAGTCATACCTGAGCTTCAGGAGTTGCAGGCGGTGCGGTGGTGTCCCAAAGCGGACATCCTATTGTTTTCTTCAGTAACACGGTATTTCCCGGTATGCAAATCAGCCTTCGTGTAAGTTCGCGAAATGTTTAATGTCACAAAAACGGGGAAAAAATAGCGTCAATACCTTCTCAGACAACAACAAGCAACAACAACAACAACAACAACAAAAAACAAGCACAACAACAACAACAACACAACACAACAACAACAAGCACGACAAAATACAACAACAAACAACAACAACAACAATAAATAACAACAACAACAACAAACAACAACAAACAACAACAACAACAGCAACAAGCAACAAGCAATAACAACAACAAGATTTAACTATTAAAAAGACATACCTAAGCTTCAGGAGTTGCGGTCGGTGCAGTGGTGTCCCAAAACGGTCATCCTATTATTTTCTTCGGTAAAACAGTATGTCCCGGTATGCAAATCAGCCTCCGTGTAACTGCGCGAAATGTTTGATGTCACAAAAACTGAAAAAAAATAGCGTCAATACCTTATCAGACAACAACAATCAACAAGAACAACAACAAAAAACAAGCAAAACAACAACAACAAAACACAACAACATCAAGCACGACAAAATACAACAACAAACAACAACAAGCACAACAAAAATAACAACAACAACAACAAACAACAATAATATCAAACAACAACAAACAACAACAAGCAACAACAACAACAAGATTTAACTATTAAAAACTCATACCTAAGCTTCCAGATTGGGGTCGGTGCGGTGGTGTCCCAAAGCGGTCATCCTATTGTTTTCTTTGGTAAAATGGTATGTCCCGGTACGTAAATCAGCCTCCGTGTAAGGGCGCGAAATGTTTGATGTCACAAAAGTGGAAAAAAAAAAGCGTCAATACCTTATCAGACAACATCAACAACAACAAAAAACAAGCACAACAACAACAACAACAAAACACAACAACAACAAGCATGACAAAATACAACAATAAACAACAACTACAACAAGCACAACAACAACAACAACAACAAACAACAAACAACAAGAACAACAAACAACAACCAACAACAACAAGCAACAAGCAACAAACAACAAGAAGATTTAACTATTAAAAAGTCATACCTAAGCTTCAGGAGTTGCGATTGGTGTGGTGGTCTTCCAAAGCAGTCAGCCTATTGTTTTCTTCGGTAAAACGGTATGTCCTGGTATGCAAATCAGCCTCAGTGTAAGTGAGTGAAATGTTTGATGTCACAAAAGTGGGAAAAAAATAGCGTCAATACCTTATCAGCCAACAACAAGCAACAACAACAACAAAACTAAAAACAAGCACAACAACAACAACAAAACACAACAAGAACAACAAGAATGACAAAATACAACAACAACAGCAACAACAAGCAAAACAACAACAACAACAAGCACAACAACAACCACAACAACAAACAACAACAACAACAACAAACAACAACAAACAACAACAAGCAACAACAACAACAAGATTTAACTATTAAAAAGTCATACCTAAGCTTCAGGAGTTGTGGTCAGTGAGGTGGTGTCCCAAAGCAGTCATCCTATTGTATTCTTCGGTAAAACGGTATGTTCTGGTATGCTAATCAGCTTCCCTGTAAGTGTGCGAAATGTTTGATGTCACAAAAGCGCGAAAAAAAATAGCGTCAATACCTTATCAGACAACAACAAGCAACAACAACAACAAAAAAAAAGCACGACAACAACAACAACAAAACACAACAACAACAAGCACGACAAAATACAACAACAACAAGCACAACAACAACAACAACAAACAACAACAACAACAAACAACAACAAACAACAACAAGCAACAACAACAAGATTTAACTATTAAAAAGTCATACCTAAGCTTCCGGAGTTGGGGTCGGTGCGGTGGTGTCCCAAAGCGGTCATCTTATTGTTTTCTTCGGTAAAATGGTATGTCCCAGTATGCAAATCAACCTTCGTATTAGTGCGCGAAATGTTTGATGTCACAAAAGCGAAAAAAAAAATGGCGTCAATGCCTTATCAGACAACAACAAGCAATAACAACAAAAAAAAAAAACAAGCACAACAACAACAACAAAACACAACAACAACAACAAGCACGACAAACTACAACAACAAACAACAACAACAACAAAAAATGAACAACAACAAAAAACAACAACAAACAACAACAAGCAACAACAACAACAAGATTTAACTATTAAAAAGTCATACCTAAGTATCCGGAGTTGCGGTCGGTGCGGTGGTGTCCCAAAGCGGTCAGCCTATTATTTTCTTCGGTAAAATGGTATGTCCCGATATGCAAATCAGCCTCCGTGTAAGTGCGGAAAATGTTTGATGTCACAAAAGCGGGAAAAAAATAGCGTCAATACCTTATCAGACAACAACAAGCAATAACAACAACAACAACAACAACAACAAAAAACAAGCACAACAACAACAACAAAACACAACAACAACAAGCACGACAAAATACAACAACAAACAACAACAACAACAACAAGCACAACAACAACAACAAACAACAACGACAACAACAAACAACAACAAGCAACAAGCAACAACTACAACCAGATTTAACTATTAAAAAGCCATACCTAAGCTTCAGGAGTTGCGGTCGGTGCGGTGGTGTCCCAAAGCGATCATCCTATTATTTTCTTCGGTAAAACGGTATGTCCCAGTATGCAAATCAGCCTCCGTGTAAGTGCGCGATATGTTTGATGTCACAAAAGCAGGGAAAAATAGCGTCAATACCATATCAGACAACAACAAGCAGCAACAACAACAACAACAAAAAACAAGCACAACAACAACAACAAAACACAACAACAACAAGCACGACAACATACAACAACAAACAACAACAACAACAACAATAACAACAAGCACAACAACAACAGCAACAACAACAACAACAACAAACAACAACAACAACAAACAATAACAACAACAACAAGCAACAAGCAACAAGCAATAACAACAACAAGATTTAACTATTAAAAAGTCATAACTAAGCTTCAGGAGTTGCGGTCGGTACGGTGGTGTCCCAAAGCGGTCATCCTATGGTTTTCTTCGGTAAAACGGTATGTCCCGTAATGCAAATCACCCTCCAGGTAAGTGCGCGAAATGTTTGATGTCACAAGCGGGAAAAAAACTAGCGTCAATACCTTATCAAACAACACAAGCAACAACAAGCAACAAGCTCAACAACAACAAGCACAACAACAACAAAAAACACGCACAACAACAACACACAACAACAAGCACAACAAAATACAACAACAATAAACAACGACAATAAGCAACAAGCAACAAGCAACAAGCACAACAACAACAACATCACCAAACAACAACAACAAACAACAACAACAAGCAACAAGCAATAAGTAACAACAAGATTTAAGTATTAAAAAGTCATACCTAAGCTTCAGGAGTTGCGGTCGGTGCGGTGGTGTTCCAAAGCGGTCATCCTATTGTTTTCTTCGGTAAAACGGTATTTCCCGGTATGCAAATCAACTTCCGTGTAAGTGCGCGAAATGTTTGATGTCACAAAAGCGGGGAGAAAATAGCGTCAATACCTTATCAGACAACAACAAGCAACAACAACAACAACAACAACAACAAAAACAAGCACAACAACAACAACAACAACAAAACACAACAACAACAAGCACGACAAAATACAACAACAAACAACACCAACAACAACAACAACAACAACAACAAACAACAACAACAACAACAAACAACAACAAACAACAACAACAACAACAATCAACAAGCAATAACAACAACAAGATTTAACTATTAAAAAGTCATACCTAAGCTTCAGGAGTTGCGGTCGGTGCGGTGGTGTCCCAAAGCAGTCATCCTATTGTTTTCTTCTGTAAAATAGTATGTCCCAGTATGCAAATCAGCCTCCGTGTAACTGGGCGAAATGTTTGATGTCACAAAAACTGGAAAAAAATAGCGTCAATACCTTATCAGACAACAACAATCAACAACAACAACAACAAAAAACAAGCACAACAACAACAACAAAACACAACAACAACAAGCACGACAAAATACAACAACAAACAACAACAACAAGCACAACAAAAATAACAACAACAACAACAAACAACAATAATATCAAACAACAACAAACAACAACATGCAACAACAACAACAAGATTTAACTATTAAAAACTCATACCTAAGCTTCTGGATTTGGGGCCGGTGCGGTGGTGTCCCAAAGCGGTCATCCTATTGTTTTCTTTGGTAAAATGGTATGTCCCGGCACGTAAATCAGCTTCGTGTAAGGGCGCGAAATGTTTGATGTCACAAAAGCGGAAAAAAATAGCGTCAATACCTTATCAAACAACAACAACAACAACAAAAAACAAGCACAACAACAACAACAAAACACAACAACAACAAGCATGAGAAAATACAACAATAAACAACAACTACAACAAGCACGACAACAATAACAACAACAACAACAACAACAAACAACAAGCAACAACCAACAACAACAAGCAACAAGCAACAACAACAAGAAGATTTAACTATAAAAAAGTCATATTGTAAGACCCATAGCTTTTGAATAATTTTAAGTATTAGGTTGTTTAATTATTAAGAGAGTTAGGGGTGGCCGACCGTGAGTCCGAGGTTTTTGTCAATAAATAATACTGTGTTACTAGGGCCAGGTCGGGAGTGTTATCAGAAACTTTACTGGGAGTGGCGTTGTTCTCTTATTTTAATTATCTATACTAATTATCTTTTTATTTCGGAATTAATTAAATATAAATTTACCGGCTGACCCGTCGAAATAATTATATTTATGAGTTTTATCATTTCCAGTCTATTTTCTATAACTTCGTCACATATAATTTATTTTAATATGTTCAAATTTTATTTTTGATGAAAACACGATTTCAGCTGTTTTTCATTCAGGTCTTTTTTCGACACTTGTAGGGTAGTTAGAAAATATTTTATTTCAGAAAAATAAAATAAAGTAGTACATTAGTTATTTTTGGGGTCATTATCGAAAAAGTACAATTCTTATAATTTTATGTATTAACTAAGGTTGGAAAAAAAAATAAAAGACTAAATATCATGATATTTTGGGAAGGGTGATGATTGTTTTTCCACGTGACAAGTAGAAGGCGGTTACTATTGCCTTGCTGAGACAAAAATATAATTGTGTTAAAGTTGTGGTTGATTCTTTTCCTTAGAAGTTTGTTCTCTCTCAAAGAAAATTGGTCTGTTCTAGTTAGACTCCATTCTTTTCATTTCAAGGAAAAAGCTTGCTATTTTGGTAGGTTTTTTTCTTCATGTTATATTTACACATTAACATGTTTTACTTCCTTTAAGTCATTTCATGATAGATATAATGGTTTGGGTTCAAAACTGTTAGAACTAATAATTAATATGTTTTATTTCCATTAATATAGTATGATTCATATATAGCTTTGTTGGTTGTTTTAAGACTGAGAGAAAATTATCATGTTATATTTTGTAAGCTTGCAAGAATTACTGGTAGTGTTGGCTGGATATAATATTAATTGGTTTAATATATATATAATTAATATATATATATATTTATAGAAAGGAAAAATAAAAGAATGGAAAAAAAAAATAAACCGGCCATTACGACCGTCACCCTCCCAGCTTGTTTTTTCTTTTCGTTAATTTTTGGGTTTTCTGTTTGTTTTATTATTTTATTATAGTTTAGTAGTGGGATTTTATTAGTATGTTTAGGATTTATTTAATTATTGGTTAATGAAATAGAAATTAATAAAGAAATAGTGGGTGGCGGGACCCACCCTTTATATCTTTGTTTTTGGGTTACGATTGTCACTTCTTTTGTGTGACGGGCGCCATGCCCATTTCTATGGTGGGCGTCCCGCTGTTTTTACTTCCGATCTCGTAATTTTCATTCCGTTTGATATTTTTTATCCCGGTTTTTTTAACTGAAAGAATAATTATTTATCTTTATTTATATATTTTTAGATAATTATTTTATTTTTCGTAATTTTTCGGATACGTTCGGAATAGTATGTTAAAGTACGATCTGTGCCGATTTTTGGTACCGTTGAAAAATTGTTAAGAAGTTTTGATGTCAAAATATTTTTAGATCCAAATAATTTATTTTGAAGAGAAAATATTATTTTATTCTAAATTATAATTTAGAATATTATTTATTTTGGTATATTACTTAGTTATCTATATTGGTTTTCATTAATTTTATTCCTAGTATGAGAATCGAGATGTCGAGTTTTGAGTTTTTAGAAAACGGTAAATAGATTAGTAGTTATCGGGAATGGTTATATTTATGAGTTAGAACTGAGAGGGAATAAAATACCTTATTTAACGGTAAATATTACGTGGTTTAGGACGTGATAGTACCAGTACGTAGGAAGAAGGAAATTATCAGGAAGCGTGCGAAGGTAAGGGCACCTTCTAACGATATTATATAGTACTGAATGCGTATGTATTTGTATGAATGATTGTGTGCCCACTTGGGGTCCTTGTGAAAATGATGTGCTGATTGAGTTTCTTAAGGATAAATGTGTGAAATGCTTTCATATGATTTGTGCGAAATATATGAATTGGCATGTGGTTATGATTACCTGAGACGAGATTATATAAATTGTTGCATTTGCATTTGTGTGTGCATGCATATCATAGTTGCGTGTAGGTAGTTGGTGCCGAATGAGCCAGGGTGATGTGACTGAGCCGTCACCTAATCTCGAAGGGTTTCTACTGCACCAGGTGATGTGACTGAGCCGTCATCGATCCTTTGAGATCAAATTGAGTCAGGTGTCTGCAAGGAGGCAACACCGGGTGTCTGCAAGGGCAGCACTTTTTGTGTCTGCAAGGCAGCACGGTTAGTGAGGACCCAAGGGGGGTATCACGACTCTCTGCGGAGAGGTAAAATTCTGGGATTCATGCATGGTGAGGGTACCCGACGAATTGGGACCACCAATCCATATAGAGTCTGCATTTAGGATATATGTGCATTTACTTTGTGGTGTTAAATTGTGTTTTCAATTATATCATGTTATACCTGTATATGTGTATTCTTTTCTATATGCTATTTTTGGAAAAGTGACCCTCTACTATTATTATGATGTGGTTAACGACCACCCAGACTATGGGAGAGCCACAGGTTCCGCCGATCGTGTTGGGGACTATGACCACCTGGGATTTCATTGACCAGGATCGGCCCAGTGCTTGGAGGATTGACCCGGCTTCAAGTACGGCTTACTACTACGGGCAGATAGTGATCACGACTAGACATGACACCCTGCAGATACACCAGAGCATGATTTGGCAGACGACCCCGTTTCCAGTTCCCATGCCGGGAGCAGGGGGAGTTCCAGGAGTAGCACCTACGGATCCTCAGCTGAGGGCGCAGAGGAGTTCAGAGGGAGAGACTCTACCTCGTGGTGGATTGGGAGCCACTACTTGTGGAGGATTTGAGGTGGGAGGACCTTCTGTACCTGCGAAGGTGCAGGAGGAGGAGGTGTATGGAGCAGTGACTGCTGCTAGACCTGGACCTTCAGGGGATCCCGCGGTATCTCGCCCGGGTTATTCCCCTAGAGTTTCTTTGGAGGGGGATAGTTGCTTTGAGATTCCAGCCCCTTCAGTAACCCCGATCATGTGGGTTGACTTGATCACCAGGGAGTCCGGGGATGTGTATAGCGCTGAATTGTATGATGTGACGTCACGAGCCAGAGCCCCTGCCGAGAGTTCTTGCTTGGTCTGTGGCGAGCACCCTTGCATTTTCCCGCCTTAGTTCTTTAGCTGGTGGTTGTATAGTCCTATCCTGTGCTGATCGCGTTTTCGTAGATGTGGGCCCGTCTTAGTTTAGTTTTGGATATCTTTTTGGATGACTGTACCGTATACTATGATACTTCTAGGAGCAGTTATTGTTATATTTTGGCTACGGTATGCCCTATGTTCATGGTACCCTTATGGTTATAGGTCATGAACTAGGTGTTGTATTTTGGGTTATTGTATTGTACAGGAACTTACACTTTGCTCCTTCGAGGAGTTACTATTGATGCATATATATTATTATTTCAATTTCAAAACAGTTGTTTCCATTTCGAAAAATATGCGTTGTAGTTTCTTCGGATATGTAGAGCCGGCTGTGCATTTGAAAGTAACATACTCCGTCATTTTGGAATTCGTTAAACAATTGACTCTGATGTTTTAAAAAAAAAAAAAAAACGGGGTGTTACATTTTTGGTATCAGAGCACGACTTTAGATCTTCAAAGGGAAAGTGTTTTAGGAAGTCATCCGTCTAGAGTCTTCTGTTTAGTTGTCCAGTCAGTTCTAGAGCTTGAGTAATTAAGTTCACGTTAGTAAGTGGTTGACATGTGATAGTGTTGGAAAGCTCAGGAGAAGGTTCTAATCTAAATGTTGGGTTTTGCAGGAAGAAAATGCCTCCCCGACGTGTGCCTCCACCCCCTGAGACTAATGATCGCACCATTGGACAAATGGCTCATGCAATGAATGCTATGGCAGCTGCTGTGACTGCGCAAACCAATGCTAAGATACAAAGAGATGCAGAGAAGAGAGATCGAGAGATTCATGCTGCTGGGACTCGTACTCTCACTCAATTCCGTCGCCAAGACCCACCTCAGTTCCGTGGGGAAGGGGGTCCTGATGCGGCTAATTTATGGCTTCAGGAATTGGAAAAGATATTTGGAGCAATCCATTGCCCTGAGATAGAAAGGGTGACTATGGCCACCTATCAACTACTAGGAGATGCTGAGTACTGGTGGAAGAACACTAGGCTGATTATGGAAGGTGCACACGAGGAGATAAACTGGGAAACCTTTAAACATAAATTTCTGGCCAAGTACTTTCCAGAGACAGCTAGGGAAAGGTACGGTGAGGAATTCCTAAAACTACGCCAAGGAGGTATGACCATTGAGGCTTATGCGACCAAGTTTGAATCCCGATCAAGGTTTTTCTGTTTCTTCAGAGATGGTGTCGATGAAGCTTACATGTGTCGTCGATTCCAAGAAGGGTTGAGATATGAGATGCAGGATGCAGTGATACCTCTGGGTATCAGACAATTTCAAACACTGGTGGAGAAATGTCAAGAGATCGAGGATATGAAAAATAAGAGGGTAAACCGTGGAGGAAACTATACTGCTGGGGGACCAAGTCGTCCAAATAATCCTAATCGTGGTAGACAGGGAACGAAGCCTTATCAACCTTCCCAGAATTATCGTGGACCAACTCGTTCTACAAATGTCACTCAAGGGAATTAGATGAGGGGGAAACTGGTGTGTTACAATTGTGGACGGGAAGGACATTTTGCGAAGGATTGCAGAACAAATACACTTACTTGCTACAACTGTAAGAAACCAGGTCATCTGTCCCGAGATTGCAAGGTTCCAAAGGTGGAGTCAACATTGAATGCGACAAAGGGAGCCCGACCCACTGCAAAGGGATGTGTCTACACTATGGGTGCTGAGGAGAGTGTCCAAGCCAGTAATGCAATACATGAGAATTGTCAAGTTGCAGGTAACTCCTTAACTGCATTGATTGATACTGGTGCAACCCATTCATTCATTTCCTTAGATTGTGCAAATCGTTTGAACATAAAGATATCTCCATTGCTTTTTGATTTACAAGTCTCTACACCTGCCAAGAATTTAGTTGTGAACTCGGCATGCTTACACTGTTTAGTAGTTATCCAGAATAGAGAGTTTTTGGTCAATCTAATTTGTTTACCCCTACCGTCACTCGAGATCATACTCGGGATGGACTGGTTATCCTATCACTATGTCATCTTGGACTGTGCTCGCAAGATGGTATTTTTCCCTGAACCCGGAGTTGTTAAATACTTGTCCGCAAACCAACTTAGAGTGGCCTTGAGGGATGACACTCTAGAGTTTTTGTCACTACATAGTGTGGAAGTAACCTCAGACATTCACATTGAAAACATATGTGTGGTTCAACAATTCCAAGATGTGTTTCCATTGGAGATTCCAGGATTTCCCCCGGTACGCGAAGTAGAGTTTTTTATAGATTTACATCCTGGAACAGGACCGGTTTCAGATCCTCCTTACTGGATGGCGCCGGTAGAATTAACTGAGCTAAAGAGTCAGGTCGAGGATCTACTCGCGAAAGGATTCATCAGGCCAAGTGTATCCCCTTGGGGAGCGCCAGTTCTTTTGGTAAAGAAGAAAGATGGGCGTTCACGCTTGTGTGTGGATTATCGGAAACTCAATAAGGTAACTATTAAGAACCGGTACCCCTTGCCACGAATTGATGATCTGATGGATCAATTGAATGGAGCTGCCGTTTTCTCAAAGATTGACATGAAGTCAGGCTACCACCAGATCAGAGTAAGGGAGGAAGATATTTCAAAGACGGCATTTCGTACGCATTATGGGCATTATAAATACCTTGTGATGCCGTTTGGAGTGACGAATGCACCCGCTATTTTTATGGACTACATGAATAGGATTTTCCATCCGTTCTTAGACCGATTTGTGGTAGTTTTCATTGATGATATACTCATTTACTCAAAAAATGAAGAGGAACATGAAGAGCATCTTTGTTTGGTCTTACAAGTGTTGCGTGTTAAGAAGTTGTATGCTAATCCCTCTAAGTGTGAGTTTTGGCTAGACAAAGTGAATTTTCTAGGTCATGTCATATCAAGAGAAGGGATAGCAGTGGATCCTAGGAAAATTGAGACGGTACTTGCATGGGATCAGCCGAAGACGGTTACAGATATACGAAGTTTTATCGGTTTAGCTGGTTATTACCGCAGATTTATTGAAGGATTTGCAAGGATTGCGGCACCAATGACGCAACTTACAAGGAAGGATCAACCCTTTGCTTGGACCGAGAAGTGTGAAACCAGTTTCAAATTGCTGAAAGAGCGATTGACGACTTCACCGGTGTTAGTTTTACCGCAACCAGAGGAACCTTATGAAGTTTTTTGTGATGCTTCTCATCAAGGACTCGGATGTGTGCTAATGCAGCATAAGAAAGCAGTGGCGTATGCATCACGGCAGTTAAGAACTCATGAAAAGAACTATCCCACACATGATTTAGAGCTTGCAGCGGTGGTTTTTGCCCTAAAAATCTGGAGACATTACCTGTATGGGTGCACTTTTGTTGTTTTCAGCGACCATAAAAGTTTGAGATACCTTTTTGACCAAAAGGAACTGAATATGAGACAGAGAAGGTGGATGGAGACGCTCAAAGATTTCGATTTTACACTACAATACCACCCGGGAAAAGCGAATGTTATGGCAGATGCGTTAAGCAGGAAGAGTGTTTCCGCATTGTCGACCATCATGGCTAATCAACAAAGGTTGTTAGAAGTATTTCGAGACCTACATCTTAACGTGGAATTTGTACCAGGAGCTTTGAAATTGGGTATGATTAAAGTATCAAATGGATTGTTGGAAGACATTGCGAGTTGTCAGGATGACGACTTGATTGTAGAAAAAAGGAATCTGATTATTCGAGGAACTGCCACGGAATTTAAGGTAGGAGGAGACAATATCTTGAGATGTAATGGTAGAGTGTGTATGCCCGATGCAAAAGAAATGAGGAAGACGATCCTTGAGGAGGCTCATAAGAGAAAATTGAGTATTCACCCAGGGGCAACTAAGATGTATCAGGATCTAAGGCAGGATTTTTGGTGGCCAGGTACGAAGAGGCATATAGCTGAGTATGTAGCGTCATGTTTGACCTGTCAAAAGGCAAAGGTAGAGCACCAGAGGCCTGCAGGGATGTTACAACCGTTGGATATACCAGAATGGAAGTGGAATAGCATTTCTATGGACTTTATCACAGGGTTACCAAAGACGAAAAGGAAGAATGACTCCATATGGGTTATAGTTGACCGGTTAACGAAGTCTGCTCACTTTCTGCCTGTCAAGACCACTTATACAACAGAGAAGCTGACTGAGATTTACATAGCTGAGATTGTGAGGCTTCACGGAGTACCCGCAAGCATTGTGTCAGACCGGGATCCAAAATTTACCTCTCATTTTGGGGGAGCACTACATGTCGCATTGAGTACTAAGTTAAGGTTAAGTTCGGCATATCATCCGCAAACGGATGGCCAGACGGAAAGAACTAACCAGTCCTTAGAGGATCTATTAAGAACTTGTGGTTAGACGACAGAGGAAGTTGGGATGATGTCTTTCCATTGATAGAATTCACCAATAACAACAGTTTCCATACAAGTATTGGAATGGTCCCATATGAGGCTCTCTATGGAAGACGGTGTCAGACACCGTTGTGTTGGTATCAAGATGGGGAGCGTATGATAGTGGGACCGGAGATGGTGCAACAGACTACGGATAAGGTCAGGAAGATTAGGCAAAGGATGAAGGCTTCACAAGATCGTCAAAAGAGTTATGCAGATAAGCGCCGTAGGCCGTTAGAGTTTAAGGGAGGGGAGCATGTATTCCTTCGAGTTACACCAACCACTGGTGTGGGAAGGGCCCTAAAGGCAAGGAAGTTGACCCCTAAATTCATTGGACCGTATCAAATCACCGAGAGAATTGGGAAGGTTGCTTATCGAATAACACTACCACCAGAATTATCCCGAATTCATGACGTGTTCCATGTGTCTCAACTAAGGAAGTATGTTTCGGATCCTTCACATGTGATCACGCCAGATGATATTCAGTTAAAGGAAGACTTGTCATTTGAAGTACCACCAATAAGGATTGGAGATAAGAAAATGAAGAGCCTTAGGAACAAAGAAATACCCCTGGTTAAAGTAATATGGAACGAAGCTACAGGAGATGCAACTTGGGAACTAGAAAGCAAGATGAATGAGCAATATCCTGAGCTTTTCAATGTCGTCTAAGTTTCGAGGACGAAACTTCTTTTAGGGGGGAAGTAAAGTAAGACCCATAGCTTTTGAATAATTTTAAGTATTAGGTTGTTTAATTATTAAGAGAGTTAGGGGTGGCCGACCGTGAGTCCGAGGTTTTTGTCGATAAATAATACTGTGTTACTAGGGCCAGGTCGGGAGTGTTATCAGAAACTTTACTGGGATTGGCGTTGTTCTCTTATTTTAATTATCTATAATAATTATCTTTTTATTTCAGAATTAATTAAATATAAATTTACCGGCTGACCGGTCGAAATAATTATATTTATGAGTTTTATCATTTCCAGTCTGTTTTCTATAACTTCGTCACATATAATTTATTTTAATATGAAAACACGATTTCAGCTGTTTTTCGTTCGGGTCTTTTTTCGACACTTGTAGGGTAGTTAGAAAATATTTTATTTCAGAAAAATAAAATAAAGTAGTACATTAGTTATTTTTGGGGTCATTATCGAAAAAGTAGAATTCTTATAATTTTATGTATTAACTAAGGTTGGAAAAAAAAAAAATAAAAGACTAAATATCATGATATTTTGGGAAGGGTGATGATTGTTTTTCCACGTGACAAGTAGAAGGCGGTTACTATTGCCTTGCTGAGACAAAAATATAATTGTGTTAAAGTTGTAGTTGATTCTTTTCCTTAGAAGTTTGTTCTCTCTCAAAGAAAATTGGTCTGTTCTAGTTAGACTCCATTCTTTTCATTTCAAGGAAAAAGCTTGCTATTTTGGTAGGTTTTTTTCTTCATGTTATATTTACACATTAACATGTTTTACTTCCTTTAAGTCATTTCATGATAGATATACTGGTTTGGGTTCAAAACTGTTAGAACTAATAATTAATATGTTTTATTTCCATTAATATAGTATGATTCATATATAGCTTTGTTGGTTGTTTTAAGACTGAGAGAAAATTATCATGTTATATTTTATAAGCTTGCAAGAATTACTGGTAGTGTTGGCTGGATATAATATTAATTGGTTTAATATATATATAATTAATATATATATATATATATATATATATATATATTTATAGAAAGGAAAAATAAAAGAATGAAAAAAAAAAAGAAACCGGCCATTACGACCGTCACCCTCCCAGCTTGTTTTTTCTTTTCGTTAATTTTTGGGTTTTCTGTTTGTTTTATTATTTTATTATAGTTTAGTAGTGGGATTTTATTAGTATGTTTAGGATTTATTTAATTATTGGTTAATGAAATAGAAATTAATAAAGAAATAGTGGGTGGCGGGACCCACCCTTTATATCTTTGTTTTTGGGTTACGATTGTCACTTCTTTTGTGTGACGGGCGCCATGCCCGTTTCTATGGTGGGCGTCCCGCTGTTTTTACTTTCGGTCTCGTAATTTACATTCCGTTTGATATTTTTTATTCCGGTTTTTTTTAACTGAAAGAATAATTATTTATCTTTATTTATATATTTTTAGATAATTATTTTATTTTTCGGAATTTTCCGGATACGTTCGGAATAGTATGTTAAAGTACGATCTGTGCCGATTTTTGGTACCGTTGAAAAATTGTTAAGAAGTTTTGATGTCGAAATATTTTTAGATCCAAATAATTTATTTTGAAGAGAAAATATTATTTTATTCTAAATTATAATTTAGAATATTATTTATTTTGGTATATTACTTAGTTATCTATATTGGTTTTCATTAATTTTATTCCTAGTATGAGAACCGAGATGTCGAGTTTTGAGTTTTTAGAAAACGGTAAATAGATTAGTAGTTATCGGGAATGGTTATATTTATGAGTTAGAACTGAGAGGGAATAAAATACCTTATTTAACGGTAAATATGACGTGGTTTAGGACGTGATAGTACCGGTACGTAGGAAGATCGAAATTATCAGGAAGCGTGCGAAGGTAAGGGCACCTTCTAACGATATTATATAGTACTGAATGCGTATGTATTTGTATGAATGATTGTGTGCCCACTTGGGGTCCTTGTGAAAATGATGTGCTGATTGAGTTTGTTAAGGATAAATGTGTGAAATGCTTTCATATGATTTGTGCGAAATATATGAATTGGCATGTGGTTATGATTACCTGAGACGAGATTATATAAATTGTTGCATTTGCATTTGTGTGTGCATGCATATCATAGTTGCGCGTAGGTAGTTGGTGCCGAATGGGCCAGGGTGATGTGACTGAGCCGTCACCTAATCTCGAAGGGATTCTACTGCACTAGGTGATGTGACTGAGCCGTCATCGATCCTTTGAGATCAAATTGAGTCAGGTGTCTGCAAGGAGGCAACACCGGGTGTCTGCAAGGGCAGCACTTTTTGTGTCTGCAAGGCAGCACGGTTAGTGAGGACCCAAGGGGGGTATCACGACTCTCTGCGGAGAGGTAAAATTCCGGGATTCATGCATGGTGAGGGTACCCGACGAATTGGGACCACCAATCCATATAGAGTCTGCATTTAGGATATATGTGCATTTACTTTGTGGTGTTAAATTGTGTTTTCAATTATATCATGTTATACCTGTATATGTGTATTCTTTTCTATATGCTATTTTTGGAAAAGTGACCCTCTACTATTATTATGATGTGGTTAACGACCACCCAGACTATGGGAGAGCCACAGGTTCCGCCGATCGTGTTAGGGACTGTGACCACCTGGGATTTCATTGACCAGGATCGGCCCAGTGCTTAGAGGATTGACCCGGCTTCAAGTACGGCTTACTACTACGGGCAGATAGTGATCACGACTAGACATGACACCCTGCAGATACACCAGAGCGTGATTTGGCAGACGACCCCGTTTCCAGTTCCCATGCCGGGAGCAGGGGGAGTTCCAGGAGTAGCACCTACGGATCCTCATCCGAGGGCGCAGAGGAGTTCAGAGGGAGAGACTGTACCTCGTGGTGGATTGGGAGCCACTACTTGTGGAGGATTTGAGGTGGGAGGACCTTCTGTACCTGCGAAGGTGCAGGAGGAGGAGGTGTCTGGAGCAGCGACTGCTGCTAAACCTGGACCTTCAGGGGATCCCGCGGTATCTTGCCGGGGTTATTCCCCTAGAGTTTCTTTGGAGGGGGATAGTTGCTTTGAGATTCCAGCCCCTTCAGTAACCCCGACCATGTGGGTTGACTTGATCACCAGGGAGTCCGAGGATGTGTATAGCGCTGAATTGTATGATGTGACGTCACGAGCCAGAGCCCCTGCCGAGAGTTCTTGCTTGGTCTGTGGCGACCACCCTTGCATTTGCCCGCCTTAGTTCTTTAGCTGGTGGTTGTATAGTCATATCCTGTGCTGATCGCGTTTTCGTAGATGTGGGCCCGTCTTAGTTTAGTTTTGGATATCTTTTTGGATGACTGTACCGTATACTATGATACTTCTAGGAGCAGTTATTGTTATATTTTGGCTACGGTATGCCCTATGTTCATGGTACCCTTATGGTTATAGGTCATGAACTAGGTGCTGTATTTTGGGTTATTGTATTGTACAGGAACTTACACTTTGCTCCTTCGAGGAGTTACTATTGATGCATATATATTATTATTTCAGTTTCAAAACAGTTGTTTCCATTTCGAAAAATATGCGTTGTAGTTTCTTCGGATATGTAGAGCCGGCTGTGCATTTGAAAGTAACATACTCCGTCGTTTTGGAATTCATTAAACAATTGACTCTGATGTTTTAAAAAAAAAAAAAAAACGGGGTGTTACACATACCTAAGCTTCAGGAGTTGCGGTCGGTGCAGTGATGTCCCAAAGCGGTCAGCCTATTGTTTTCTTCGGTAAAACTGTATGTCATGATATGCAAATCAGCCTCCGTGTAAGTGCGCGAAATGTTAGATATCACAAAAGCGGGAAAAAAATTGCGTCAATACCTTATCAGACAACAACAAGCAACAACAACAACAACAACAACAAAAACCAAGCACAACAACAACAAAACACAACAACAACAAGCACGACAAAATACAACTACAAACAACAACAACAACAAGCACAACAACAACAACAAACAAAAACGATAACAACAAACAACAACAAGCAACAAGCAACAACTACAACCAAATTTAACTATTAAAAAGTAATACCTAAGCTTCAGGAGTTGTGGTCGGTGCGGTGGAGTCCCAAAGCGGTCATCCTATTGTTTTCTTCGGTAAAACGGTATGTCCCGGTATGCAAATCAGCCTTCGTGTAAGTGCGCGATATGTTTGATATCACAAAAGCGGGGAAAAATAGCGTCAATACCTTATCAAACAACAACAAGCAACAACAACAACAAAAAAAAACAAGCACAACAACAACAACAAAACACAACAACAACAAGCACGACAAAACACAACAACAAATAACAACAACAACAACAACAACAACAAGCACAACAACAACAACAACAAACAGCAACAACAACAAACAATAACAAACAACAACAAGCAACAAGCAACAACAACAACAAGATTTAACTATTAAAAAGTCATACCTAAGCTTCAGGAGTTGCGGTCGGTACGGTGGTGTCCCAAATCGGTCATCCTATGGTTTTCTTCGGTAAAACGGTATGTCCCGGTATGCAAATCAGCCTCCAGGTAAGTGCGCGAAATGTTTGATGTCACAAGCGGGAAAAAAAATAGCGTCAATACCTTATCAAACAACACAAGCAACAACAAGCAACAAGCACAACAACAACAAGCACAACAACAACAACAAAAAACACGCACAACAACAACACACAACTACAAGCACAACAAAATACAACAACAACAAACAAGACAACAACAAACAACGACAACAAGCAACAAGCAACAAGCAACAAGCAACAAGCAACAAGCAACAAGCAACAAGCAACAAGCACAACAACAACAACATCAGCAAACAACAACAACAAACAACAACAACAAGCAACAAGCAATAAGAAACAACAAGATTTAAGTATTAAAAAATCATACCTAAGCTTCAGGAGTTGCGGTCGGTGCGGTGGTGTTCCAAAGCGGTCATCCTATTGTTTTCTTTGGTAAAACAGTATTTCCCGGTATGCAAATCAGCCTCCGTGTAAGTGCGCGAAATGTTTGATGTCACAAAAGCGGGGAAAAAATCGCGTCAATACCTTATCATACAGCAACAAGCAACAACAACAACAACAACAAAAAACAAGCACAACAACAACAACAAAGCACAACAATAACAAGCACGACAAAATACAACAACAAACAACAACAACAACTACAGCAGCAACAAACAACAACAACAAACAACAACAAGCAACAAGCAATTACAACAACAAGATTTAACTATTAAAAAGTCATACCTAAGCTTCAGGAGTTGCGGTTGGTGCGGTTGTGTCCCAAAGCGGTCATCCTATTGTTTTCTTCGGTAAAATAGGTATGTCCCGGTATGTAAATCAGCCTCCAGGTAACTGCGCGAAATGTTTGATGTCACAAAAACTTGAAAAAAATAGCGTCAATACCTTATCAGACAATAACAAGCAACAACAACAACAACAACCAAAAACAAGCACAACAACAAAAACAACAAAGCACAGCAACAACAAGCACGACAAAATACAACATCAAACAACAACAACAAGTACAACAAAAACAACAACAACAACAATAACACACAACAACCAGCAACAACAAGCAACAAGCAACAACAACAAGATTTATCTATTAAAAAGTCATACCTAAGCTTCAGGAGTTGCGGTTGGTGTGGTGGTGTCCCAAAGCGGTCAGCCTGTTGTTTTCTTCGGTAAAACGGTATGTCCCGGTATGCAAATTAACCTCAGTGTAAGTGCGCGAAATGTTTGATGTCACAAAAGCGGGAAAAAAAAATAGCGTCAATACCTTATCAGCCAACAACAAGCAACAACAACAACAACACTAAAAACAAGCATAACAACAACAACAAAACACAACAACAACAACAAGAACGACAAAATACAACAACAAACAACAGCAACAACAAGCATAACAACAACAACAACAACAAACAACAACAACAACAAACAACAATTAACAACAACAAGCAACAACAACAACAACAAGATTTAATTATTAAAAAGTCATACCTAAGCTTCAGGAGTTGCGGTCGGTGCGGTGGTGTCCCAAAGCAGTCATCCTATTGTTTTCTTCGGTAAAACAGTATGTCCCGGTATGCAAATCAGCCTCCGTGTAACTGCGCGAAATGTTCGATGTCACAAAAACTGGAGAAAAAATAGCGTCAATGCCTTATCAGACAACAACAATCAACAACAACAACAACAAAAAACAAGCACAACAACAACAACAAAACACAACAACAACAAGCACGACAAAATACAACAACAAACAACAACAACAAGCACAACAAAAACAACAACAACAACAACAAACAACAATAATATCAAACAACAACAAACAATAACAAGCAACAACAACAACAAGATTTAACTATTAAAAACTCATACCTAAGCTTCCGCAGTTGGGGTCGGTGCGATGGTGTCCCAAAGCGGTCATCCTATTGTTTTCTTTGGTAAAATGGTATGTCCCGGTACGTAAATCAGCCTATGTGTAAGGGCGCGAAATGTTTGATGTCACAAAAGCGGAAAAAAAATAGCGTCAATACCTTATCAGACAACAACAACAACAACAAAAAACAAGCACAACAACAACAACAACAAAACACAACAACAATAACCACGACAAAATACAACAATAAACAACAACTACAACAAGCACAACAACAATAACAACAACAACAACAATAAACAACAAGAACAACAAACAACAACCAACAACAACAAGCAACAAGCAACAACAACAAGAAGATTTAACTATTAAAAAGTCATACCTAAGCTTCAGGAGTTGCGGTCGGTGCAGTGATGTTCCAAAGCGGTCAGCCTATTTTTTTCTTCGGTAAAACGGTATGTCCCGATATGCAAATCAGCCTCCGTGTAAGTGCGTGAAATGTTAGATGTCACAAAAGCGGGAAAAAAAAATAGCGTCAATACCTTATCAGACAACAACAAGCAATAACAACAACAACAACAACAACAAAAAACAAGCACAACAAAAACAACAAAACACAACAACAACAAGCAGGACAAAATACAACAACAAACAACAACAACAACAAGCACAACAACAACAACAACAACAAAAAACAACGATAACAACAAACAACAACAAGCAACAAGCAACAACTACAACCAGATTTAACTATTAAAAAGTCATACCTAAGCTTCAGGAGTTGTGGTCGGTGCGGTTGTGTCCCAAAGCGGTCATCCTATTGTTTTCTTCGGTAAAACGGTATGTCCCGGTATGCAAATCAGCCTCCGTGTATGTGCGCGATATGTTTGATGTCACAAAAGCGGGGAAAAATAGCGTCAATACCTTATCAGACAACAACAAGAAGCAACAACAACAACAACAACAAAAAACAAGCACAACAACAACAACAAAACACAACAACAACAAGCACGACGAAATACAACAACAAACAACGACAAGCACAACAACAACAACAACAACAACAAACAGCAACAGCAACAAACAATAACAAATAACAACAAGCAACAAGCAACAACAACAACAATATTTAACTATTAAAAAGTCATACCTAAGCTTCAGGAGTTGCGGTCGGTACGGTGGTGTCCCAAAGCGGTCATCCTATGGTTTTCTTCGGTAAAACGGTATGTCCCGGTTTGCAAATCTGCCTCCAGGTAAGTGCGCGAAATGTTTGATGTCACAAGCGGGAAAAAAAATAGCGTCAATACCTTATCAAAAAACACAAACAACAACAAGCAACAAGCACAACAACTATAAGAACAACAACAACAACAAAAAACACGCACAACAACGACACACAACAACAAGCACAACGAAATACAACAACAACAAACAACGACAACAACAAACAACGACAACAAGCAACAAGCAACAAGCAACAAGCACAACAACCACAACATCACCAAACAACAACAAAAAACAACAATAACAAGCAACAAGCAATAAGAAACAACAAGATTTAAGTATTAAAAAGTCATACCTAAGTTTCAGGAGTTGCGGTCGGTGCGGTGGTGTTCCAAAGCGGTCATCCTATTGTTTTCTTCGGTAAAACAGTATTTCCTGGTATGCAAATCAGCCTCCGTGTAAGTGCGCGAAATGTTTGATGTCACAAAAGCGGGGAAAAAATAGCGTCAATACCATATCAGACAACAACAAGCAACAACAACAACAACAACAACAACAACAAAAAACAAGCAGAACAACAACAACAAAGCACAACAATAACAAGCACGACAAAATACAACAACAAACAACAATAACAACAACAACATCAACAACCAACAACAAACAACAACAAGCAACAAGCAATAACAACAACAAGATTTAACTATTAAAAAGTCATACCTAAGCTTCAGGAGTTGCGGTCGGTGCGGTGGTGTCCCAAAGCGGTCATTATATTGTTTTCTTCGGTAAAATAGGTAGGTCCCGGTATGCAAATCAGCCTCCAGGTAACTGCGCGAAATGTTTGATGTCACAAAAAATGGAAAAAAAATAGCGTCAATACCTTATCAGACAACAACAAGCAACAACAACAGCAACAAAAAACAAGCACAACAACAACAACAAAACACAACAACAACAAGCACGACAAAATACAACAACAAACAACAACAACAACAACAAGCACAACAACAACAGCAACAAATAACAACAACAACAAACAACAACAAGCAACAAGCAACAACAGCAACAAGATTTAACTATTAAAAAGTCATACCTAAGCTTTAGGAGTTGCGGTCGGTGCGGTGGTGTCCCAAAGCTGTCAGCCAATTGTTTTCTTCGGTAAAATGGTATGTCCAGTATGCAAATTAGCCTCCGTGTAAGTGCGCGAAACGTTAGATGTCACAAAAGCGTGAAAAAAAATAGCGTCAATACCTTATCAGACAACAACAAGCAATAACAACAACAACAACATAAAACAAGCACAACAACAACAACAAAACACAACAACAACAAGTACGACAAAATACAACAACAAACAACAACAACAACAAGCACAACAACAACAATAAACAGCAACAACAACAAACAACAACAAGCAACAAGCAGTAACTACAACCAAATTTAACTATTAAAAAGTCATACCTAAGCTTCAGGAGTTGCGGTCGGTGCGGTGGTGTCCCAAAGCGGTCATCCTATTGTTTTTTTTCGGTAAAACAGTATGTCCCGGTATGCAAATCAGCCTCCATGTAAGTGCGCGAAGTGTTTGATGTCACAAAAGCGGAAAACAAATAGCGTCGATACCTTATCAGACAAAAACAAGCAACAACAACAACAACAACGAAAATCAAGCACAACAACAACAACAAAACACAACAACAACAAGCACGACAAAATACAACAACAAACAATAACAACAAACTATAACAACAACAACAAGTACAACAACAACAACAACAAACAACAACAACAACAACAACAAACAATAACAAACAACAACAAGCAACAAGCAACAACAACAACAAGATTTAACTATTAAAAGATCATACCTAAGCTTCAGGAGTTGCGGTCGGTACGGTGGTGTCCCAAAGCGGTCATCCTATAGTTTTCTTCGGTAAAACGGTATGTCCCTGTATGCAAATCAGCCTCCGTGTAAGTGCGCGAAATGTTTGATGTCACAAGCGGGAAAAAAATAGCGTCAATACCTTATCAAACAACAACAAGCAAAAACAAGTAACAAGCACAACAACAACAACAAAAAACACGCACAACAACAACACACAACAACAAGCACAACAAAATACAACAACAACAAAGAACGACAACAACAAACAACGACAACAAGTAACAAGCAACAAGCAACAAGCAACAAGCAACAAGCAACAAGCAACAAGCAACAAGCAACAAGCCCAACAACAACAACATCATCAAACAACAACAACAAACAACAACAACAAGAACCAAGCAATAAGCAACAACAAGATTTAAGTATTAAAAAGTCATACCTAAGCTTCAGGAGTTGCGGTCGGTGCGGTGGTGTTCCAAAGCGGTCATCCTATTGTTTTCTTCGGTAAAACAGTATTTCCTGGTATGCAAATCAGCCTCCGTGTAAGTGCGCGAAATGTTTGATGTCACAAAAGCGGGGAAAAAATAGCGTCAATACCTTATCAGACAACAACAAGCAACAACAACAACAACAACAACAACAACAAAAAACAAGCAGAACAACAACAACAAAGCACAACAATAACAAGCACGACAAAATACAACAACAAACAACAATAACAACAACAACATCAACAACCAACAACAAACAACAACAAGCAACAAGCAATAACAACAACAAGATTTAACTATTAAAAAGTCATACCTAAGCTTCAGGAGTTGCGGTCGGTGCGGTGGTGTCCCAAAGCGGTCATTATATTGTTTTCTTCGGTAAAATAGGTAGGTCCCGGTATGCAAATCAGCCTCCAGGTAACTGCGCGAAATGTTTGATGTCACAAAAAATGGAAAAAAAATAGCGTCAATACCTTATCAGACAACAACAAGCAACAACAACAGCAACAAAAAACAAGCACAACAACAACAACAAAACACAACAACAACAAGCACGACAAAATACAACAACAAACAACAACAACAACAACAAGCACAACAACAACAGCAACAAATAACAACAACAACAAACAACAACAAGCAACAAGCAACAACAGCAACAAGATTTAACTATTAAAAAGTCATACCTAAGCTTTAGGAGTTGCGGTCGGTGCGGTGGTGTCCCAAAGCTGTCAGCCAATTGTTTTCTTCGGTAAAATGGTATGTCCAGTATGCAAATTAGCCTCCGTGTAAGTGCGCGAAACGTTAGATGTCACAAAAGCGTGAAAAAAAATAGCGTCAATACCTTATCAGACAACAACAAGCAATAACAACAACAACAACAAAAAACAAGCACAACAACAACAACAAAACACAACAACAACAAGTACGACAAAATACAACAACAAACAACAACAACAACAAGCACAACAACAACAATAAACAGCAACAACAACAAACAACAACAAGCAACAAGCAACAACTACAACCAAATTTAACTATTAAAAAGTCATACCTAAGCTTCAGGAGTTGCGGTCGGTGCGGTGGTGTCCCAAAGCGGTCATCCTATTGTTTTTTTTCGGTAAAACAGTATGTCCCGGTATGCAAATCAGCCTCCATGTAAGTGCGCGAAGTGTTTGATGTCACAAAAGCGGAAAACAAATAGCGTCGATACCTTATCAGACAAAAACAAGCAACAACAACAACAACAACGAAAATCAAGCACAACAACAACAACAAAACACAACAACAACAAGCACGACAAAATACAACAACAAACAATAACAACAAACTATAACAACAACAACAAGTACAACAACAACAACAACAAACAACAACAACAACAACAACAAACAATAACAAACAACAACAAGCAACAAGCAACAACAACAACAAGATTTAACTATTAAAAGATCATACCTAAGCTTCAGGAGTTGCGGTCGGTACGGTGGTGTCCCAAAGCGGTCATCCTATAGTTTTCTTCGGTAAAACGGTATGTCCCTGTATGCAAATCAGCCTCCGTGTAAGTGCGCGAAATGTTTGATGTCACAAGCGGGAAAAAAATAGCGTCAATACCTTATCAAACAACAACAAGCAAAAACAAGTAACAAGCACAACAACAACAACAAAAAACACGCACAACAACAACACACAACAACAAGCACAACAAAATACAACAACAACAAAGAACGACAACAACAAACAACGACAACAAGTAACAAGCAACAAGCAACAAGCAACAAGCAACAAGCAACAAGCAACAAGCAACAAGCCCAACAACAACAACATCATCAAACAACAACAACAAGAACCAAGCAATAAGCAACAACAAGATTTAAGTATTAAAAAGTCATACCTAAGCTTCAGGAGTTGCGGTCGGTGCGGTGGTGTTCCAAAGCGGTCATCCTATTGTTTTCTTCGGTAAAACAGTATTTCCTGGTATGCAAATCAGCCTCCGTGTAAGTGCGCGAAATGTTTGATGTCACAAAAGCGGGGAAAAAATAGCGTCAATACCTTATCAGACAACAACAAGCAACAACAACAACAACAACAACAACAACAAAAAACAAGCAGAACAACAACAACAAAGCACAACAATAACAAGCACGACAAAATACAACAACAAACAACAATAACAACAACAACATCAACAACCAACAACAAACAACAACAAGCAACAAGCAATAACAACAACAAGATTTAACTATTAAAAAGTCATACCTAAGCTTCAGGAGTTGCGGTCGGTGCGGTGGTGTCCCAAAGCGGTCATTATATTGTTTTCTTCGGTAAAATAGGTAGGTCCCGGTATGCAAATCAGCCTCCAGGTAACTGCGCGAAATGTTTGATGTCACAAAAAATGGAAAAAAAATAGCGTCAATACCTTATCAGACAACAACAAGCAACAACAACAGCAACAAAAAACAAGCACAACAACAACAACAAAACACAACAACAACAAGCACGACAAAATACAACAACAAACAACAACAACAACAACAAGCACAACAACAACAGCAACAAATAACAACAACAACAAACAACAACAAGCAACAAGCAACAACAGCAACAAGATTTAACTATTAAAAAGTCATACCTAAGCTTTAGGAGTTGCGGTCGGTGCGGTGGTGTCCCAAAGCTGTCAGCCAATTGTTTTCTTCGGTAAAATGGTATGTCCAGTATGCAAATTAGCCTCCGTGTAAATGCGCGAAACGTTAGATGTCACAAAAGCGTGAAAAAAAATAGCGTCAATACCTTATCAGACAACAACAAGCAATAACAACAACAACAACAAAAAACAAGCACAACAACAACAACAAGTACGACAAAATACAACAACAAACAACAACAACAACAAGCACAACAACAACAATAAACAGCAACAACAACAAACAACAACAAGCAACAAGCAACAACTACAACCAAATTTAACTATTAAAAAGTCATACCTAAGCTTCAGGAGTTGCGGTCGGTGCGGTGGTGTCCCAAAGCGGTCATCCTATTGTTTTTTTTCGGTAAAACAGTATGTCCCGGTATGCAAATCAGCCTCCATGTAAGTGCGCGAAGTGTTTGATGTCACAAAAGCGGAAAACAAATAGCGTCGATACCTTATCAGACAAAAACAAGCAACAACAACAACAACAACGAAAATCAAGCACAACAACAACAACAAAACACAACAACAACAAGCACGACAAAATACAACAACAAACAATAACAACAAACTATAACAACAACAACAAGTACAACAACAACAACAACAAACAACAACAACAACAACAACAAACAATAACAAACAACAACAAGCAACAAGCAACAACAACAACAAGATTTAACTATTAAAAGATCATACCTAAGCTTCAGGAGTTGCGGTCGGTACGGTGGTGTCCCAAAGCGGTCATCCTATAGTTTTCTTCGGTAAAACGGTATGTCCCTGTATGCAAATCAGCCTCCGTGTAAGTGCGCGAAATGTTTGATGTCACAAGCGGGAAAAAAATAGCGTCAATACCTTATCAAACAACAACAAGCAAAAACAAGTAACAAGCACAACAACAACAACAAAAAACACGCACAACAACAACACACAACAACAAGCACAACAAAATACAACAACAACAAAGAACGACAACAACAAACAACGACAACAAGTAACAAGCAACAAGCAACAAGCAACAAGCAACAAGCAACAAGCAACAAGCCCAACAACAACAACATCATCAAACAACAACAACAAACAACAACAACAAGAACCAAGCAATAAGCAACAACAAGATTTAAGTATTAAAAAGTCATACCTAAGCTTCAGGAGTTGCGGTCGGTGCGGTGGTGTTCCAAAGCGGTCATCCTATTGTTTTCTTCGGTAAAACAGTATTTCCTGGTATGCAAATCAGCCTCCGTGTAAGTGCGCGAAATGTTTGATGTCACAAAAGCGGGGAAAAAATAGCGTCAATACCTTATCAGACAACAACAAGCAACAACAACAACAACAACAACAACAACAAAAAACAAGCAGAACAACAACAACAAAGCACAACAATAACAAGCACGACAAAATACAACAACAAACAACAATAACAACAACAACATCAACAACCAACAACAAACAACAACAAGCAACAAGCAATAACAACAACAAGATTTAACTATTAAAAAGTCATACCTAAGCTTCAGGAGTTGCGGTCGGTGCGGTGGTGTCCCAAAGCGGTCATTATATTGTTTTCTTCGGTAAAATAGGTAGGTCCCGGTATGCAAATCAGCCTCCAGGTAACTGCGCGAAATGTTTGATGTCACAAAAAATGGAAAAAAAATAGCGTCAATACCTTATCAGACAACAACAAGCAACAACAACAGCAACAAAAAACAAGCACAACAACAACAACAAAACACAACAACAACAAGCACGACAAAATACAACAACAAACAACAACAACAACAACAAGCACAACAACAACAGCAACAAATAACAACAACAACAAACAACAACAAGCAACAAGCAACAACAGCAACAAGATTTAACTATTAAAAAGTCATACCTAAGCTTTAGGAGTTGCGGTCGGTGCGGTGGTGTCCCAAAGCTGTCAGCCAATTGTTTTCTTCGGTAAAATGGTATGTCCAGTATGCAAATTAGCCTCCGTGTAAGTGCGCGAAACGTTAGATGTCACAAAAGCGTGAAAAAAAATAGCGTCAATACCTTATCAGACAACAACAAGCAATAACAACAACAACAACAAAAAACAAGCACAACAACAACAACAAAACACAACAACAACAAGTACGACAAAATACAACAACAAACAACAACAACAACAAGCACAACAACAACAATAAACAGCAACAACAACAAACAACAACAAGCAACAAGCAACAACTACAACCAAATTTAACTATTAAAAAGTCATACCTAAGCTTCAGGAGTTGCGGTCGGTGCGGTGGTGTCCCAAAGCGGTCATCCTATTGTTTTTTTTCGGTAAAACAGTATGTCCCGGTATGCAAATCAGCCTCCATGTAAGTGCGCGAAGTGTTTGATGTCACAAAAGCGGAAAACAAATAGCGTCGATACCTTATCAGACAAAAACAAGCAACAACAACAACAACAACGAAAATCAAGCACAACAACAACAATAAAACACAACAACAACAAGCACGACAAAATACAACAACAAACAATAACAACAAACTATAACAACAACAACAAGTACAACAACAACAACAACAAACAACAACAACAACAACAACAAACAATAACAAACAACAACAAGCAACAAGCAACAACAACAACAAGATTTAACTATTAAAAGATCATACCTAAGCTTCAGGAGTTGCGGTCGGTACGGTGGTGTCCCAAAGCGGTCATCCTATAGTTTTCTTCGGTAAAACGGTATGTCCCTGTATGCAAATCAGCCTCCGTGTAAGTGCGCAAAATGTTTGATGTCACAAGCGGGAAAAAAATAGCGTCAATACCTTATCAAACAACAATAAGCAAAAACAAGTAACAAGCACAACAATAACAAGCACAACAACAACAACAAAAAACACGCACAACAACAACACACAACAACAAGCACAACAAAATACAACAACAACAAAGAACGACAACAACAAACAACGACAACAAGTAACAAGCAACAAGCAACAAGCAACAAGCAACAAGCAACAAGCAACAAGCAACAAGCAACAAGCCCAACAACAACAACATCATCAAACAACAACAACAAACAACAACAACAAGAACCAAGCAATAAGCAACAACAAGATTTAAGTATTAAAAAGTCATACCTAAGCTTCAGGAGTTGCGGTCGGTGCGGTGGTGTCCCAAAGTGGTCATCCTATTGTTTTCTTCAGTAAAACAGAATTTCCCGGTATGCAAATCAGCCTCCGTGTAAGTGCGCAAAATGTTTGATGTCACAAAAGCGGGGAAAAAATAGCGTCAATACCTTATCAGACAACAACAAGCAACAACTACAACAACAACAAAAAACAAGCACAACGACAACAACAAAACACAACAACAACAAGTACGATAAAACACAACAACAAACAATAACAACAACAACAACAGCAACAAACAACAACAACAACAACAACAAACAACAACAAGCAAAAAGCAATAACAACAACAAGATTTAACTATTAAAAAGTCATACCTAAGCTTCAGGAGTTGCGGTCGGTGCGGTGGTGTCCCAAAGCGGTCATCCTATTGTTTTCTTCGGTAAAACAGGTTTGTCCCGGTATGCAAATCAGCCTCCGTGTAACTGCGCGAAATGTTTGATGTCACAAAAACTGAAAAAAAATAGCGTCAATACCTTATCAGACAATAACAAGCAACAACAACAACAACAAAAAACAAGCACAACAACGACAACAAAACACAACAACAACAAGCACGACAAAATACAATAACAAACAACAACAAGCACAACAAAAACAACAACAACAACAAACAACAACCAACAACAACAAGCAACAAGCAACAACAACAATATTTAACTATTCAAAAGTCATACCTAAGCTTCAAGAGTTGCGGTTGGTGTGGTGGCGTCCCAAAGCGGTCAGCCTATTGTTTACTTCGGTAAAACGGTATGTCCCGGTATGCAAATCAGCCTCAGTGTAAGTGCGCGAAATGTTTGATGTCACAAAAGCGGGAAAAAAATAGCGTCAATACCTTATCATCCAACAACAAGCAACAACAACAACAACACTAAAAACAAGCATAACAACAACAACAAAACACAACAACAACAAGAATGACAAAATACAACTACAAACAACAGCAACAACAAGCACAACAACAACAACAAACAACAACAACAACAACAAACAACAACAAACAACAATAAGCAACAAAAACAATAAGATTTAACTATTAAAAAGTCATACCTAAGCTTCAGGAGTTGCGGTCGGTGCGGTGGTGTCCCAAAGCAGTCATCCTATTGTTTTCTTCGGTAAAACGGTATGTTCCGGTATGCAAATCAGCTTCCGTGTAAGTGTGCGAAATGTTTGATGT
>JALAZF010000245.1:2915000-3002500 GCA_022829125.1 Lathyrus tuberosus | reverse complement strand
CGCGATAAAATACAACAACAAACAACAACAACAAGAACAACAAAAACAACAACAACAACAAATAACAATAATATCAAACAACAACAAACAACAACAAACAACAACAACAACAAGATTTAACTATTAAAAACTCATATCTAAGCTTCTGGATCTGGGGTCGGTGCAGTGGTGTCCCAAAGCGGTCATCTTATTGTTTTCTTTGGAAAAATGGTATGTCCCGGTACGTAAATCAGCCTCCGTGTAAGGGCGCGAAATGTTTGATGTCACAAAAGCGGCAAAAAAATAGTGTCAATACCTTATCAGACAACAACAACAACAACAAAAAACAAGCACAACAACAACAACAACAAAACACAACAACAACAAGCACGACAAAATACAACAATAAACAACAACTACAACAAGCACAACAACAACAACAACAACAACAACAACAAACAACAAGAACAACAAACAACAACCAACAACAACAAGCAACAAGCAACAACAACAAGAATATTTAACTATTAAAAAGTCATACCTAAGCTTCAGGAGTTGCGGTTGGTGTGGTGATGTTCCAAAGCGGACAACCTATTGTTTTCATCGGTAAAACGGTATGTCCTGGTATGCAAATTAGCCTCAGTGTAAGTGCCTGAAATGTTTGATGTCACAAAAGTGGAAAAAAATAGCGTCAATACCTTATCAGCCAACAACAAGAAACAACAAAAACAACACTAAAAACAAGCACAACAACAAGAACAAAACACAACAACAAGAACAAAACACAACAACAACAACAAGAACGACAAAATACAAGAACAACAGCAACAACAAGGAAAACACAACAGCAACAACAAGCACAACAACAACAACAACAAATAACAACAACAACAAACAACAACAAACAACAATAAGCAACAACAACAACGAGATTTAACTATTAAAAAGTCATACCTAAGCTTCAGGAGTTGTGGTTGGTGAGGTGGTGTCCCAAAGCAGTCATCCTATTGTTTTCTTCGGTAAAACGGTATGTTCCGGTATGCAAATCAGTTTCCGTGTAAGTGTGCGAAATGTTTGATGTCACAAAAGCGGGGAAAAAAATAGCGTCAATACCTTATCAGACAACAACAAGCAACAACAACAACAACAACAACAACAAAAAAAACAAGCACGACAACAACAACAACAAAACACAACAACAACAAGCACGACAAAATACAACAACAAGCAACAACAACAAGCACAACAACAACGACAACAAACAACAACGACAAACAACAACAAACAACAACAAGCAATAACAACTAGATTTAACTATTAAAAAGTCATACCTAGGCTTCCGGAGTTGGGGTCGGTGCGGTGGTGTCCCAAAGCGGTCATCTTATTATTTTCTTCGGTAAAACTGTATCTCCCAGTATGCAAATTAGCCTCCGTGTTAGTGCGCGAAATGTTTGATGTCACAAAAGCTGAAAAAAAAGTAGCGTCAATACCTAATCAGACAACAACAAGCAACAACAAAAATAAAAAAAAAGCACAACAACAACAACAAAACACAACAACAACAACAAGCACGACAAAATACAACAAAAAACACAAACAACAACAACAACAACAAACAACAACAACAAACAACAACAAACAACAACAAGCAACAAGCAATAAGGACAACAAGATTTAACAATTAAAAAGTCATACCTAAGCTTCAGGAGTTGTGGTCGGTGCGATGGTGTCCCAAAGAGGACAGCCTATTGTTTTCTTCGGTTAAATGGTATGTCCCGATATGCAAATCAGCCTCCGTGTAAGTGCGCGAAATGTTAGATGTCACAAAAGCGGGAAAAAAAATAGCGTCAATACCTTATCAGACAACAACAAGCAACAACAACAACAACAACAACAAAAAACAAGCACAACAACAACAACAAAACACAACAACAACAAGCACGACAAAATACAACAACAAACAACAACAACAACAACAAGCACAACAACGACAACAACAACAAACAATAACCGCAACAACAAACAACAACAAGCAACACGCAACAACTACAACCAGATTTAACTATTAAAATGGTATGTCCCAAAGCGGTCATCCTATTGTTTTCTTCGGTAAAACGGTATGTCCCAGTATGCAAATCAGCCTCCGTGTAAGTGCGCGATATGTTTGATGTCACAAAAGCGAGGAAAAATAGCGTCAATACATTATCAGACAACAACAAGCTGCAACAACAACAACAACAAAAAACAAGCACAACAACAACAACAAAACACAACAACAACAAGCACGACAAAATACAACAACAAACAACAACAACAACAACAACAATAAAAACAAGCACAACAACAACGACAACAATAATAACAACAACAACAAACAGCAATAACAACAAACAATAACAAACAACAACAAGCAACAAGCAACAATAACAAAAAGATTTAACTATTAAAAAGTCATACCTAAGCTTCAGGAGTTGCGGTCGGTACGGTGGTGTCCCAAAGCAGTCATCCTATGGTGTTTTCGGTAAAACGGTATGTCCCGGTATGCAAATCAGCCTCCAGGTAAGTGCGCGAAATGTTTGATGTCACAAGCGGGAAAAAAACTAGCGTCAATACCTTATCAAACAACAACAAGCAATAAGCACAACAATAACAAGCACATCAACAACAACAAAAAACACGCACAACAACAACACACAACAACAAGCACAACAAAATACAACAACAACAAACAACGACAACAACAAACAACGACAACAAGCAACAAGCAACAAGCAACAAGCAACAAGCAACAAGCAACAAGCAACAAGCACAACAACAACAACAACAAAACACAACAACAACAAGCACGACAAAATACAACAACAAACAACAACAAGCACAACAACAATAACAAACAACAACAACAAACAACAACAAATAACAACAAGCAACAACAACAAGATTTAACTATTAAAAAGTCATACCTAAGCTTCCGGAGTTGGGGTCGGTGCGGTGATGTCCCAAAGCGGCCATCTTATTGTTTTCTTCGGTAAAACGGTATGTCCCAGTATGCAAATCAGCCTCCGTGTTAGTGCGCGAAATGTTTGATGTAACAAAAGCGGAAAAAAATAGCGTCAATACCTTATCAGACAACAACAAGCAAAAGCAATAACAAAAAAAAACAAGCACAACAACAACAACGAAACACAACAACAACAACAAGCACGACAAAATACAACAACAAAAAACAACAACGACAAACAAACAACAACAACAAACAACAATAACAACAACAAACAACAATAATATCAAACAACAACAAACAACAACAACAAGATTTAACTATTAAAAATTCATACCTAAGCTTCAGGAGTTGCGGTCGGTGCGGTGGTGTCCCTAAGCGGTCATCCTATTGTTTTCTTCGGCAAAACAGTATTTCCCGGTATGCAAATCAACTTCCGTGTAAGTGCGCGAAATGTTTGATGTCATAAAAGCGGGGAAAAAATAGCGTCAATACCTTATCAGACAACAACAAGCAACAACAACAACAACAACAAAAAACAAGCACAACAACAACAACAAAACACAACAACAACAAGCACGACAAAATACAACAACAAACAACAACAACAACAACAACAACAGCAACAAACAACAACAACAACAAACAACAACAAGCAACAAGCAATAACAACAACAAGATTTAACTATTAAAAAGTCATACCTAAGCTTCAGGAGTTGCGGTCGGTGCGGTGGTGGCCCAAAGTGGTCATCCTATTGTTTTCTTCGGTAAAACAAGTATGTCCCGGTATGCAAATCAGCCTCCGTGTAACTGCGCGAAACGTGCGATGTCACAAAAACTGGAAAAAAAAATAGCGTCAATACCTTATCAGACAACAACAGGCAACAACAAAAAAAAACAAGCACAACAACAACAACAAAACACAACAATAACAAGCACGACAAAATACAACAACAAACAACAACAACAAGTACAACAACAACAACAACGACAAACAACAACAATAACAAACTACAACCAGCAACAACAAGCAACAAGCAACAACAACAAGATTTAACTATTAAAAAGTCATACCTAAGCTTTCGGATTTGCGGTTGGGGTGGTGGTGTCCCAAAGCGTTCAGCCTATTATTTTCTTCGGTAAAACGGTATGTCCCGGTATGCAAATCAGCCTCAGTGTAAGTGCGCAAAATGTTTGATGTCACAAAAGCGGGAAAAAAAATAGCGTCAATACCTTATCAGCCAACAACAAGCAACAACAACAACAACATTAAAAATAAGCATAACAACAACAACAAAACACAACAACAACAACAAGAACGACAAAATACAACAATAAACAACAGCAACAACAAGCATAACAACAACAACAACAAACAACAACAACAACAACAAACAACAACAAGCAACAACAACAACAAGATTTAACTATTAAAAAGTCATACCTAAGCCTCAGGAGTTGCGGTCGATGTGGTGGTGTCCCAAAGCAGTCATCCTATTGTTTTCTTCGATAAAATGGTATGTTTCGGTATGCAAATAAGCTCCCGTGTAAGTGTGCGAAATGTTTGATGTCACAAAAGCGGGAAAAAAAATAGCGTCAATACCTTATCAGACAACAACAAGCAACAACAACAACAACAACAACAACAAAAAAACAAGCACAACAACAACAACAAAACACTACAACAACAAGCACGATAAAATACAACAACAAACAACAACAAGAAGCACAACAACAACAACAACAACAAACAACAACAAACAACAACAAGCAACAACAACAAGATTTAACTATTAAAAAGTCATACCTAAGCTTTCGGAGTTGGGGTCGGTGCGGTGGTGTCCCAAAGCGGTCATCTTATTATTTTCTTCGGTAAAACGGTATGTGCCAGTATGCAAATCAGCCTCCGTGTTAGTGCCCGAAATGTTTGATGTCACAAAAGCGGGAAAAAAATAGCGTTAATACCATATCAGACAACAACAAACAACAACAACAACAACAAAAAACAAGCACAACAACAACAACAAAACACAACAACAACAACAACAAAACACAACAACAACAGCAACAAGCACGACAAAATACAACAACAAACAACAACAACAACCAACAACAAGCAACAAGCAAAAACAACAACAAGATTTAACTATTAAAAAGTCATACCTAAGCTTCAGGAGTTGCGGTCGGTGCGGTGGTGTCCCAAAGCGGTCATCTTATTGTTTTCTTCGGTAAAACAAGTATGTCCCGGTATGCAAATCAGCCTCCGTGTAACTGCGCAAAACGTTTGATGTCACAAAAACTGAAAAAAAAAATAGCGTCAATACCTTATCAGACAACAACAAGCAACAACAACAACAACAACAAAAAACAAGCACAATAACAACAACAAAACACAACAACAACAAGCACGACAAAATACAACAACAAACAACAACAACAAGTACAACAAAAACAACAACAACAACAAACAACAACTATAACAAACATAACAACAACAAGAAACAACATCAACAACAAGCATAACAACAACAACAACAAACAACAACAACAACAAACAACAACAAACAACAAAAAGCAACAACAACAAGATTTAACTATTAAAAAGTGATACCTAAGCCTCAGGAGTTGCGGTCGGTGCGGTGGTGTCCCAAAGCAGTCATCCTATTATTTTCTTCGATAAAATGGTATGTTCCGTTATGCAAATCAGCTTCCGTGTAAGTGTGCGAAATGTTTGATGTCACAAAAGCGGGAAAAAAAAATAGCGTCAATACCTTATCAGACAACAACAAGCAACAACAACAACAACAACAAAAAACAAGCACAACAACAACAACAACAATACACAACAACAACAAGCACGACAAAATACAACAACATACAACAACAACAAGCACAACAACAACAACAACAAACAACAACAAACAACAACAAGCAACAACAACAAGATTTAACTATTAAAAAGTCATACCTAAGCTTCCGGAGTTGGGGTCGGTGCGGTGGTGTCCCAAAGCGTTCATCTTATTGTTTTCTTCGGTAAAACGGTATGTCCCAGTATGCAAATCAGCCTCCGTGTTAGTGCCCGAAATGTTTGATGTCACAAAAGCGGAAAAAAATAGCGTCAATACCTTATCAGACAACAACAAGCTACAACAACAACAACAAAAAACAAGCACAACAACAACAAATTACAACAACAACAACAACAAAACACAACAACAACAACAAGCACGACAAAGTACAACAACAAACAACAACAACTACAAATAACAACAACAAACAACAACAAACAACAACAAGCAACAAGCAATAAGGACAACAAGATTTAACTATTAAAAAGTCATACCTAAGCTTCACAAGTTGCGGTCGGTGCGGTGGTGTCCCAAAGCGGCCAGCCTATTGTTTTCTTCGGTAAAATGGTATGTCCCGGTATGCAAATCAACCTTCGTGTAAGTGCGCGAAATGTTTGATGTCACAAAAGCGGGAAAAAAAATTGCGTCAATACCTTATCAGACAACAACAAGCAATAACAACAACAAAAACAACAAAAAACAAGCACAACAACAACAACAAAACACAACAACAACAACAAGCACGACAAAATACAACAATAAACAACAACAACAACAAGCACAACAACAACAACAACAAACAAACAACAACAACAAACAACAATCAACAAGCAACAACTACAACCAGAATTAACTATTAAAACGTCATACCTAGCGTCTATACCTTATCATACAACAACAAGCAACAACAACAACAACAAAAAACAAGCACAACAACAACAACAAAACACAACAACAACAACAACAAGAAGCACGACAAAATACAAAAATAAACAACAACTACAACAACAACAACAACAACAACAACAAACAACAACAACAAACAACAACAAACAACAACAAGCAACAAGCAATAAGCACAACAAAATTTAACTATTAAAAAGTCATACCTAAGCTTCAGGAGTTGCGGTCGGTGCGGTGGTGTCCCAAAGCGGTCATCCTATTGTTTTCTTCTGTAAAACAGTATGTCCCGGTATGCAAATCAGCCTCCGTGTAACTGTGCGAAATGTTTGATGTCACAAAAACTGGAAAAAAATAGCGTCAATACCTTATCAGACAACAACAATCGACAACAACAACAACAAAAAACAAGCACAACAACAAAAACAAAACACAACAACAACAAGCACGATAAAATACACAAAATAATCAACAACAACAACAACCACAACAACAACAACAAACAACAACAACAACAACAACAAACAACAATAAGCAACAAGCAACAACTACAACCAGATTTAACTATTAAAAAGTCACACCTAAGCTTCAGGAGTTGCGGTCGGTGCGGTGGTGTCCCAAAACGGCCATCCTATTGTTTTTTTCGGTAAAACGGTATGTCCCGGTATGCAAATCAGCCTTCGTGTAAGTGCGCGAAATGTTTGATGTCACAAAAGCGGAAAAAAAATAGCGTCAATTCCTTATCAGACATCAACAAGCAACAACAACAACAACAACAACAACAACAAAAATCAAGCACAACAACAACAACAAAACACAACAACAACAAGCACGACAAAATACAACAACAAACAATAACAACAACAACAACAACAACAAGCACAACAACAACAACAACAAACAACAACAAACAACAACAACAAACAATAACAAACAACAACAAGCAACAAGCAACAACAACAACAATATTTAACTATTAAAAAGTCATACCTAAGCTTCAGGAGTTGCGGTCGGTGCGGTGGTGTCCCAAAGCGGTCATCTTATTGTTTTCTTCGGTAAAACAAGTATGTCCCGGTATGCAAATCAGCCTCCGTGTAACTGCGCAAAACGTTTGATGTCACAAAAACTGAAAAAAAAAATAGCGTCAATACCTTATCAAACAACAACAAGCAACAACAAGCAACAAGCACAACAACAACAACAACAAAAAACACGCATAACAACAACACACAACAACAAGTACAACAAAATACGACAACAACAAACAACGACAACAAGCAACAAGCAACAAGCAACAAGCACAACAACAACAACAACAACATCACCAAACAACAACAACAACAAACAACAACAACAACAACAAGCAACAAGCAACAAGCAACAACAAGATTTAAGTATTAAAAAGTCATACCTAAGCTTCAGGAGTTGCGGACGGTGCGGTGGTGTCCCAAAGTGGTCATCCTATTGTTTTCTTCGGTAAAACAGAATTTCTCGGTATGCAAATCAGCCTCCGTGTAAGTGCGCGAAATGTTTGATGTCACAAAAGCGGGGAAAAAATAGCGTCAATACCTTATCAGACAACAACAAGCAACAACAACAACAACAAAAAACAAGCATAACAATAACAACAAAACACAACAACAACATGCACGACAAAATACAACAACAAACAACAACAACAACAACAACAACAACAACAGCAACAAACAACAACAACAACAACAACAAATAACAACAAGCAACAAGCAATAACAACAACAAGATTTAACTATTAAAAAGTCATACCTAAGCTTTAGGAGTTGCGGTCGGTGCGGTGGTGTCCCAAAGCGGTCATCCTATTGTTTTCTTCGGTAAAACAGGTATGTCCCGGTATGCAAATCAGCCTCCGTGTAACTGCGCGAAATGTTTGATGTCACAAAAACTAGAAAAAAAATAGCGTCAATACCTTATCAGACAACAACAAGCAACAACAACAACAACAACAACAAAAAACAAGCACAACAACAACAATAAAACACAACAACAACAAGCACGACAAAATACAACAACAAACAACAACAACAAGCACAACAAAAACAACAAACAACAACAACAAACAACAACAAACAACAACAAGCAACAACAACAAGATTTTACTATTAAAAAGTCATACCTAAGCTTCTGGAGTTGGGTTCGGTGCGGTGGTGTCCCAAAGCGGTCATCTTATTGTTTTCTTCGGTAAAATGGTATGTCCCAGTATGCAAATCAGCCTCTGTGTTAGTGCGCGAAATGTTTGATGTCACAAAAGCGAAAAAAAAATAGCGTCAATACCTTATCAGACAACAACATGCAACAACAACAACAACAACAAAAAACAAGCACAACAACAATAACAAAACACAACAACAACAACAAGCACGACAAAATACAACAACAATCAACAACAACAAACAACAACAAACAACAACAAGCAATAAGCACAATAAGATTTAACTATTAAAAAGTCATACCTAAGCTTTAGGAGTTGCGGTTGGTGCGGCGGTGTCCCAAAGCGGTCAGCCTATGGTTTTCTTCGGTAAAATGGTATGTCCCGGTATGCAAATCAGCCTCCGTGTAAGTGCGCGAAATGTTTGATGTCACAAAAGCGGGAAAAAAATAGCGTCAGTACCTTATCAGACAACAACAAACAATAACTACAACAAAAACATCAAAAAAGCAGGCACAACAACAACAACAAAACACAACAATAACACGCACGACAAAATACAACAACAAACAACAACAACAACAAGCACAACAACAACAACAATAACAAACAAACAACAACAACAACAAACAACAACAAGCAACAAGCAACAACTACAACCAGATTTAACTATTAAAAAGTCATACCTAAGTTTCAGGAGTTGCGGTCAGTGCGGTGGTGTCCCAAAACGGTCATCCTATTGTTTTTCGGTAAAACGGTATGTCCCAGTATGCAAATCAGCCTCCGTGTAAGTGCTCGAAATGTTTGATGTCACAAAAGCGGAAAAAAATAGCGTCAATACCTTACCAGACAACAACAAGCAACAACAACAACAACAACAACAATAAAAAACAAGCACAACAACAACAACAAAACACAACAACAACAAGCACGACAAAATACAACAACAAACAACAATAACAACAACATCGACAACAAAAACAACAACAACAACAAACAACAACAATAACAAACAACAACAATAACAAACAACAACAATAACAAACAACAACAAACAACAACAAGCAACAACAACAACAAGATTTAACTATTAAAAAGTCATACCTAAGCTTCCGGAGTTTGGGTCGCTGCGGTGGTGTCCCGAAGCGGTCATCCTATTATTTTCTTTGGTAAAACGGTATATCCCGGTACGTAAATCCGCCTCCGTGTAAGGGCGCAAAATTTTGATGTCAAAAAAGCGGAAAAAAAATAGCTTCAATACCTTATCAGACAACAATAACAACAAAAAAAAAACACAAAAACAACAACAACAAAACACAACAACTACAAGGACGACAAAATACAACAACAAACTACAACTACAATAAGCACAACAACAACAACAACAAACAACAAAAACAGCAACAACAACCAACAACAACAAGCAACTAGCAACAACAACAACAAGATTTAACTATTAAAAAGTCATACCTAAGCTTTCGGATTTGCGGTTGGGGTGGTGGTGTCCCAAAGCGTTCAGCCTATTGTTTTCTTCGGTAAAACGGTATGTCCCGGTATGTAAATCAGCCTCAGTGTAAGTGCGCAAAATGTTTGATGTCACAAAAGCGGGAGAAAAATATCGTCAATACCTTATCAGCCAACAACAAGCAACAACAACAACAACAACACTAAAAACAAGCATAACAACAACAACAAAACACAACAACAACAACAAGAACGACAAAATACAACAACAAACAACAACAACAACAAGCACAACAACAACAACAACATACAACAACAACAACAACAACAACAACAAACAACAACAAAAAACAAGCAACAACAACAACAAGATTTAACTATTAAAAAGTCATACCTAAGCTTCAGGAGTTGCGGTCGGTGCGGTGGTGTCCCAAAGCAGTCATCCTATTGTTTTCTTCGATAAAACGGTATGTTCCGGTATGTAAATCAGCTTCCGTGTAAATGTGCGAAAAGTTTGATGTCACAAAAGTGGGAAAAAAAATAGCGTCAATACCTTATCAGACAAAAACAAGCAACAACAACAACAACAACAAAAAACAAGCACAACAACAACAACAACAAAACACAACAACAACAAGCACGACAAAATACAACAACAAACAACAACAACAAGCACAACAACAACAACAAACAACAACAACAAACAACAATAAACAACAACAAGCAACAACGACAAGATTTAACTACTAAAAAGTCATACCTAAGCTTCTGGAGTTGGGGTCGGTGCGGTGGTGTCCCAAAGCGGTCATTTTATTGTTTTCTTCGGTAAAGCGGTATGTCCTAGTAAACAAATCAGCATCCGTGTTAGTGCGCAAAATGTTTGATGTCACAAAAATGGAAAAAAAATAGCGTCACTACCTTATCAGACAACAACAAGCAACAACAACAACAATAAAAAACAAGCACAACAACAATAACAAAACACAACAACCACAACAACAAGCACGACAAAATACAACAACAAACAACAACAACAACAACAAACAACAACAACAAATAACAACAAACAACAACAAGAAACAAGCAATAAGCATAACAAAATTTAACTATTAAAAAGTCATAGCTAAGCTTCAGGAGTTGCGGTCGGTGCGGAGGTGTCCCAAAGCGGTCAGCCTATTGGTTTCTTCGGTAAAATGGTATGTCCCGGTATGCAAATCAGCCTCTGTGTAAGTGCGCTAAATGTTTGATGTCACAAAAGCGGGAAAAAAATAGCGTCAGTGCCTTATCAGACAACAACAAACAATAACTACAACAAAAACAACAAAAAACAAGCACAACAACAACAAGCACGACAAAATACAACAACATACAACAACAACAATAAGCACAACAACAACAACAAAAAACAAACAACAACAACAAGCAACAAGCAACAACTACAACCAGATATAACTATTAAAAAGTCATACTTAAGCTTCAGGAGTTGCGGTCGGTGCGGTGGTGTCCCAAAGCGATCATCCTATTGTTTTTTCGGTAAAACGGTATGTCCCGGTATACAAATCAGCCTCCGTGTAAGTGCTCGAAATGTTTGATCTCACAAAAGCGGAAAAAAATATCGTCAATACCTTACCAGACAACAACAAGCAACAACAACAACAACAATAAAAAACAAGCACAACAACAACAACAAAACACAACAACAACAAGCACGACAAAATGCAACAACAAACAACAACAACAACCACAACAACAATAACAACAACAAACAACAACAATAACAAACAACAACAATAACAAACAACAACAAACAACAACAAGCAACAACAACAACAAGATTTAACTATTAAAAAGTCATACCTAAGCTTCCGGAGTTGGGGTCGGTGCGGTGGTGTCCCAAAGCGGTCATCCTATTGTTTTCTTTGGTAAAATGGTATATCCCGGTACGTAAATCAGCCTCCGTGTAAAGGCGCAAAATTTTGATGTCAAAAAAGCGAAAAAAAAAATAGCTTCAATACCTCATCAGATAACAACAACAACATAATCTTACTCCTCCATTTAGTCATTGAGCACTTATCTCAAATCTTAACGCTTGACTTTTAAAGAGCAACTACCCAATCAAAATTTCTTTACTAACTTTTCTTTATTCTCAGGTTCGATCCCTAAATCCAAATCTAAACTTTGATCTTCACGAAATCCATAAACTTGTTACACCACATTACTCCATTCATTAATTCTTCACACATGGCCCTGTGTCCTTCCAGATATTAACTTTTATCGTCATATCACTCGTCTAACAACCCATTGTCTACCCGCGGTATGATATTTCTAGCAAAACCATGTCACCCATACTTGAATTGCTTTAGCACTTCACTACTCTACTCATATGATTACTTAGATCCATGGTACTATCTTCTACCTTTTCCTCATAGCAACTGTTGTACTCATTCTCTTCCAAACTTCCACTTCTAGTCTTTTGAAGACAACTCCACTGATGGTCACTTCCACTAAAACTTATCCATGTGATACTTGGTTTCCTTCCTTTAACATCACATGATTCATCCTTACGGTATTTAGTTACCTATCTAACCTAGCTTAAGAAACCAAATTAAACCCTCAAGCACCTACCACTCGTATGACCTTCCTCCAACTTTCCTAGGTTTTGGCCACTTTCAACGTGCAACCCGCTTTCTTTCTAGAGAAGATGTCCCATTAATCTCCAAGTATAGTAATTGTCTCCAAACGACATCTATAACTGCTCCTTGGTTCCAAAGAAATATCACCTTTTTCATAGTCCATAAACTGCATCTCATCTCATTCAGAACTCACCGGAATGAACATCCAATCCTTTTTTCCCTCAAAAGGTCCTCCAATCAAGTCCTTACCCAGAATCCTTTGAAACCTTGACCTCCACTCATCCCTACTCAACACCTCGGAGTGATAAGGACAAACAAAACCTCTCATCCATAACATTACTGCAGAAAACCTTATAGTTCTTACTCGATTCAAGCTCACCACCTCTAGCTCACTACCTCTAAAGAAAACGGAGACACATGTCGACCAACGTCGACAAATGCTCAAGGGGTTTAACTATGCTTCTTACTGAAGTATCATGGGAGACCTTAACTTCATTTAAGAAACAACCGATTACCTAGGCACATATCATGCTGGACTCAAGACACAAACCACATCACACATAGGGCTCCGAACATTTACTCCCATTAAACCCGACACTTGATCAACTTAGGACACCCGACTCACAACCCCATGAAAATCTTAGACCAAAGCTCTGATACCACAATGTAACACCCCAATTTTTAACAGCGGGAGTGTATATATATATTTTTTTGAATGCTATACATAATATTGACAACTGTCTTTTCAGGAAAATAATAAAAATGATTAATCAGAGTACGAGCTTTCGATCTAAGTCTTTTCCATACATCGGACCAGCGTAATGCCCACTGTTATAAATATTTGTCCATACACATAAAAATAAGCACTCAGCTTTAACAATAACAACATCAACCGCACAGACAACCCAAAACATGACCCTAAGCTGATCTCGTAATCCTAGCCCAAAGACATTGCATCTTACAGCCTTCACGACACCTGGATACCTTAACTATCTCCACTTCTAAACCTGGGTGGTCGTTAGCCACATCATAATAATAGTAGAGGGTCACGATCTAAAAACAGCATATATGGAAGAATACACACATGCCAGCAGAACATGATATACATAACAATAATGAATAAGATGACAATATGATATGCAGAGCAACATAAATGAGGTGACAGTATGATATATGTAACAATCACAACATTTAATTTAACACACAAATGCAATGCACAAACATTTAATTTAACACACAAATGCAATGCACAAACATTTAATTTAACACACCCATGCAATGCACACACATCCTAAATGCAGACCTATATGAATTTGGTGGTCCCAATTCGTCGGGTACCCTCACCATGCATGAATTCCAGAATTTAACCTCTCCGCAGAGAGTCGTGATACCCCCTTGGGTCCTCACTAACCGTGCTGCCTCGCAGACACAAAAGTGTTGCCCTTGCAAACACCCGGAGTTGCCTCCCTCGCATTCTCCTGACTCAATTTGATCTCAAAGGATCGATGATGGCTCAGTCACATCACCTGGTGCAGTAGAATTCCCTTCGGGATTAGGTGATGATTCAGAACCCATCACCCTGGCCCGTTCGGCGCCAACTACCTACACGCAACTATGGTATGCATGACTCACACATGCAAATGCAACAGTTTATATACCCACAATATGTATAATCACAAAATGTAAAGTCACAATTCACAATTCAATTCATATATCTATCACAGATCATATGAACAATTCTCAGTACCAACAGGTGGCTCAGACACACCTCGTGTTGTCCTCCTCGACATATACATCAATCGCAATTCATATATTTATCACAAATCATATGAATAATTCTCATTACCAACAGGTGGCTCAGACACACCTCGTGTTGTCCTCCTCGACATACACATCAATCGCAATTCATATGTTTATCACAAATCATATGAATGCACATCACAAGTTTAGCATCATAGCATAAACACACATCCCCAACTGGGCACACAATAATGTATATAACTACATATCCCCAACTGGGCACACAATCATGTATATAACCACATATCCCCAACTGGGCACACAATCATGTATATAACCACATATCCCCAATTGGGCACACAATCATCACACATCCCCATAAGGGCACACAATCATGAATACAAACACACATGCATTCAATCACTTATAATATCGTTAGTAAGTGCCCTTACCTGAGCAAGCTTCCAACCCAACCAACCTACGCTACATAAGATCAATTCGTCCCTCACGATGAAACCTCGTACCCGGATCCCACTGTAAACCTTTATAATACACAAAGGACTTATGTTAAAACCACTCGGATATATCCTACCACAAGGCTGGGTCTTGGTCGCTAACCTACTCAACCAGGTTTTGGTTACAACACTGGTTTCTACCCTAATCGCTTTATAAAATAAATCTTTTCAAATAAGAAAGAAATTAGTTTTTCTCTTAAAAGAATAAATATCAAACTTCAAAGAAAATTTTCCACAACTAATTTAAATTCTTTTACTTGAACCCATAATTGCGTCAAATTATTTTTCTCGCACTATGAATAAATTCAGCGAAACCGAAATATATAAATCACACAAAATAAGATTTTAACCCCAAAATAAAACCACCTAATATCCCATAAATACCAAATAAATAACCAAAATATTTATTTCACCATTATAAAATTTAATGATCTCCTTGGATCAAAATACTTTAATCATACCATAATTAAAATTAATTAAACAAATAAAATACTAACTAATATTTCCAATTTCAATAATATTCTAAATTAAAATTTAGAATAAATAATAGTTTTCCAATCACAATAAATTATTTTGGATTTAAAATATTTCGACACAACTAGTAAACAGTTTTTCCCACGGTACCAAAAATCGGCACAGATCGTACTTTAACATACTATTCCGAACGTATCCGGAAAATTCCGAAAAAATAAAATAATTATCTAAAAATATATAAATAAAGATAAATAATTATTCTTTCAGTTAAAAAAAACCGGAATAAAAAATATCAAACGGAATAAAAATTACGAGACCGAAAGTAAAAACCCACAGTGTGGCGCCCGCAACACTAATGCAAAGTGGCGCCTGCCACACAAAGAAATGTGGCGGAAGCCACACAAGAACACAAATATAAAGGGTGGGTCCCGCCACCCACTTATTTCTTTATTGTTTTCTTTTTTCTTTCTTCTTTTTTTTTTTCATTTTCTTTTTAAAATAAACACTAAATAAAAATAAATAATTTAACCCACTAAAAATTAAATCAATTTTTTTTCTTATACTAAATATATTAACCCCATAAAATACTTAATAAAAATTTTCACATAGTCCAATAAAATAAATTATCTCATTTCTTAAAATAATAACGATAATAATAATAATCCAAATAATATACCCACTGATAAAATAAATCGGTACCAATATTTTTACTCTAAAAAAATATAATCCGATAATCGAATAGAAAATATTTTTTTGCTACCCACAATAATAATTCCTAACACAAGACTGCAAACAGGGGGTATTCTATCGGTGTATAATTTACCCAATCTAACCGCATAATTTAATACCAAATTAAAATAAATAAAAACTAACTAGAAAAAAATTAAAGAATAAAACAAAAACCTCACCTGTGTTTTTTCTGCGCGTGAGAAGAGAGAGAAAACCAAAAGAAAAACAATGAAACAAGTTCTCATTATATAGCTTTTTCAAATTCATTTCCACCATTCAATTTCCAATGGCCAAGATCTCACCAGTGTTTTTTCTCACTCTCTCTCCCACGTGCCTCATCATCACCAAATGAAAATATCATGATATTATTTTTTCTGCCGCCTCCAAATATACCGCCTTACTATTTATCCAAGCCTGTTAATTCGTTCGGTCTCCTCGTTCGCTCACAGACGAGTCGTAAAACACTCCCGAATAACTTTTTCGAAAACAGAAAAATTCTACTGTCATCTTTAAAATAAAACACAACATTATTTTCGACAAAATAATTATTCCGAACAAATAAATTTTCTACGTCGCTTAGAAAAATAAAATGGGATTAAATTTTCATTTCCGGCGATAAATAAAACTTCTTTTAAAATTTCCGACAATAATCGGAGTCCGTGGAAATTAAAACGACGACTAAATTTTTCTCGTTTTCTCAAAACATCAACAGAGTCACATTTCCAGAATTTCCCATACCATAAAAATATCTGAAATCAATTATAATCCTCGCCAATTTAAAAAAGTCTGATCGATTGCCGAAAGAAAACATATGGGTCAATCTGCTACACAACCGGAAACCCTAAAAATATCGGGTACAACTAATTTGCTACCCCAAGGTTCAGTAGAAACACCAATTAATTGATAAAACATCGCAAAATAATACAAACTAAAATATACGGGTATTACATTACTACCCACCAAAAAGGAGTTTCGTCCTCGAAACTCGAGGTAAATGTAACAACTTACGAATTTATCTCCAACACACTCCCTAGAACGACCGCGCACCTATTGCAACCCTCTACAAAGTCACACTGACTCGGACTCTAGACGCAACGCTAACACCGCACACCATCTAAGCCACCAAGAATCATTCATTCCATTCAACACAATCTTGTCTACTATCAACAATAGATTAAGGATGATCAGTTCCTCAATTTGTCAATAGGTAGGCGACAACCATGATGGTGGAATAAACCATCGTTACCAACTACAATAGTGTTCTCCTCATCTTGTTCTCAATTCTATGCAAGACACAAGGGTCCAATAATCGCTTCGATGTTTCCTAAATGTTTCCTCCAAATTCCTGTTACTTCACTCTCCAAAATGAGACACAATTTCCCAAAACAAGTTACGGTTCCTCTCACGCTCACTTGGCTCGGAACAACCATTGAGTATCCTCCCAAAACAGTAACAGCTAATACCCGAGTACAAATTCAACCTATTTCACTCCAAACGAAGTAGTCATCTAAGTAGAGAACTCCACATTTTTCCCAAGGTCCATAATTCCTTAGTTATTCCTTTAATCTCATAATGGTGATGATCCGTATATGTTCAGATTCAAACTTCATTCCTAATTACAATCTGAATTATAACATCCCAACATCCGGTTGGTGATTGAAACTTCCCTAATCTTTCTTCCACCTGCCACACTATGCCATCTAACAATACCCAAATTCCCTTTTCACCAGTCTTACACTCTTTGGTCACCCTCTAACACAACTACCTTATTTCCAAATCATACTTAGCTTACTCTCGCATGCCTTAACCCTAAATGTTCCTCATCGTTAGCTATCCCCATTTGACATCCCACGTCTTTCGTATCATCCTACATCAGCTTCCCGAAATCCATTTTGTTTCTTTTTCTCTTACCCTCAAATTCCTTCTTCCTCAAAGAGCTCATCAATCAAACCATTTTTGATTGTTCCCCCCATATCATCTTCTATTGTCAAACCGTTCTCGATGTCAACCTCTGATGTTCAATAATCTCTCAATGCATATCCTCCATTATGCTTCTCTAGTCTTCATTATAACAAGTACAACGAATCCAATCCTTCCTAGTCTCCACCAAACCTTCCCACTTCATCCTTGCTTCGTCCGAATAGGCAAATGTTTAATCCTCTCTACTTTCGAATATGCCAAATGCACCTTATGTGACCCAATCTAGTTGTATCTTCAACTCTTAAGCATACCTTTACCATTACTTTTTTTTCTTCCGGTTTATGGGCGAGGCAATTTCTTGTACGAATTCTAAATCGCCCTAATCCACATCTCTAACCGTTCCTCCCGCACTTTGTCTTGACACCTATTTCCCAAAACCAATCTTTTCACTCCACTTATTCGTTCATCAACGACATAATGTACTTAACCTCGTCCAGACTTCTCATATCTCATGTGGAATCTCCAACAGGCTTTTCACTTAGTAACTCCATCATCCTAATTCTGAATATAACCACCCATCTAGTCACTAATAAACTACTCATTAACCTTGTGATATCAAAATTTCCAACCGCAGGATTATTCTCTTACCACTTATACCGTTTCTTAAATATCAACCTTACGTCCGAGCGCAACCCCATCATCTATAGCATACACTCTTGAGGAAATGCTTAGTATCCTTCCCATTTCCATTTGGGCCATATCCTTGGTAGTCCTTCCTAAGCAACGAGGTAGTCAACCTTCTTATTAAAAAATCTGTGTTACCTGAGCACTTTCTTGCTTGCATACAACCTTATTCTTCCTTTGTAACCACCTTTACGATACTGCAACTCCAAAGTCCCTTATACTAGGTCCTCTTATAACATCTAGGAGTTTCCAACTTCAAAAATCTTAGCAACCAAACGCCTATAGTCGTTTCCCAACCTACCATGACCTCTATCTTGTCAACTTCAACCCATATCTTTACTCTCCTTCACCCAATCTAAATATCCTTGTTCCAAATCAATGTTCGTCCTATCAACCTACCCTTTGTTGTTCTATCTATCTTCAATTGCTTGTGACTATCCAATGGTCATAATATCCATTTATAACACAAACCCATCCGTTGTGCATACGCTCTTGCTCAAAAAGTCAGGCACCTCTACCCACTCATCGGGTTCTTATTCACTTCTAACCTTTACTAAGGTATCAACCAATGTGTTCCTCTACGATCTAACACTCTAAAAGAATTATCCCTCCAAGCAGACATATCTTACTCCTCCATTTAGTCACTGAGCACTTATCTCAAATCTTAACACTTGACTTTTAAAGAGCAACTACCCAATCAAAATTTCTTTGCTAACTTTTCTTTATTCTCAGGTTCGATCCCTAAATCCAAATCTAAACTTTGATCTTCACGAAATCCATAAACTTGTTACACCACATTACTCCATTCATTAATTCTTCACACATGGCCCTGTGTCCTTCCAGATATTAACTTTCAGCGTCTTATCACTCGTCTAACAACCCATTGTCTACCCGCGGTATGATATTTCTAGCAAAACCTTGTCACCCATACTTGAATTGCTTTAGCACTTCTCTACTCTACTCATATGATTACTTAGATCCATGGTACTATCTTCTACCTTTTCCTCATAGGAACTGTTGTACTCATTCTCTTCCAAACTTCCACTTCTAGTCTTTTGAAGACAACTCCACTGATGGTCACTTCCACTAAAACTTATCCATGTGATACTTGGTTTCCTTCCTTTAACATCACATGATTCATCCTTACGGTATTTAGTTACCTATCTAACCTAGCTTAAGAAACCAAATTAAACCCTCAAGCACCTACCACTCGTATGACCTTCCTCCAACTTTCCTAGGTTTCGACCACTTTCAACGTGCAACCCGCTTTCTTTCTAGAGAAGATGTCCCATTAATCTCCAAGTATAGTAATTGTCTCCAAACGACATCTATAACTGCTCCTTGATTCCAAAGAAATATCACCTTTTTCATAGTCCATAAACTGCATCTCATCTCATTCGGAACTCACCGGAATGAACATCCAATCCTTTTTTCCCTCAAAAGGTCCTCCAATCAAGTCCTTACCCAGAATCCTTTGAAACCTTGACCCCCACTCATCCCTACTCAACACCTCGGAGTGATAAGGACAAACAAAACCTCTCATCCATAACATTACTGCAGAAAACCTTATAGTTCTTACTCGATTCAATGTCACCACCTCTAGCTCACTACCTCTAAAGAAAACGGAGATACATGTCGACCAACGTCGACAAATGCTCAAGGGGTTTAACTATGCTTCTTACTGAAGTATTATGGGAGACCTTAACTTCATTTAAGAAACAACCGATTACCTAGGCACATATCATGCTGGACTCAAGACACAAACCACATCACACATAGGGCTCCGAACATTTACTCCCACTAAACCCGACACTTGATCAGCTTAGGACACCCGACTCACAACCCCATGAAAATCTTAGACCAAAGCTCTGATACCACAATGTAACACCCCTATTTTTAACAGAGGGAGTGTATATTTTTTTTTTTGAATGCCATACATAATATTGACAACTGTCTTTTCAAGAAAATAATAAAAATGATTAATCAGAGTACGAGCTTTCGATCTAAGTCTTTTCCATACATCGGACCAGCGTAATGCCCACTGTTATAAATATTTGTCCATACACATAAAAATAAGCACTCAGCTTTAACAATAACAACATCAACCGCACGGACAACCCAAAACATGACCCTAAGCTGATCTCGTAATCCTAGCCCAAAGACATTGCATCTTACAGCCTTCACGACACCTGGATACCTTAACTATCTCCACTTCTAAACCTGGGTGGTCGTTAGCCACATCATAATAATAGTAGAGGGTCACGATCTAAAAACAGCATATATGGAAGAATACACACATGCCAGCAGAACATGATATACATAACAATAATGAATAAGATGACAATATGATATGCAGAGCAACATAAATGAGGTGACAGTATGATATATGTAACAATCACAACATTTAATTTAACACACAAATGCAATGCACAAACATTTAATTTAACACACAAATGCAATGAACAAACATTTAATTTAACACACCCATGCAATGCACACACATCCTAAATGCAGACCTATATGAATTTGGTGGTCCCAATTCGTCGGGTACCCTCACCATGCATGAATTCCAGAATTTAACCTCTCCGCAGAGAGTCGTGATACCCCCTTGGGTCCTCACTAACCGTGCTGCCTCGCAGACACAAAAGTGTTGCCCTTGCAAACACCCGGAGTTGCCTCCCTCGCATTCTCCTGACTCAATTTGATCTCAAAGGATCGATGATGGCTCAGTCACATCACCTGGTGCAGTAGAATTCCCTTCGGGATTAGGTGATGATTCAGAACCCATCACCCTGGCCCGTTCGGCGCCAACTACCTACACGCAACTATGGTATGCATGACTCACACATGCAAATGCAACAGTTTATATACCCACAATATGTATAATCACAAAATGTAAAGTCACAATTCACAATTCAATTCATATATCTATCACAGATCATATGAACAATTCTCAGTACCAACAGGTGGCTCAGACACACCTCGTGTTGTCCTCCTCGACATACACATCAATCGCAATTCATATATTTATCACAAATCATATGAATAATTCTCATTACCAACAGGTGGCTCAGACACACCTCGTGTTGTCCTCCTCGACATACACATCAATCGCAATTCATATATTTATCACAAATCATATGACTGCACATCACAAGTTTAGCATCATAGCATAAACACACATCCCCAACTGGGCACACAATAATGTATATAACCACATATCCCCAACTGGGCACACAATCATGTATATAACCACATATCCCCAACTGGGCACACAATCATGTATATAACCACATATCCCCAACTGGGCACACAATCATCACACATCCCCATAAGGGCACACAATCATGAATACAAACACACATGCATTCAATCACATATAATATCGTTAGAAAGTGCCCTTACCTGAGCAAGCTTCCAACCCAACCAACCTACGCTACATAAGATCAATTCGTCCCTCACGATGAAACCTCGTACCCGGATCCCACTGTAAACCTTTATAATACACAAAGGACTTATGTTAAAACCACTCGGATATATCCTACCACAAGGCTGGGTCTTGGTCGCTAACCTACTCAACCAGGTTTTGGTTACAACACTGGTTTCTACCCTAATCGCTTTATAAAATAAATCTTTTCAAATAAGAAAGAAATTAGTTTTTCTCTTAAAAGAATAAATATCAAACTTCAAAGAAAATTTTCCACAACTAATTTAAATTCTTTTACTTGAACCCATAATTGCGTCAAATTATTTTTCTCGCACTATGAATAAATTCAGCGAAACCGAAATATATAAATCACCCAAAATAAGATTTTAACCCCAAAATAAAACCACCTAATATCCCATAAATACCAAATAAATAACCAAAATATTTATTTCACCAATATAATATTTAATGATCTCCTTGGATCAAAATACTTTAATCATACCATAATTAAAATTAATTAAACAAATAAAATACTAACTAATATTTCCAATTTCAATAATATTCTAAATTAAAATTTAGAATAAATAATAGGTTTCCAATCACAATAAATTATTTTGGATCTAAAAATAATTCGACACAACTAGTTAATAGTTTTTCCCACGGTACCAAAAATCGGCACAGATCGTACTTTAACATACTATTCCGAACGTATCCGAAAAATTCCGAAAAAATAAAATAATTATCTAAAAATATATAAATAAAGATAAATAATTATTCTTTCAGTTAAAAAAAACCGGAATAAAAAATATCAAACGGAATGAAAATTATGAGACCGGAAGTAAAAACTCAAAGTGTGGCGCCCGCCACACTAATGCAAAGTGGCGCCGGCCACACAAAGAAATGTGGCGGAAGCCACACAAGAACACAAATATAAAGGGTGGGTCCCGCCACCCACTTATTTCTTTATTGTTTTCTTTTTTCTTTCTTCTTTTTTTTTTTCATTTTCTTTTTAAAATAAACACTAAATAAAAATAAATAATTTAACCCACTAAAAATTAAATCAATTTTTTTTCTTCTTATACTAAATATATTAACTCCATAAAATACTTAATAAAAAATTTCACATAGTCCAATAAAATAAATTATCTCATTTCTTAAAATAATAACGATAATAATAATAATCCAAATAATATACCCACTGATAAAATAAATCGGTACCAATATTTTTACTCTAAAAAAATATAATCCGATAATCGAATAGAAAATATTTTTTTGCTACCCACAATAATAATTCCTAACACAAGACTGCAAACAGGGGGTATTCTATCGGTGTATAATTTACCCAATCTAACCGCATAATTTAATACCAAATTAAAATAAATAAAAACTAACTAGAAAAAAATTAAAGAATAAAACGAAAACCTCACCTGTGTTTTTTCTGCGCGTGAGAAGAGAGAGAAATCCAAAAGAAAAACAATGAAACAAGTTCTCATTATATAGCTTTTTCAAATTCATTTCCACCATTCAATTTCCAATGGCCAAGATCTCACCAGTGTTTTTTCTCACTCTCTCTCCCACGTGCCTCATCATCACCAAATGAAAATATCATGATATTATTTTTTCTGCCGCCTCCAAATATACCGCCTTACTATTTATCAAAGCCCGTTAATTCGTTCGGTCTCCTCGTTCGCTCACAGACGAGTCGTAAAACACTCCCGAATAACTTTTTCGAAAACAGAAAAATTCTACTGTCATCTTTAAAATAAAACACAACATTATTTTCGACAAAATAATTATTCCGAACAAATAAATTTTCTACGCCGCTTAGAAAAATAAAATGGGATTAAATTTTCATTTCCGGCGATAAATAAAACTTCTTTTAAAATTTTCGACAATAATCGGAGTCCGTGGAAATTAAAACGACGGCTATATTTTTCTCGTTTTCTCAAAACATCAACAGAGTCACATTTCCGGAATTTCCCATACCATAAAAATATCTGAAATCAATTATAATCCTCGCCAATTTAAAAAAGTCTGATCGATTGCCGAAAGAAAACATATGGGTCAATCTGCTACACAACTGGAAAGCCTAAAAATATCGGGTACAACTAATTTGCTACCCCAAGGTTCAGTAGAAACACCGATTAATTGATAAAACATCGCAAAATAATACAGACTAAAATATACGGGTATTACACCTAAGCTTCTGGAGTTGGGGTCGGTGCGGTGGTGTCCCAAAGCGGTCATCTTATTGTTTTCTTCGGTAAAACGGTATGTCCCAGTATGCAAATCAGCCTCCGCGTTAGTGCGTAAAATGTTTGATGTCACAAAAGCGGAAAAAAAAATAGCGTCAATACCTTATCAGACAACAACAAGCAACAACAACAACAACAAAAAACAAGCACAACAACAATAATAAAACACAACAACAACAACAAGCACGACAAAATACAACAAACAACAACAACAACAACAAACAACAACAACAAACAACAACAAACAACTACAAGCAACAAGCAATAAGCACAACAAGATTTAACTATTAAAAAGTCATACCTAAGCTTCAGGAGTTGCGGTCGGTGCGACGGTGTCCCAAAGCGGCCAGCCTATTATTTTCTTCGGTAAAATGGTATGTCCCGGTATGCAAATCAGCCTCCGTGTAAGTGCGCGAAATGTTTGATGTCACAAAAGCAGGAAAAAAATAGCGTCAGTACCTTATCAGACAACAACAAACAATAACTACAACAAAAACAACAAAAAATAAGCACAACAACAACAACAAAACACAACAAAAACAAGCACGACAAAATACAACAACAAACAACAACAACAACAACAAGCACAACAATAACAACAACAAACAAACAATAACAAAAAACAACAACAAGCAAAAAGCAACAACTACAACCAGATTTAACTATTAAAAAGTCATACCTAAGCTTCAGGAGTTGCGGTCGGTGCGGTGGTGTCCCAAAGCAGTCATCCTATTGTTTTTTCGGTAAAACAGTATGTCCCAGTATGCAAATCAGCCTCCGTGTAAGTGCTCGAAATGTTTGATGTCACAAAAGCGGAAAAAAATAGCGTCAATACCTTAGCAGACAACAACAAGCAACAACAAAACAACAATAAAAAATAAGCACAACAACAACAAAAAAACACAACAACAATAAGCACGACAAAATACAACAACAAACAACAACAACAATAACAAAAACAACAACAACAACAAACAACAACAATAACAAACAACAACAAACAACAACAAGCAACAACAACAAGATTTAACTATTAAAAAGTCATACCAAAGCTTCCGGAGTTGGGGCCAGTGCGGTGGTGTCCCAAAGCGGTTATCCTATTGTTTTCTTTGGCAAAACGGTATATCCCGGTACGTAAATCAGCCTCTGTGTAAGGGCGCGAAATGTTAGATGTCAACAAAGGAGAAAAAAATAGCTTCAATACCTTATCAGACAACAACAACAACAAAAAAAACACAACAACAACAACAACAAAACATAACAACAACAAGGACGACGAAATACAACAACAAACAACAACTACAACAGGCACAACAACAACAACAACAAACAACAAGAACAACAAACAACAACCAACAACAACAAGCAACTAGCAACAACAACAACAAAATTTAACTATTAAAAAGTCATACCTAAGCTTTAGGAGTTGCGGTTGGTGTGGTGGTGTTCCAAAGCGGTCAGTCTATTATTTTCTTTGGTAAAACGGTATGTCCCGGTATGCAAATCAGCCTCAGTGTAAGTGCGCGAAATGTTTGATGTCACAAAAGCGGGAAAAAAATAGCGTCAATACCATATCAGCCAACAACAAGCAACAACAACAACAACAATAAAAACAAGCACAACAACAACAACAACAAAAAACAACAACAACAACAACAAGAACGATAAAATACAACAACAAACAACAACAACAACAAGCACAACAACAACAAAGACAACTACAACAAACTACAACAACAAACAATAAACAACAACAAGCAACAACAACAACAAGATTTAACAATTAAAAAGTCATACCTAAGCTTCAGGAGTTGCGGTCGATGCGGTGGTGTCCCAAAGCAGTCATCTTATTGTTTTCTTCGGTAAAACAGTATGTTCCGGTATGCAAATCAGCTTCTGTGTAAGTGTGCGAAATGTTTGATGTCATAAAAGCGGGAAAAAAAAATTGCGTCAATACCTTATCAGACAACAACAAGCAACAACAACAACAAAAAACAAGCACAACAACAACAACAACAAAACACAACAACAACAAGCACGACAAAATATAACAACAAACAACAACAACAAGCACAACAACAACAAACAACAACAAAAAACAACAAGCAACAACAACAACAAGATTTAACTATTAAAAAGTCATATCTAAGCTTCCGGAGTTGGGGTTGGTGCGGTGGTGTCCCAAAGCGGTCATCTTATTATTTTCTTCGGTAAAACGGTGTGTCCCAGTATGCAAATCAGCCTCCGTGTTAGTGCGCGAAATGTTTGATGTAACAAAAGCGGAAAAAAATAACGTTAATACCTTATCAGACAACAACAAGCAACAACAACAACAACAACAACAACAACAACAACAAACAACAACAACAAACAACAACAAACAATAACAAGCAACAAGCAATAAGCACAACAAGATTTAACTATTAAAAAGTCATACCTAAACTTCAGGAGTTGCGGCCAGTGCGGTGGTGTCCCAAAGCGGTCAGCCTATTGTTTTCTTCGGTAAAATGGTATGTCCCGGTATGCAAATCAGCCTCTGTGTAAGTGCGCGAAATGTTAGATGTCACAAAAGCGTGAAAAAAATAGCGTCAATACCTTATCAGACAACAACAAGCAATAACAACAAGAACAACAACAACAACAAAAAACAAGCACTACAACAACGACAAAACACAACAACAACAAGCACGACAAAATACAACAACAAACAACAAGCACAACAACAACAACAATAACAACAAGCACAACAACAACAACAACAACAACAACAAACAGCAACAACAACAAACAATAACAAACAACAACAAGGAACAAGCAACAAGCAACAACAACAACAAGATTTAACTATTAAAAAGTCATACCTAAGCTTCAGGAGTTGCGGTCGGTACGGTGGTGTCCCAAAGCGGTCATCCTATGGTTTTCTTCGGTAAAACCGTATGTCCCGGTATGCAAATCAGCCTCCAGGTAAGTGCGCGAAATGTTTGATGTCACAAGCGGGAAAAAAACTAGCGTCAATACCTTATCAAACAACAATAAGCAACAACAAGCAACAAGCACAACAACAACAAGCACAACAACAACAACAAAAAACACACACAACAACAACACACAACAACAAGCACAACAAAATACAACAACAACAAACAACGACAACAACAAACAACGACAACAAGCAACAAGCAACAATCAACAAGCAACAAGAAACAAGCAACAAGCACAACAACAACATCACCAAACAACAATAACAAACAACAACAACAAGCAACAAGCAATAAGTAACAACAAGATTTAAGTATTAAAAAGTCAAACCTAAGCTTCAGGAGTTGCGGTCGGTGCGGTGGTGTTCCAAAGCGGTCATCCTATTGTTTTCTTTGGCAAAACGGTATTTCCTGGTATGCAAATCAACTTCCGTGTAAGTGCGCGAAATGTTTGATGGCCCAAAAGCGGGGAAAAAATAGCGTCAATACCTTAACAGACAACAACAAGCAACAACAACAACAACAACAACAACAAAAAACAAGCACAACAACAACAACAAAACACAACAACAACAAGCACGACAAAATACAACAACAAACAACAACAACAACAACAACAACAACAGCAACAAACAACAACAACAACAAACAACAATAGGCAATAAGCAATAACAACAAGATTTAACTATTAAAAAGTCATACCTAAGCTTCAGGAGTTGCGGTCGGTGCGGTGGTGTCCCAAAGCGGTCATCCTATTGTTTTCTTCGGTAAAACAAGTATGTCCCGGTATGCAAATCAGCCTCCGTGTAACTGCGCGAAACGTTTGATGACACAAAAACTGGAAAAAAAATAGCGTCAATACCTTATCAGACAACAACAAGCAACAACAACAACAACAACAAAAAACAAGCACAACAACAACAACAAAACACAACAACAACAAGCACGACAAAATACAACAACAAACAACAACAACAAGTACAACAAAAACAACAACAACAAACAACAACAATAACAAACAACAACCAGCAACAACAAGCAACAAGCAACAACAACAAGATTTAACTATTAAAAAGTCATACCTAAGCTTCAGGAGTTGCGGTTGGTGTGGTGGTGTCCCAAAGCGTTCAGCCTATTGTTTTCTTCGGTAAAACGGTATGTCCCGGTATGCAAATCAGCCTAAGTGTAAGTGCGCGAAATGTTTGATGTCACAAAAGCGGGAAAAAAAATAGCTTCAATACCTTATCATCCAACAACAAGCAACAACAACAACAACAACAACACTAAAAACAAGCATAACAACCACAACAAAACACAACAACAACAAGAACGACAAAATACAACAATAAACAACAGCAACAACAAGCATAACAACAACAACAAACAACAACAACAACAACAAATAACAACAAACAACAACAAGCAACAACAACAACAAGATTTAACTATTAAAAAGTCATACCTAAGCCTCAGGAGTTGCGGTCGGTGCGGTGGTGTCCCAAAGCAGTCATCCTATTGTTTTCTTCGATAAAATGGTATGTGCCGGTATTCAAATTAGCTTCCGTGTAAGTGTTCGAAATGTTTGATGTCACAAAAGCGGGAAAAAAAAGAGTCAATACCTTATCAGACAACAACAAGCAACAACAATAACAACAACAAAAAACAAGCACAACAACAACAAAACACAACAAAACACAACAACAATAAGCACGACAAAATACAACAACAAGCAACAACAACAAGCACAACAGCAAACAACAACAAACAACAACAAGCAACAACAACAAGATTTAACTATTAAAAAGTCATACCTAAGCTTCCGGAGTTGGGGTCGGTGCGGTGGTGTCCCAAAGCGGTCATCTTATTGCCTTCTTCAGTAAAATGGTATGTCCCAGTATGCAAATCAGCCTCCGTGTTAGTGCGCGAAATGTTTCATGTCACAAAAGCGGAAAAAAATAGCGTCAATACCTTATCAGATAACAACAAGCAACAACAACAACAACAACAAAAAACAAGCACAACAACAACAAAACACAAAACAACAAGCACGACAAAATACAACAACAAACAACAACAACAACAAACAACAACAACAAACAACAACAAGCAATAAGCAGAAAGGACAACAAGATTTAACTATTAAAAAGTCATACCTAAGCTTCACGAGTTGCGGTCGGTGCGGTGGTGTCCCAAAGGTGTCAGCCTATTGTTTTCTTCGTTAAAATGGTATGTCCCGGTATGCAAATCAGCCTCCGTGTAAGTGCGCGAAATGTTTGATGTCACAAAAGCGGGAAAAAAAATAGCGTCAATACCTTATCAGACAACAACAAGCAATAACAACAACAAAAACAACAAAAAACAAGCACAACAACAACAAAACACAACAACAACAAGCACGACAGAATACAACAACAAACAACAACAACAACAAGCACAACAACAACAACAACAAACAAACAACAAGAATAAACAACAAGCAACAAGCAACAACTACAACCAGATTTAACTATTAAAAAGTCATACCTAAGCTTCAGGAGTTGCGGTCGGTGCGATGGTATCCCAAAGCGGTCATCCTATTGTTTTCTTCGGTAAAACAGTATGTTCCGGTATGCAAATCAGCTTCCGTGTAAGTGTGCGAAATGTTTGATGTCACAAAAGCGGGAAAAAAAATAGCGTCAATACCTTATCAGACAACAACAAGCAACAACAACAACAAAAATCAAGCACAACAACAACAAGAAAACACAACAACAACAAGCAACGACAACAACAAACATCAACAACAAGCAACAAGCAATAAGCAATAACAATATTTAAGTATTAAAAAGTCATACCTAAGCTTCAGGAGTTGCGGTCGGTGCGGTGGTGTCCCAAAGTGGTCATCCTATTATTTTCTTCGGTAAAACAAAATTTCTCGGTATGCAAATCAGCCTCCGTGTAAGTGCGCGAAATGTTTGATGTCACAAAAGCGGGGGAAAAATAGCATCAATACCTTATCAGACAACAACAAGCAACAACAACAACAACAAAAAACAAGCACAACAACAACAACAAAACACAACAACAACAAGCACGACAAAATACAACAACAAACAACAACAACAACAACAGCAACAAACAACAACACCAACAACAACAACAAACAACAACACGCAACAAGCAATAACAACAACAAGATTTAACTATTAAAAAGTCATACCTAAGCTTTAGGAGTTGCGGTCGGTGCGGTGGTGTCCCAAAGCGGTCATCCTATTGTTTTCTTCGATAAAACAGGTATGTCCCGGTATACAAATCAGCCTCCGTGTAACTGCGCGAAATGTTTGATGCCACAAAAACTGGAAAAAAATAGCGTCAATACCTTATCAGACAACAACAAGCAACAACAACAACAACAAAAAAAAACAAGCAAAACAACAACAACAAAACACAACAACAACAAGCACGACAAAATACAACAACAAACAACAACAACAAGCACAACAAAAACAACAACAATAACAAACAACAACCAGCAACAACAAGCAACAAGCAACAACAACAACATTTAACTATTAAAAAGTCATACCTAAGCTTCAGGAGTTGCGGTTGGTGTGGTGGTGTCCCAAAGCGGTCAGCCTATTGTTTTCTTCGGTAAAATGGTATGTCCCGGTATGTAAATCAGGCTCAGTGTAAGTGCGCAAAATGTTTGATGTCACAAAAGCGGGAGAAAAATAGCGTCAATACCTTATCAGACAACAACAAGCAATAACAACAACAAAAACAACAAAAAACAAGCACAACAACAACAAAACACAACAACAACAAGCACGACAAAATACAACAACAAACAACAACAACAACAATCACAACAATAACAACAACAAACAAACAACAAGAATAAACAACAAGCAACAAGCAACAACTACAACCAGATTTAACTATTAAAAAGTCATACCTAAGCTTCAGGAGTTGCGGTCGGTGCGATGGTATCCCAAAGCGGTCATCCTATTGTTTTCTTCGGTAAAACAGTATGTTCCGGTATGCAAATCAGCTTCCGTGTAAGTGTGCGAAATGTTTGATGTCACAAAAGCGGGAAAAAAAATAGCGTCAATACCTTATCAGACAACAACAACAACAACAACAACAAAAATCAAGCACAACAACAACAAGAAAACACAACAACAACAAGCAGGACAAAATACAACAACAAACAATAACAACAACAAGCACAACAAGCACAACAACAACAACAACAAACAACAAGAACAAACAACAACAAGCAACAAGCAACAACAACAACAAGATTTAACTATTAAAAAGTCATACCTAAGCTTCAGGAGTTGCGGTCGGTACGGTGGTGTCCCAAAGCGGTCATCCAATAGGTTTCTTCGGTAAAACGGTATGTCCCGGTATGCAAATCAGCCTCCGTGTAAGTGCGCGAAATGTTTGATGTCACAAGTGGGAAAAAATAGCGTCAATACCTTATCAAACAACAACAAGCAACAACAAGCAACAAGCACAACAACAACAAGCACAACAACAACAAGCACAACAACAACAACAAAAAAACACGCATAACAACAACACACAACAACAAGCACAACAAAATACAACAACAACAACAAACAACGACAACAACAAACAACGACAACAAGCAACAAGCAACAAGCACAACAACAACAACAACAACAACAACATCACCAAACAACAACAACAAACAACAACAACAAGCAACAAGCAATAAGCAATAACAATATTTAAGTATTAAAAAGTCATACCTAAGCTTCAGGAGTTGCGGTCGGTGCGGTGGTGTCCCAAAGTGGTCATCCTATTATTTTCTTCGGTAAAACAAAATTTCCCGGTATGCAAATCAGCCTCCGTGTAAGTGCGCGAAATGTTTGATGTCACAAAAGCGGGGGAAAAATAGCGTCAATACCTTATCAGACAACAACAAGCAACAACAACAACAACAAAAAACAAGCACAACAACAACAACAACAAGCACGACAAAATACAACAACAAACAACAACAACAACAACAACAACAAACAACAACACCAACAACAACAACAAACAACAACAAGCAACAAGCAATAACAACAACAAGATTTAACTATTAAAAAGTCATACCTAAGCTTTAGGAGTTGCGGTCGGTGCGGTGGTGTCCCAAAGCGGTCATCCTATTGTTTTCTTCGATAAAACAGGTATGTCCCGGTATACAAATCAGCCTCCGTGTAACTGCGCGAAATGTTTGATGCCACAAAAACTGGAAAAAAATAGCGTCAATACCTTATCAGACAACAACAAGCAACAACAACAACAACAAAAAAAAACAAGCAAAACAACAACAACAAAACACAACAACAACAAGCACGACAAAATACAACAACAAACAACAACAACAAGCACAACAAAAACAACAACAATAACAAACAACAACCAGCAACAACAAGCAACAAGCAACAACAACAACATTTAACTATTAAAAAGTCATACCTAAGCTTCAGGAGTTGCGGTTGGTGTGGTGGTGTCCCAAAGCGGTCAGCCTATTGTTTTCTTCGGTAAAATGGTATGTCCCGGTATGTAAATCAGGCTCAGTGTAAGTGTGCAAAATGTTTGATGTCACAAAAGCGGGAGAAAAATAGCGTCAATACCTTATCAGACAACAACAAGCAATAACAACAACAAAAACAACAAAAAACAAGCACAACAACAACAAAACACAACAACAACAAGCACGACAAAATACAACAACAAACAACAACAACAACAACAACAAGCACAACAACAACAACAACAACAAACAAACAACAAGAATAAACAACAAGCAACAAGCAATAACTACAACCAGATTTAACTATTAAAAAGTCATACCTAAGCTTCAGGAGTTGCGGTCGGTGCGATGGTATCCCAAAGCGGTCATCCTATTGTTTTCTTCGGTAAAACAGTATGTTCCGGTATGCAAATCAGCTTCCGTGTAAGTGTGCGAAATGTTTGATGTCACAAAAGCGGGAAAAAAAATAGCGTCAATACCTTATCAGACAACAACAAGCAACAACAACAACAACAACAACAAAAATCAAGCACAACAACAACAAGAAAACACAACAACAACAAGCAGGACAAAATACAACAACAAACAATAACAACAACAAGCACAACAAGGACAACAACAACAACAACAAACAACAAGAACAAACAACAACAAGCAACAAGCAACAACAACAACAAGATTTAACTATTAAAAAGTCATACCTAAGCTTCAGGAGTTGTGGTCGGTACGGTGGTGTCCCAAAGCGGTCATCCAATAGGTTTCTTCGGTAAAACGGTATGTCCCGGTATGCAAATCAGCCTCCGTGTAAGTGCGCGAAATGTTTGATGTCACAAGTGGGAAAAAATAGCGTCAATACCTTATCAAACAACAACAAGCAACAACAACAACAAGCACAACAACAACAAGCACAACAACAACAAGCACAACAACAACAACAAAAAAACACGCATAACAACAACACACAACAACAAGCACAACAAAATACAACAACAACCACAAACAACGACAACAACAAACAACGACAACAAGCAACAAGCAACAAGCACAACAACAACAACAACAACATCACCAAACAACAACAACAAACAACAACAACAAGCAACAAGCAATAAGCAATAACAATATTTAAGTATTAAAAAGTCATACCTAAGCTTCAGGAGTTGCGGTCGGTGCGGTGGTGTCCCAAAGTGGTCATCCTATTATTTTCTTCGGTAAAACAAAATTTCCCGGTATGCAAATCAGCCTCCGTGTAAGTGCGCGAAATGTTTGATGTCACAAAAGCGGGGGAAAAATAGCGTCAATACCTTATCAGACAACAACAAGCAACAACAACAACAACAAAAAACAAGCACAACAACAACAACAAAACACAACAACAACAAGCACGACAAAATACAACAACAAACAACAACAACAACAACAGCAACAAACAACAACACCAACAACAACAACAAACAACAACAAGCAACAAGCAATAACAACAACAAGATTTAACTATTAAAAAGTCATACCTAAGCTTTAGGAGTTGCGGTCGGTGCGGTGGTGTCCCAAAGCGGTCATCCTATTGTTTTCTTCGATAAAACAGGTATGTCCCGATATACAAATCAGCCTCCGTGTAACTGCGCGAAATGTTTGATGCCACAAAAACTGGAAAAAAATAGCGTCAATACCTTATCAGACAACAACAAGCAACAACAACAACAACAAAAAAAAACAAGCAAAACAACAACAACAAAACACAACAACAACAAGCACGACAAAATACAACAACAAACAACAACAACAAGCACAACAAAAACAACAACAATAACAAACAACAACCAGCAATAACAAGCAACAAGCAACAACAACAACATTTAACTATTAAAAAGTCATACCTAAGCTTCAGGAGTTGCGGTTGGTGTGGTGGTGTCCCAAAGCGGTCAGCCTATTGTTTTCTTCGGTAAAATGGTATGTCCCGGTATGTAAATCAGGCTCAGTGTAAGTGCGCAAAATGTTTGATGTCACAAAAGCGGGAGAAAAATAGCGTCAATACCTTATCAGCCAACAACATGCAACAACAACAATGTAACACCCCGATTTTTAACAGCGGGAGTGTATATATATTTTTTTTGAATGCCATACATAATATTGACAACTTTCTTTTCAGGAAAATAATAAAAAGGATTAATCAGAGTACGAGCTTTCGATCTAAGTCTTTTCCATACATAGGACCAGCGTAATGCCCACTAGTATAAATATTTGTCCATACACATACAAATAAGCACTCAGCTTTAATAATAACAGCAGCAACAACATAGACAACCTCAAAGCATGACCCTAAGCTGATCTTGAATTCCTAGCCCAAGGACATCGCATCTTGAAAGTCTTCACGACACCTGGGTACCTTAACTATCACAACTTCTAAACCTGGGTGGTCGTTAGCCACATCATAATAATAGTAGAGGGTCACGATCTAAAAACAACATATATGAAAGAATACACCCATGCCAGCAGAACATGATATACATAACAACATGAATAAGATGACAATATGATATGCAGAGCAACATAAATGAGGTGACAGTATGATATATGTAACAATCACAACATTTAATTTAACACACAATTGCAATGCACAAACATTTAATTTAACACACAAATGCAATGCACAAACATTTAATTTAACACACAAATGCAATGCACAAACATTTAATTTAACACACAAATGCAATGCACACACATACTAAATGCAGACCTATATGAATTTGGTGGTCCCAATTCGTCGGGTACCCTCACCATGCATGAATCCCGGAATTTTACCTCTCCGCAGAGAGTCGTGATACCCCCTTGGGTCCTCACTAACAGTGCTGCCTCGCAGACACAAAAGTGTTGCCCTTGCAAACACCCGGAGTTGCCTCCCTCGCATTCTCCAAATTCAATTTGATCTCAAAGGATCGATGACGGCTCAGTCACATCACCTGGTGCAGTAGAATTCCCTTCGGGATTAGGTGATGATTCAGAACCCATCACCCTGGCCCGTTCGGCGCCAACTACCTACACGCAACTATGGTATGCATGACTCACACATGCAAATGCAACAGTTTATATAAACACAATATGTATAAACACAATTCACAATTCACAATTCACCATTCACAATTCAGTTCATATATCTATCACAGATCATATGAATAATTCTCAGTACCAACAGGTGGCTCAGACACACCTCGTGTTGTCCTCCACGACATACACCTCAATCACAATTCATATATTTATCACAAATCATATGAATAATTCTCATTACCAACAGGTGGCTCAGACACACCTCGTGTTGTCCTCCTCGACATACACCTAAATCACAATTCATATATTTATCACAAATGATATGAATGCACATCACAAGTTTAACATCATAGCATAAACACACATCCCCAACTGGGCACACAATCATGTATATAACCACATATCCCCAACTGGGCACACAATCATGTATATAACCACATATCCCCAAATGGGCACACAATCATCACATCCCCATAAGGGCACACAACCATGAATACAAACACACATGCATTCAATCACATATAATATCGTTAGAACGTGCCCTTACCTGAGCAAGCTTCCAACCCAAATAACCTACGCTACGTAAGATCAATTCGTCTTTCACGATGAAACCTCGTAACTGGATCCCACTTTCAACCTTTATAAAACACAAAGGACTTATGTTAAAACCACTCGGTTATATCCTACAACAAGGCTGGGTCTTGGTCGCTAACCTACTCAACTAGGTTTAGGTTAAGACACTGATTTCTAACCTAACAAAATAGTGATATAAAAATAACACGTTTCAAACAAGAAAGAAAATAGTTTTTCTCTTACCAAAATAAATATCAAAATCAAAGAAAATTTATAACATGCTATTTTAAATTCTTTTATTTGAACCAACAATTGCGTCAAATTAATTTTCTCGCACTATGAATAAATTCGGCGAAACCAAAATATATAAATCACCAAAAATAAGATTTTAACCCCAAAATAAAACCACCTAATATCCCATAAATACCAAATAAATAACCAAAATATTTATTTCACCAATATAAAATTTAATGATCTATTTGTATCAAAATACTTTAATCATACCATAAATAAAATTAATTAAACAAATAAAATACTAACTAATATTCCAATTTCAATAATATTCTAAATTAAAATTTAGAATAAATAATAGTTTTCCAATCACAATAAATCATTTTGGATCTAAAAATATTTCGCCACAAAACTAGTTAACAGTTTTTTTTCAACGGTACCAAAAATCGGCACAGATCGTACTTTAACGTACTATTCCCAACGTACCCGAAAAATTCCGGAAAAATAAAATAATTATCTAAAAATATATAAATAAAGATAAATAATTATTCTTTCAGTTAAAAAAAACGGGATAAAAAAATATCAAACGGAATGAAAATTACGAGACCGGAAGTAAAATCAGCGGGAAACATGGCGCCCGCCACACTAAGCAAAGTGGCGCCTGCCACTCTAAGGCAAAGTGGCTCCCGCCACTTACAAAGGCAAGGGTGGGTGGCGCCCGCCTCCCCCATTTTTCTTTCTTTTCGTCTTTTTTTTTCTCTTTTTCTTTTTAAAATAACCACTGAATAAAAATAAATAATTTAACCCACTAAAAATTAAATCAATTTTTTTTTTCTTATACTAAATATATTAATCCCATAAAATACTTAATAAAAATTTTCACATAATCCAATAAAATAAATTATCTCATTTCTTAAAATAATAACGATAATAATAATAATCCAAATAATATACCCACTGATAAAATAAATCGGTACCAATATTTTTACTCTAAAAAAATATAATCCGATAATCGAATAGAAAATATTTTTGTTACCGACAGTAATAATTCCTAACACAAGACTGCAAACAGAGGGTATTCTATCGGTGTATAATTTACCCAATCTAACCACATAATTTAATACCAAATTAAAATAAATAAAAACTAACTAGAAGAAAATTAAAGAATAAAACGAAAACCTCACCTGTGTTTTTTCTGCGCGTGAGAAGAGAGAGAAAACCAAAAGAAAAACAATGAAACAAGTTCTCATTATATAGCTTTTTCAAATTCATTTCCACCATTCAATTTCCAATGGCCAAGATCTCACCATGCCTTTCTCACCCTCTCTCCCACGTGCCTCATCATTATCAGAAGAAAAATATCATGATATTATTTTTTCTGCCGCCTCCAAATATACCGCCTTACTATTTATCCAAGCCCGTTAATTCGTTCGGTCTCCTTGTTCGCTCACAGACGAGTCGTAAAACACTCCCGAGTAACTTTTTCGAAAACAGAAAAATTCTACTGTCATCTTTAAAATAAAACACAACATTATTTTCGACTAAATTTTTATTCCGAACAAATAAAATTTTCCGCCGTTTAGAAAAATAAAATGAAATTAAATTTTCATTTCCGGCGATAAATAAACTCCTATTTAAATTTTCCGACAACCCTCGGAGTTCGTGGAAATTAAAACGACGGCTATATTTTTCTCGTTTTCTCAAAACATCAACAGAGTCACGTTTTCAGAATTTCCGATACCATAGAAATATCTGAAATCAATTATAATCCTTGCCAATTGAAAAAGTCTGATCGATTGCCAACATAAACCTATGGGTCAAACCAGACCACAACCGAACACCCTAGAAATATCGGGTATAATCTGCTCACTACTCCAAATTTAGCAGAAAAACATATTAAAATGATAAAACATCATAATATCATACGGACTAAAATATACGGGTCTTACATTACTACCCACCAAAAAGGAGTTTCGTCCTCGAAACTCGAGGTAAATGTAACAACTTACCAATTTATCTCCAACACACTCCCTAGAACGACCGCGCACCTATTGCAACCCTCTACAAAGTCACATGGACTCGGACTCTAGACGCAACGCTAAAACCCCACACTTTCTAAGCCGGCAAGAATCATTCATTCCATTCAACACAATCTTGTCTACTATCAACAACAGATTAAGGATGATCAGTCCCTCAATTTGTCAATAGGTAGGCGACAACCATGATGGTGGAATAAACCATCGTTACCAACTACAATAGTGTTCTCCTCATTTTGTTCTCAATTTTATGCAAGACACAAGGGTCCAATAATGGCTTCGAGGTTTCCTAAATGTTTCCTCCAAATTCCTGTTACTTCACTCTCCAAAGTGAGACACAATTTCCCCAAAACAAGTTACGGTTTCTCTCACGCTCACTAAGCTCGGAACAACCATTGAGTATCCTCCAAAACAGTAACAGCTAAAACCCAAGTACAAATTTAACCTATTTCACTCCAACGAAGTAGTCATCTAAGTAGAGAACTCCACATTTTCCCCAATGTCCATAATTCCTTAGTTATTCCTTCCATCTCAATACCATGGCGACCTATTTATGTTCCCATCCAAATTCATTCCCTTTACCATCTTAATATTACCATCCCAACGTCCGGTTGGTGATTGAAACTTCCCTAAATTTTCTTTCATGTGCCCATTATGCCCTCTACAATACACAAAGCCCTCTACCCCAGACTTAAACTATTGGATCACACTCTAACATAACTACCTCAGTTCCAAGTCATAACTTAGTTTACTCTCGCATGCCTTAACCTTAAACGTTCCTCATCGTTGGCTATCCCCATTTGACATACCACGTCTTTCGTATCATCCTACATCAGCTTCCACCAATTCATTGAGTTTCCTTTTCCTCTTACAACTAAATTCTATTTCCCTCAATGAGCTCATCAATCAAACGATTTTTTATTGTTCCTCTATCTCATCTTCTTATTGTCAAACTGTTCTCGATGTCAACCTCCGATGTCCAATAATTTCTCAATGCCTATTTTCCATTATGCTTCTCTAGTCTTCATTATAACAAGTACAACGAATCCAAGCCTTACTAGTCTCCGCCAAACATTTCCACTTCATCCTTGATTCGTCCAAATAGGCAAATGTTTAATCCTATCTACTTCCGAATATGCCCAATGCACCTTAGGTGACCCAATCTAGTTGTACCTTCAACTCTTAAGCATACATTTACCATTACTTTTTTCGGTTCATGGGCGAGGTAATTTCTTGCACGAATTCTAAATCGCCTTAATCCACATCTCTAACCGTTCCTCTCACACTTTGTCTTAACACCTATTCCCCAAAACCAATATTTTCACTCCACTTATTCGTTCATCAACGACATAATGTACTTAACCTCGTCCAGACTTCTCATATCTCATGTGGAATCTCCAATAGGCTTTTCACTTAGTAACTTCATCATCCTAATTCTGAATATAGCCACCCATCTAGTCACTAATACACTACTCATTAACCTTGTGATATCAAAATTTCCAACCGCAGGATTATTCTCGTACCACTTATACCGCTTCTTAAATATCAACTTTACGTCCGAGCGCAACCCCATCATCTATAGCATACACTCTTGAGGAAATGCTTAGTATCCTTCCCATTTCCATTTAGGCCATATCCTTGGTAGTCCTTCCTAAGCAACGAGGTAGTCAACCTTTTTATTAAAAAAACTGTGTTACCTGAGCACTTTCTTGCTTGCATACAACCTTATTCTTCCTTTGTAACCACCTTTACGATACTGCAACTCCAAAGTCCCTTATACTAGATCCTCTTATAACATCTAGGAGTTTCCAACTTCAAAAAAAAAATTTAGCAACCAAAAGCCTATAGACGTTTTCCAACCTACCATGACCTCTATCTTGTCAACTTCAACCCACATCTTTACTCTCCGTCACCCAATCTAAATATCCTTGTTCCAAATCAATGTTCGTCCTATCCAACCTACTCTTTGTTGTTCTATCTATCTTCAATTGCTTATGACTATCCAATGGTCATAATATCCTTTTATAACACAACCCAATCCTCTTTCGCATAAGTTCTTGCTAAACATCAGGACACATCCATTCACTCCTCAGTTTCTTATTCCATCCTAGCTTTTTCTAAGGTATCAACCAACATTATTACTCTACGATCTAACACTCTGAAAGAGTTATCCTTCCAAAAAATACATATCTTACTCATTCATCTAGTCACTTAGCACTTATCTCAAATTTTAACGCTTGACTTTTAAAGAGCAACTACCCAATCAAAATTCCTTTGCTAACTTTTCTTTATTCTCAGGTCCGATCCCTAAATCCAAATCTAAACTTTGATCTTCACAAAATCCATATACTTGTTACACCATATAACTCCATTCATTAATTCTTCATACATGGCTCTGTGTCCTTCCAGATATTAACTTTCAGCGTCTTATCACTCTTCTAACAACCCATTGTCTACCTGCGGTATGATATTTCTAGCAAAACCATGTCACCCATACTTGAATTGCTTTAGAACTTCCCTACTCTACTCATATAATTACTTAGATCCATGGTGCTACTTCTACCTTGTTCTCCTAGAAACTGTTACCCTCCTTCTCTCCCAAACTCCCACTTCTAGTTTCGAAGACAACTCCACTGGTGATCACTTTCACTAAAACTTATCCAGGTGATACATGGTCTCCTTCCTTTAACATCACATGATTCATCCTTACGGCATTTAGTCACATATCTAACCTAGCTTAAGAAACCAAATTAAACCCTCAAGCACCTACCACTCGTATAACCTTCCTCCAACTTTCCTAGGTTTCGGCCACTTTCAACGTGCAACCCGCTTTCTTTCTAGAGAAGATGTCCCATTAATCTCCATGTATAGTAATTGTCTCCAAACGACATCTATAACTGCTCTTTGATTCCAAAGAAATATTACCTTCTTCATAGTCCATAAACTTCAACTCATCTCATTCGGAACTCACCAGAATGAACATCCAATCATTTTCCTCTCAATAGGTCCTCCAAATTAAGTCCTTACTTAGAATCCTTTGAAACCTTGACTTCCACTCATCCCTACTCAACACCTCGGAGTGATAAGGACAAACAAAACCTCTCATCCATAGCATTACTACAGAAAACCTTGTAGTTCTTACTCGATTCAATCTCACTACCTCTAGATCACTACCTCTAAAGAAAACAGAGACATATGTCGACCAACGTCGACCAATGCTCAAGGGGTTTAACTAAGCTTCTTACTGAAGTATTATGGGAGACCTCAACTTCAGTTAAGAAACAACCGATTACCTAAACACATAACCTGCTGGACTCAAGGCACAAACCACATAACACATAGGACTCCACACATTTACTCCCACTAAACCCGACAATTGATCAGCTTAGGACAACCGACTCACAACCCCATGAAAATCTTAGACCAAAGCTCTGATACCACAATGTAACACCCCGATTTTTAACAGCGGGAGTGTATATTTTTTTTGAATGCCATACATAATATTGACAACTGTCTTTTCAGGAAAATAATAAAAATGATTAATCAGAGTACGAGCTTTCGATCTAAGTCTTTTCCATACATAGGACCAGCGTAATGCCCAATAGTATAAATATTTGTCCATACACATACAAATAAGCACTCAGCTTTAATAATAACAGCAACAACAACATGGACAACCTCAAAGCATGACCCTAAGCTGATCTTGAATTCCTAGCCCAAGGACATCGCATCTTGAAAGTCTTCACGACACCTGGGTACCTTAACTATCACAACTTCTAAACCTGGGTGGTCGTTAGCCACATCATAATAATAGTAGAGGGTCACGATCTAAAAACAGCATATATGAAAGAATACACCCATGCCAGCAGAACATGATATACATAACAACATGAATAAGATGACAATATGATATGCAGAGCAACATAAATGAGGTGACAGTATGATATATGTAACAATCACAACATTTAATTTAACACACAAATGCAATGCACAAACATTTAATTTAACACACAAATGCAATGCACAAACATTTAATTTAACACACAAATGCAATGCACAAACATTTAATTTAACACACAAATGCAATGCACAAACATTTAATTTAACACACAAATGCAATGCACACACATCCTAAATGCAGACCTGTATGAATTTGGTGGTCCCAATTCGTCGGGTACCCTCACCATGCATGAATCCCAGAATTTTACCTCTCCGCAGAGAGTCGTGATACCCCCTTGGGTCCTCACTAACAGTGCTGCCTCGCAGACACAAAAGTGTTGCCCTTGCAAACACCGGAGTTGCCTCCCTCGCATTCTCCTGACTCAATTTGATCTCAAAAGATCGATGACAACTCAGTCACATCACCTGGTGCAGTAGAATTCCCTTCGGGATTAGGTGATGATTCAGAACCCATCACCTTAGCCCGTTCGGCGCCAACTACCTACACGCAACTATGGTATGCATGACTCACACATGCAAATGCAACAGTTTATATAAACACAATATGTATAAACACAATTCACAATTCACAATTCACCATTCACAATTCAGTTCATATATCTATCACATATCATATGAACAATTCTCAGTACCAACAGGTGGCTCAGACACACCTCGTGTTGTCCTCCTCGACATACACCTCAATCACAATTCATATATCTATCACAGATCATATGAACAATTCTCAGTACCAACAGGTGGCTCAGACACACCTCGTGTTGTCCTCCTCGACATACACCTCAATCACAATTCATATATTTATCACAAATCATATGAATGCACATCACAAGTTTAGCATCATAGCATAAACACACATCCCCAACTGGGCACACAATCATGTATATAACCACATATCCCCAACTGGGCACACAATCATGTATATAACCACATATCCCCAACTGGGCACACAATCATCACATCCCCATAAGGGCACACAACCATGAATACAAACACACATGCATTCAATCACATATAATATCGTTAGAACGTGCCCTTACCTGAGCAAGCTTCCAACCCAAATAACCTACGCTACGTAAGATCAATTCGTCTTTCACGATGAAACCTCGTAACAGGATCCCACTTTCAACCTTTATAAAACACAAAGGACTTATGTTAAAACCACTCGGTTATATCCTACAACAAGGCTGGGTCTTGGTCGCTAACCTACTCAACTAGGTTTAGGTTAAGACACTGATTTCTAACCTAACAAAATAGTGATATAAAAATAACACGTTTCAAACAAGAAAGAAAATAGTTTTTCTCTTACCAAAATAAATATCAAAATCAAATAAAGTTTATAACATGCTATTTTAAATTCTTTTATTTGAACCAACAATTGCGTCAAATTAATTTTCTCGCACTATGAATAAATTCGGCGAAACCAAAATATATAAATCACCCAAAATAAGATTTTAACCCCAAAATAAAACCACCTAATATCCCATAAATACCAAATAAATAACCAAAATATTTATTTCACCAATATAAAATTTAATGATCTCCTTGTATCAAAATACTTTAATCATACCATAAATAAAATTAATTAAACAAATAAAATACTAACTAATATTCCAATTTCAATAATATTCTAAATTAAAATTTAGAATAAATAATAGTTTTCCAATCACAATAAATCATTTTGGATCTAAAAATATTTCGCCACAAAACTAGTTAACAGTTTTTTTTCAACGGTACCAAAAATCGGCACAGATCGTACTTTAACGTACTATTCCCAACGTACCCGAAAAATTCCGGAAAAATAAAATAATTATCTAAAAATATATAAATAAAGATAAATAATTATTCTTTCAGTTAAAAAAAACGGGATAAAAAAATATCAAACGGAATGAAAATTACGAGACCGGAAGTAAAATCAGCGGGAAACATGGCGCCCGCCACACTAAGCAAAGTGGCGCCTGCCACTCTAAGCCAAAGTGGCTCCCGCCACTTACAAAGGCAAGGGTGGGTGGCGCCCACCTCCCCCATTTTTCTTTCTTTTCTTCTTTTTTTTTTCTCTTTTTCTTTTTAAAATAACCACTAAATAAAAATAAATAATTTAACCCACTAAAAATTAAATCAATTTTTTTTTCTTATACTAAATATATTAAGCCCATAAAATACTTAATAAAAATTTTCACATAATCCAATAAAATAAATTATCTCATTTCTTAAAATAATAACGATAATAATAATAATCCAAATAATATACCCACTGATAAAATAAATCGGTACCAATATTTTTACTCTAAAAAAATATAATCCGATAAACGAATAGAAAATATTTTTGTTACCGACAGTAATAATTCCTAACACAAGACTGCAAACAGAGGGTATTCTATCGGTGTATAATTTACCCAATCTAACCACATAATTTAATACCAAATTAAAATAAATAAAAACTAACTAGAAGAAAATTAAAGAATAAAACGAAAACCTCACCTGTGTTTTTTCTGCGCGTGAGAAGAGAGAGAAAACCAAAAGAAAAACAATGAAACAAGTTCTCATTATATAGCTTTTTCAAATTCATTTCCACCATTCAATTTCCAATGGCCAAGATATCACCATGCCTTTCTCACCCTCTCTCCCACGTGCCTCATCATTATCAGAAGAAAAATATCATGATATTATTTTTTCTGCCGCCTCCAAATATACCGCCTTACTATTTATCCAAGCCCGTTAATTCGTTCGGTCTCCTTGTTCGCTCACAGACGAGTCGTAAAACACTCCCGAGTAACTTTTTCGAAAACAGAAAAATTCTACTGTCATCTTTAAAATAAAACACAACATTATTTTCGACTAAATTTTTATTCCGAACAAATAAAATTTTCCGCCGTTTAGAAAAATAAAATGAAATTAAATTTTCATTTCCGGCGATAAATAAACTCCTATTTAAATTTTCCGACAACCCTCGGAGTTCGTGGAAATTAAAACGACGGCTATATTTTTCTCGTTTTCTCAAAACATCAACAGAGTCACGTTTTCAGAATTTCCGATACCATAGAAATATCTGAAATCAATTATAATCCTTCCCAATTGAAAAAGTCTGATCGATTGCCAACATAAACCTATGGGTCAAACCAGACCACAACCGAACACCCTAGAAATATCGGGTATAATCTGCTCACTACTCCAAATTTAGCAGAAAAACAGATTAAAATGATAAAACATCATAATATCATACGGACTAAAATATACGGGTCTTACATTACTACCCACCAAAAAGGAGTTTCGTCCTCGAAACTCGAGGTAAATGTAACAACTTACCAATTTATCTCCAACACACTCCCTAGAACGATCGCGCACCTATTGCAACCCTCTACAAAGTCACATGGACTCGGACTCTAGACGCAACGCTAAAACCCCACACTTTCTAAGCCGGCAAGAATCATTCATTCCATTCAACACAATCTTGTCTACTATCAACAACAGATTAAGGATGATCAGTCCCTCAATTTGTCAATAGGTAGGCGACAACCATGATGGTGGAATAAACCATCGTTACCAACTACAATAGTGTTCTCCTCATTTTGTTCTCAATTTTATGCAAGACACAAGGGTCCAATAATGGCTTCGAGGTTTCCTAAATGTTTCCTCCAAATTCCTGTTACTTCACTCTCCAAAGTGAGACACAATTTCCCCAAAACAAGTTACGGTTTCTCTCACGCTCACTAAGCTCGGAACAACCATTGAGTATCCTCCAAAACAGTAACAGCTAAAACCCAAGTACAAATTTAACCTATTTCACTCCAACGAAGTAGTCATCTAAGTAGAGAACTCCACATTTTCCCCAATGTCCATAATTCCTTAGTTATTCCTTCCATCTCAATACCATGGCGACCTATTTATGTTCCCATCCAAATTCATTCCCTTTACCATCTTAATATTACCATCCCAACGTCCGGTTGGTGATTGAAACTTCCCTAAATTTTCTTTCATGTGCCCATTATGCCCTCTACAATACACAAAGCCCTCGACCCCAGACTTAAACTATTGGATCACACTCTAACATAACTACCTCAGTTCCAAGTCATAACTTAGTTTACTCTCGCATGCCTTAACCTTAAACGTTCCTCATCGTTGGCTATCCCCATTTGACATACCACGTCTTTCGTATCATCCTACATCAGCTTCCACCAATTCATTGAGTTTCCTTTTCCTCTTACAACTAAATTCTATTTCCCTCAATGAGCTCATCAATCAAACCATTTTTTATTGTTCCTCTATCTCATCTTCTTATTGTCAAACTGTTCTCGATGTCAACCTCCGATGTCCAATAATTTCTCAATGCCTATTTTCCATTATGCTTCTCTAGTCTTCATTATAACAAGTACAACGAATCCAAGCCTTACTAGTCTCCGCCAAACATTTCCACTTCATCCTTGATTCGTCCAAATAGGCAAATGTTTAATCCTATCTACTTCCGAATATGCCCAATGCACCTTAGGTGACCCAATCTAGTTGTACCTTCAACTCTTAAGCATACATTTACCATTACTTTTTCCGGTTCATGGGCGAGGTAATTTCTTGCACGAATTCTAAATCGCCTTAATCCACATCTCTAACCGTTCCTCTCACACTTTGTCTTAACACCTATTCCCCAAAACCAATCTTTTCACTCCACTTATTCGTTCATCAACGACATAATGTACTTAACCTCGTCCAGACTTCTCATATCTCATGTGGAATCTCCAACAGGCTTTTCACTTAGTAACTTCATCATCCTAATTCTGAATATAGCCACCCATCTAGTCACTAATACACTACTCATTAACCTTGTGATATCAAAATTTCCAACCGCAGGATTATTCTCGTACCACTTATACCGCTTCTTAAATATCAACTTTACGTCCGAGCGCAACCCCATCATCTATAGCATACACTCTTGAGGAAATGCTTAGTATCCTTCCCATTTCCATTTGGGCCATATCCTTGGTAGTCCTTCCTAAGCAACGAGGTAGTCAACCTTTTTATTAAAAAAACTGTGTTACCTGAGCACTTTCTTGCTTGCATACAACCTTATTCTTCCTTTGTAACCACCTTTACGATACTGCAACTCCAAAGTCCCTTATACTAGATCCTCTTATAACATCTAGGAGTTTCCAACTTCAAAAAAAAATTTTAGCAACCAAAAGCCTATAGACGTTTTCCAACCTACCATGACCTCTATCTTGTCAACTTCAAGCCACATCTTTACTCTCCTTCACCCAATCTAAATATCCTTGTTACAAATCAATGTTCGTCCTATCCAACCTACTCTTTGTTGTTCTATCTATCTTCAATTGCTTATGACTATCCAATGGTCATAATATCCTTTTATAACACAACCCAATCCTCTTTCGCATAAGTTCTTGCTAAACATCAGGACACATCCATTCACTCCTCAGTTTCTTATTCCATCCTAGCTTTTTCTAAGGTATCAACCAACATTATTACTCTACGATCTAAGACTCTGAAAGAGTTATCCTTCCAAAAAAGACATATCTTACTCATTCATCTAGTCACTTAGCACTTATCTCAAATTTTAACGCTTGACTTTTAAAGAGCAACTACCCAATCAAAATTCCTTTGCTAACTTTTCTTTATTCTCAGGTCCGATCCCTAAATCCAAATCTAAACTTTGATCTTCACGAAACACAAACACAACAACACAAACACAACAACAACAAGAACGACAAAATACAACAACAAACAACAGCAACAACAAGCACAACAACAACAACAACAAACAACAACAACAACAAACAACAACAAACAACAACAAGCAACAACAACAACAAGATTTAACTATTAAAAAGTCATACCTAAGCTTCAGGAGTTGCATTCGGTACGGTGGTGTCCCAAAGCAGTCATCCTATTGTTTTCTTCGGTAAAACGGTATGTTCCGGTATGCAAATCAGCTTCCGTGTAAGTGTGCGAAATGTTTGATGTCACAAAAGCGGGAAAAACATAGCGTCAATACCTTACCAGACAACAACAAGCAACAACAACAACAACAGCAAAAAACAAGCACAACAACAACAACAACAAAACACAACAGCAACAAGCACGACAAAATACAATAACAAACAACAACAACAAGCACAACAACAACAACAAACAACAACAAACAACAATAAGCAACAACAACAAGATTTAACTATTAAAAAGTAATACCTAAGCTTCTGGAGTTGGGGTCGGTGCGGTGGTGTCCCACAGCGGTCATCTTATTGTTTTCTTCGGTAAAACGGTATGTCCCAGTATGCAAATCAGCCTCCGTGTTAGTGCGCGAAATGTTTGATGTCACAAAAGCGGCAATAAAAATAGCGTCAATACCTTATCAGACAACAACAAGCAACAACAACAACATCAAAAAACAAGCACAACAACAATAACAAAACACAACAACAACAACAAGCACGACAAAATACAACAACAAACAACAACAACAACAAACAACAACAAACAACAACAAACAACAAGAAGCAACAAGCAATAAGCATAATAAGATTTAACTATTAAAAAGTCATACCTAAGCTTCAGGAGTTGAGGTCGGTGCGGCGGTGTCCCAAAGCGGTCAGCCTATTGTTTTCTTCAGTAAAATGGTTTGTCCCGGTATGCAAATCAGCCTCCGTGTAAGTGCGCGAAATATTTGATGTCACAAAAGCGGGAAAAAAATAGCGTCAGTACCTTATCAGACAACAACAAACAATAACTACAATAAAAACAACAAAAAAACAAGCACAACAACAACAACAAAACACAACAACAACAAGCACGACAAAATACAACAACAAACAACAACAACAACAACAAGCACAACAACAACAACAACAACAACAACTACAACAACAACAAACAAACAACAACAACAAACAACAACAAGCAACAAGCAACAAATACAACTAGATATAACTTTTAGAAAGTCATACCTAAGCTTCAGGAGTTGCGGTCGGTGCGGTGCTGTCCCAAAGCGGTCATCCTATTATTTTTTCGGTAAAACGTAATGTCCCGGTATGCAAATCAGCCTCTGTGTAAGTGCTCAAAATGTTTGATGTCACAACAACAACAACAACAACAACAAAACCCAACAACAACAAGCACGACAAAATACAACAACAAACAACAACAACAACAACAAAAACAACAACAACAAAAAACAACAACAATAATAAACAACAACAATAGCAAACAACAACAAACAACAACAAGCAACAACAACAACAAGATTTAACTATTAAAAAGTCATACCTAAGCTTCCGGAGTTGGGGTCGGTGCGGTGGTGTCCTAAAGCGGTCATCCTATTATTTTCTTTGGTAAAACGGTATATCCCGGTACGTAAATCAGCCTCCGTGTAAGGGCGCGAAATTTTGATGTCAAAAAAGCGGAAAAAAAAAATAGCTTCGATACCTTATCAGACAACAACAACAACAAAAAAAAACACAACAACAACAACAACAAAACACAACAACAACAAGGACGACAAAATACAACAACAAACAACAACTACAACAAGCACAACAACAACAACAACAACAAACAACAAGAACAACAAACAACAACCAACAACAACAAGCAACTAGCAACAACAACAACAAGATTTAACTATTCAAAAGTCATACCTAAGCTTCAGGAGTTGCGGTTGGTGTAGTGGTGTCCCAAAGCGGTCAGTCTATTGTTTTCTTCGGTAAAACGGTATGTCCCGGTATGCAAATCAGCCTCAGTGTAAGTGCTCGAAATGTTTGATGTCACAAAAGCGGGAAAAAAATAGCGTCAATACCTTATCAGCCAACAACAAGCAACAACAACAACAACACTAAAAACAAGCATAACAACAACAATAAAACGCAACAACAACAAACAGAACGACAAAATACAACAACAAACAATAGCAACAACAAGCACAACAACAACAACAACAACAAACAACAACAAAAACAACAAACAACAACAAACAACAAGCAATAACAACAATAAGATTTAACTATTAATAAGTCATACCTAAGCTTCAGGAGTTGCGGTCGGTGCGGTGGTGTCCCAAAGTAGTCATCCTATTATTTTCTTCGGTAAAACGGTATGTTCCGGTATGCAAATCAGCTTCCGTGTAAATGTGCGGAATGTTTGATGTCACAAAAGCGGGAAAAATAATAGCGTCAATACCTTATTAGACAAAAACAAGCAACAACAACAACAAAAACAACAAAAAACAAGCACAACAACAACAACAACAAAACACAACAAAAACAACAAAAAACAAGCACAACAACAACAACAACAAAACACAACAACAACAAGCACGACAAAATACAACAACAAACGACAACAAAAAGCACGACAACAACAACAAACAACAACAACAAACAACAACAAACAACAACAAGCAACAACAATAAGATTTAACTATTAAAAAGTCATACCTAAGCTTCTGGAGTTGGGGTAGGTGCGGTGGTGTCCCAAAGCGGTCATCTTATTGTTTTCTTCGGTAAAACGACATGTCCCAGTATGCAAATCAGCCTTCGTGTTAGTGCGCGAAATGTTTGATGTCACAAAAGCGGAAAAAAAAATAGCGTCAATACCTTATCAGACAACAACAATCAACAACAACAACAACAAAAAACAAGCACAACAACAATAACAAAACACAACAACAACAACAACAAGCACGACAAAATACAACAACAAACAACAACAAAAACAACAACAACAAACAACAACAAGCAAATAGCAATAAGCACAACAAGATTTAACTATTAAAAAGTCATACCTAAGCTTCAGGAGTTGCGGTTGGTGCGGTGGTGTCCCAAAGCGGTTAGCCTATTATTTTCTTCGGTAAAATGGTATATCCCGGTATGCAAATCAGCCTCCGTGTAAGTGCGCGAAATGTTAGATGTCACAAAAGCGGGGAAAAAAATAGCGTCAATACCTTATCAGACAACAACAAGCAATAACAACAACAACAACAAAAAACAAGCACAACAAAACAACAAAACACAACAACAACAAGCACGACAAAATACAACAACAAACAACAACAACAACAAGCATAACAACAACAACAAACAACAACAACAACAACAACAACAACAACAAACAACAACAAGCAACAAGCAACAAGCAATAACAACAACAGAATTTAACTATTAAAAAGTCATACCTAAGCTTTAGGAGTTGCGGTCGGTGCGGTGGTGTCCCAAAGCAGTCATCCTATTATTTTCTTCGATAAAACAGGTATGTCCAGGTATGCAAATCAGCCTCCGTGTAACTGCGCGAAATGTTTGATGTCACAAAAACTGGAAAAAAATAGCATCAATACCTTATCAGACAACAACAAGCAACAACAACAACAACAACAAAAAACAAGCACAACAACAACAACAAAACACAACAACAACAAGCACGACAAAATACAACAACAAACAACAACAACAAGCACAACAAAAACAACAACAACAAACAACAACAATAACAAACAACAACCAGCAACAACAAGCAACAAGCAACAACAACAACATTTAATTATTAAAAAGTCATACCTAAGCTTCAGGAGTTGCGGTTGGTGTGGTGGTGTCCCAAAGCGGTCAGCCTATTGTTTTCTTCGGTAAAACGGTATGTCCCGGTATGTAAATCAGCCTCAGTGTAAGTGCACAAAATGTTTGATGTCACAAAAGCGGGAGAAAAAATAGCGTCAATACCTTATCAGCCAACAACATGCAACATCAATAACAACACTAAAAACAAGCATAACAACAACAACAAAACACAACAACAACAACAAGAACGACAAAATACAACAACAAACAAGAGCAACAACAAGCCCAACAACAACAACAACAACAACAACAAACAACAACAACAACAAATAACAACAAACAACAACTAACAACAACAACAACAAGATTTAACTATTAAAAAGTCATGCCTAAGCTTCTGGAGTTGGGGTCGGTGCGGTGGTGTCCCAAAGCGGTATGTCCCAGTATGCAAATAAGCCTCCGTGTTAGTGCGCGAAATGTTTGATGTCACAAAAGCGGAAAAAAAATAGCGTCAATACCTTATCAGACAACTACAAGCAACAACAACAACAACAAATAACAAGCACAACAATAAATAACAAAACACAACAACAACAACAACAAGCACGACAAAATACAACAACAAACAACAACAACCACAAACAACAACAAACAACAACAAACAACAACAAGCAACAAGCCATAAGCACAATAAGATTTAACTATTAAAAAGTCATACCTAAGCTTCAGGAGTTGCGGTCGGTGCGGCGGTGTCCCAAAGCGGCCAGCCTATTATTTTCTTCGGTAAAATGGTATGTCCCGGTATGCAAATCAGCCTCTGTGTAAGTGCGCGAAATGTTTGATGTCACAAAAGCGGGAAAAAAATAGCGTCAGTACCTTATCAGACAACAACAAACAATAACTACAACAAAAACAACAAAAAAACAAGCACAACAACAACAACAAAACACAACAACAACAAGCACGACAAAATACAACAACAACAAGCACAACAACAACAACAACAAACAAACAACAACAACAAACAACAACAAGCAACAAGCAACAACTACAACCAGTTTTAACTATTAAAAAGTCATACCTAAGCTTCAGGAGTTGCGCTCTGTGCGGTGGTGTCCCAAAGCTGTCATCCAATTGTTTTTTCGGTAAAACGTAATGTCCCGGTATGGAAATCAGCCTCCGTGTAAGTCCTCGAAATGTTTGATGTCACAAAAGCGAAAAAAAATAGTGCCAATACCTTACCAGACAACAACAAGCAACAACAACAACAACAATAAAAAAAAAGCACAACAACAACAACAAAACCCAACAATAAGAAGCACGACAAAATACAACAACAAACAACAACAACAACAACAAAAACAACAACAACAACAAACAACAACAATAATAAACAACAACAATAACAAACAACAACAAACAACAACAAGCAACAACAACAACAAGATTTAACTATTAAAAAGTCATACCTAAGCTTCCAGAGTTGGGGTCGGTGCGGTGGGGTCCCAAAGCGGCCATCCTATTGTTTTCTTTGGTAAAATGGTATATCTCGGTACGTAAATCAGCCTCCGTGTAAGGGGCGAAATTTTGATGTCAAAAAAGCGGAAAAAAAATAGCTTCAATACCTTATCAGACAACAACAACAACAAAAAAAAAACACAACAACAACAACAACAAAACACAACAACAACAAGGACGACAAAATACAACAACAAACAACAACTACAACAAGCACAACAACAACAACAAACAACAAGAACAACAAACAACAACCAACAACAACAAGCAACTAGCAACAACAACAACAAGATTTAACTATTAAAAAGTCATACCTAAGCTTCAGGAGTTGCGGTTGGTGTAGTGGTGTCCTAAAGCGGTCAGTCTATTGTTTTCTTCTGTAAAACGGTATGTCCCGGTATGCAAATCAGCCTCAGTGTAAGTGCTCGAATTGTTTGATGTCAAAAAAGTGGAAAAAAAATAGCGTCAATACCTTATCAGCCAACAACAAGCAACAACAACAACAACACTAAAAACAAGCATAACAACAACAACAAACAGAACGACAAAATACAACAACAAACAATAGCAACAACAAGCACAACAACAACAACAACAAACAACAATAACAACAACAAACAACAACAAACAACAAGCAATAACAACAACAAGATTTAACTATTAATAAGTCATACCTAAGCTTCAGGAGTTGCGGTCGGTCCGGTGGTGTCCCAAAGCAGTCATCCTATTGTTTTCTTCGATAAAACGGTATGTTCCGGTATGCAAATCAACTTCCGTGTATATGTACGAAATGTTTGATGTCACAAAAGCGGGAAAAAAAATAGCGTCAATACCTTATCAGACAAAACAAGCAACAACAACAACAAAAACAACAAAAAACAAGCACAACAACAACAACAACAAAACACAACAACAACAACAAGCACGACAAAATACAACAACAAACAACAACAACAAGCACGACAACAACAACAAACAACAACAACAAACAACAACAAACAACAACAAGCAACAACAACAAGATTTAACTATTAAAAAGTCATACCTAAGCTTCTGGAGTTGGGGTAGGTGCGGTAGTGTCCCAAAGCGGTCGTCTTATTGTTTTCTTCGGTAAAACGGTATGTCCCAGTATGCAAATCAGCCTTCGTGTTAGTGCGCGAAATGTTTGATGTCACAAAAGTGGGAAAAAAAAAGCGTCAATACCTTATCAGACAACAACAAGCAACAACAACAACAACAAAAAACAAGCACAACAACAATAACAAAACACAACAACAACAACAACAAGCACGACAATATACAACAACAAACAACAACAACAATAAACAACAACAACAAACAACAACAAACAACAACAAGCAACAAGCAATAAGCACAACAAGATTTAACTATTAAAAAGTCATACCTAAGCTTCAGGAGTTGCGGTCGGTGCGGCGGTGTCCTAAAGCGGTCAGCCTATTGTTTTCTTCGATAAAATGGTATGTCCCGGTATGCAAATCAGCCTCCGTGTAAGTGCGCGAAATGTTAGATGTCACAGAAGCGGGGAAAAAAATAGCGTCAATACCTTATCAGACAACAACAAGCAATAACAACAACAACAACAACAAAAAACAAGCACAACAACAACAACAAAACACAACAACAACAAGCACGACAAAATACAACAACAAACAACAACAACAACAAAGAACAACAACAACAAGCACAACAACAACAACAACAAACAATCAACAACAATAAACAACAAGCAACAAGCAACAACTACAACCAGATTTAATTATTAAAAAGTCATACCTAGGCTTCAGGAGTTGCGGTCGGTGCGGTGGTGTCCCAAATCGGTCATCCTATTGTTTTCTTCGGTTAAACAGTATGTTCCGGTATGCAAATCAGCTTCCGTGTAAGTGTACGAAATGTTTGATGTCACAAAAGCGGAAAAAAATAGCGTCAATACCTTATCAGACGACAACAAGCAACAACAACAACAACAACAACAAAAAACAAGCACAACAACAACAAAACACAACAACAACTAGCTCGACAAAATACAACAACAAACAACAACAAGCACAATAACAACAACAACAAACAACAACAACAAACAACAACAACAAACAACAACAAATAACAACAAGCAACAACAACAAGATTTAACTATTAAAAAGTCATAGCTAAGCTTCCAGAGTTGGGGTCGGTTCGGTGGTGTCCCAAAGCGGTCATCTTATTGTTTTCTTCAGTAAATCGGTAAGTCCCAGTATGCAACTCAGCCTCCGTGTTAGTGCGCGAAATGTTTGATGTCACAAAAGCGGGAAAAAAATAGCGTCTATACTTTATCAGACAACAACAAGCAACAACAACAACAACAAAACACAACAACAACAACAAGAAGGACGACAAAATACAAAAATAAACAACAACAACAACAACAACAAACAACAACAACAAACAACAACAACCAACAACAAGCAACAAGCAATAAGCCCAACAAGATTTAACTATTAAAAAGTCATACCCGGTGGTGTCCTAAAGCGGTCAGCCTATTGTTTTCTTCGGTAAAATGGTATGTCCCGGTATGCAAATCAGCCTACGTGTAAGTGCGCGAAATGTTAGATGTCACAAAAGCGGGAAAAAAAATAGCGTCAATACCTTATCAGACAACAACAAGCAATAACAACAACAACAACAACAACAAAAAGCAAGCACAACAACAACAAAACACAACAACAACAAGCACGACAAAATACAACAACAAACAACAACAACAACAATAACAACAACAAACAACAACAAGCAACAAGCAACAACTACAACCAGATTTAACTATTAAAAAGTCATAGCTAAGCTTCAGGAGTTGCGGTCGGTGCGGTGGTGTCCCAAAGCGGTCATCCTATTGTTTTTTCGGTAAAACGGTATGTCCCGGTATGCAAATCAACCTCCGTGTAAGTGCGCGAAATCTTTGATGTCACAAAAGCGGAAAAAAAATAGCGTCAATACCTTATCAAACAACAACAAGCAACAACAACAACAACAACAACAACAACAAAAATCAAGCACAACAAAACCAACAAAACACAACAACAACAAACACGACAAAATACAACAACAAACAATAACAACAACAACAACAACAACAAGAAGCACAACAACAACAACAACAAACAACAACAACAACAAACAATAACAAACAACAACAAGCAACAAGCAACAACAACAACAAGATTTAACTATTAAAAAGTCATACCTAAGCTTCAGGAGTTGCGGTCGGTACGGTGGTGTCCCAAAGCGGCCATCCTATAGTTTTCTTCGGTAAAACGGTATGTCCCGGTATGCAAATCAGCCTCTGTGTAAGTGCGCGAAATGTTTGATGTCACAAGCGGGAAAAAATAGCGTCAATACCTTATCAAACAACAACAAGCAAAAACAAGCAACAAGCATAACAACAACAAGCACAACAACAACAAGCACAACAACAACAACAAAAAACACGCATAACAACAACACACAACAACAAGCACAACAAATTACAACAACAACAAACAACGACAACAACAAACAACGACAACAAGCAACAAGCAACAAGCACAACAACAACAACATCACCAAACAACAACAACAAACAACAACAACAAGCAACAAGCAATAAGCAACAACAAGATTTAAGTATTAAATAGTCATAGCTAAGCTTCAGGAGTTGCGGTCGGTGCGGTGGTGTCCCAGAGTGGCCATCCTATTGTTTTCTTTGGTAAAACAGAATTTCCCGGTATGCAAATCAACCTCCGTGTAAGTGCGCGAAATGTTTGATGTCACAAAAACGGCGGAAAAATAGCGTCAATACCTTATCAGACAACAACAACAAAAAACAAGCACAACAACAACAACAAAACACAACAACAACAAGCACGACAAAATACAACAACAAACAACAACAACAACAACAGCAACAACAAACAACAACAACAACAAAAACAAACAACAACAAGCAACAAGCAATAACAACAACAAGATTTAACTATTAAAAATTCATACCTAAGCTTTAGGAGTTGCGGTCGGTGCGGTGGTGTCCCAAAGCGGTCATCCTATTGTTTTCTTCGGTAAAACAGGTATGTCCCGGTATGCAAATCAGCCTCCGTGTAACTGCGCGAAATGTTTGATGTCACAAAAACTGGAAAAAATTAGCGTCAATACCTTATCAGACAACAACAAGCAACAACAACAACAACAACAAAAAACAAGCACAACAACAACAACTAAACACAACAACAACAAGCACGACAAAATACAACAACAAACAACAACAACAAGCACAACAAAAACAACAACAACAAACAACAACAACAACAACAAACAACAACCAGCAACAACAAGCAACAAGCAACAATAACAACATTTAACTATTAAAAAGTCATACCTAAGCTTCAGGAGTTGCGGTTGGTGTGGTGGTGTCCCAAAGCGGTCAGCCTATTGTTTTCTTCGGTAAAACGGTATGTCCAGGTATGTAAATCAGCCTCAGCGTAAGTGCACAAAATGTTTGATGTCACAAAAGCGGGAGAAAAAATAGCGTCAATACCTTATCAGCCAACAACATGCAACAACAACAACAACAACACTACAAACAAGCATAACAACAACAACAACAACAAGAACGACAAAATACAACAACAAACAACAGCAACAACAAGCCCAACAACAACAACAACAACAACAAACAACAACAACAAAAACAACAAACAACAACAAACAACAACAAGCAACAACAACAACAAGATTTAACTATTAAAAAGTCTTACCTAAGCTTCAGGAGTTGCAGTCGGTACGGTGGTGTCCCAAAGCAGTCATCCTATTGTTTTCTTCGGTAAAACGGTATGTTCCGGTATGCAAATCAGCTTCCGTGTAAGTGTGTGAAATGTTTGATGTCACAAAAGCGGGAAAAAAAAATAGCGTCAATACCTTACCAGACAACAACAAGCAACAACAACAACAACAACAAAAAACAAGCACAACAACAACAACAACAAAACACAACAACAACAAGCACGACAAAATACAACAACAAACGACAACAACAAGCACAACAACAACAACAAACAACAACAAACAACAACAAGCAACAACAACAAGATTTAACTATTAAAAAGTCATACCTAAGCTTCTGGAGTTCGGGTCGGTGCGGTGGTGTCCCAAAGCGGTCATCTTATTGTTTTCTTCGGTAAAACGGTATGTCCTAGTATGCAAATCAGCCTCCGTGTTAGTGCGCGAAATGTTAGATGTCACAAAAGCGGGAAAAAAAATAGCGTCAATACCTTATCAGACAACAACAAGCAATAACAACAACAACAACAACAAAAAGCAAGCACAACAACAACAACAAAACACAACAACAACAAGCACGACAAAATACAACAACAAACAACAACAACAACAACAACAACAAACAACATCAAGCAACAAGCAACAACTACAACCTGATTTAACTATTAAAAAGTCATAGCTAAGCTTCAGGAGTTGCGGTCGGTGCGGTGGTGTCCCAAAGCGGTCATCCTATTGTTTTTTCGGTAAAACGGTATGTCCCGGTATGCAAATCAGCCTCCGTGTAAGTGCGCGAAATCTTTGATGTCACAAAAGCGGAAAAAAATAGCGTCAATACCTTATCAGACAACAACAAGCAACAACAACAACAACAACAACAAAAAACAAGCACAACAACAACAAAACACAACAACAACAAGCTCGACAAAATACAACAACAAACAACAACAAGCACAATAACAACAACAACAAACAACAACAACAAACAACAACAACAAACAACAACAACAAACAACAACAAATAACAACAAGCAACAACAACAAGATTTAACTATTAAAAAGTCATAGCTAAGCTTCCGGAGTTGGGGTCGGTTCGGTGGTGTCCCAAAGCGGTCATCTTATTGTTTTCTTCAGTAAATCGGTAAGTCCCAGTATGCAACTCAGCCTCCGTGTTAGTGCGCGAAATGTTTGATGTCACAAAAGCGGGAAAAAAAATAGTGTCTATACTTTATCAGACAACAACAAGCAACAACAACAACAACAAAACACAACAACAACAACAAGAAGCACGACAAAATACAAAAATAAACAACAACAACAACAACAACAAACAACAACAACAAACAACAACAACCAACAACATACAACAAGCAATAAGCCCAACAAGATTTAACTATTAAAAAGTCATACCCAGTGGTGTCCTAAAGCGGTCAGCCTATTGTTTTCTTCGGTAAAATGGTATGTCCCGGTATGCAAATCAGCCTACGTGTAAGTGCGCGAAATGTTAGATGTCACAAAAGCGGGAAAAAAATAGCGTCAATACCTTATCAGACAACAACAAGCAATAACAACAACAACAACAACAACAAAAAGCAAGCACAACAACAACAAAACACAACAACAACAAGCACGACAAAATACAACAACAAACAACAACAACAACAATAACAACAACAAACAACAACAAGCAACAAGCAACAACTACAACCAGATTTAACTATTAAAAAGTCATAGCTAAGCTTCAGGAGTTGCGGTCGGTGCGGTGGTGTCCCAAAGCGGTCATCCTATTGTTTTTTCGGTAAAACGGTATGTCCCGGTATGCAAATCAACCTCCGTGTAAGTGCGCGAAATCTTTGATGTCACAAAAGCGGAAAAAAAATAGCGTCAATACCTTATCAAACAACAACAAGCAACAACAACAACAACAACAACAACAAAAATCAAGCACAACAAAACCAACAAAACACAACAACAACAAACACGACAAAATACAACAACAAACAATAACAACAACAACAACAACAACAACAACAAGCACAACAACAACAACAACAAACAACAACAACAACAAATAATAACAAACAACAACAAGCAACAAGCAACAACAACAACAAGATTTAACTATTAAAAAGTCATACCTAAGCTTCAGGAGTTGTGGTCGGTACGGTGGTGTCCCAAAGCGACCATCCTATAGTTTTCTTCGGTAAAACGGTATGTCCCGGTATGCAAATCAGCCTCCGTGTAAGTGCGCGAAATGTTTGATGTCACAAGCGGGAAAAAATAGCGTCAATACCTTATCAAACAACAACAAGCAAAAACAAGCAACAAGCATAACAACAACAAGCACAACAACAACAAGCACAACAACAACAACAAAAAACACGCATAACAACAACACACAACAACAAGCACAACAAATTACAACAACAACAAACAACGACAACAAGCAACAAGCAACAAGCAACAAGCACAACAACAACAACATCACCAAACAACAACAACAAACAACAACAACAAGCAACAAGCAATAAGCAACAACAAGATTTAAGTATTAAATAGTCATAGCTAAGCTTCAGGAGTTGCGGTCGGTGCGGTGGTGTCCCAGAGTGGCCATCCTATTGTTTTCTTTGGTAAAACAGAATTTCCCGGTATGCAAATCAAACTCCGTGTAAGTGCGCGAAATGTTTGATGTCACAAAAACGGCGGAAAAATAGCGTCAATATCTTATCAGACAACAACAACAAAAAACAAGCACAACAACAACAACAAAACACAACAACAACAAGCACGACAAAATACAACAACAAACAACAACAACAACAACAACAGCAACAACAAACAACAACAACAACAAAAACAAACAACAACAAGCAACAAGCAATAACAACAACAAGATTTAACTATTAAAAATTCATACCTAAGCTTTAGGAGTTGCGATCGGTGCGGTGGTGTCCCAAAGCGGTCATCCTATTGTTTTCTTCGGTAAAACAGGTATGTCCCGGTATGCAAATCAGCCTCCGTGTAACTGCGCGAAATGTTTGATGTCACAAAAACTGGAAAAAATTAGCGTCAATACCTTATCAGACAACAACAAGCAACAACAACAACAACAACAAAAAACAAGCACAACAACAACAACTAAACACAACAACAACAAGCACGACAAAATACAACAACAAACAACAACAATAAGCACAACAAAAACAACAACAACAAACAACAACAACAACAAACAACAACCAGCAACAACAAGCAACAAGCAACAATAACAACATTTACCTATTAAAAAGTCATACCTAAGCTTCAGGAGTTGCGGTTGGTGTGGTGGTGTCCCAAAGGGGTCAGCCAATTGTTTTCTTCGGTAAAACGGTATGTCCCGGTATGTAAATCAGCCTCAGCGTAAGTGCATAAAATGTTTGATGTCACAAAAGCGGGAGAAAAAATAGCGTCAATACCTTATCAGCCAACAACATGCAACAACAACAACAACAACACTACAAACAAGCATAACAACAACAACAACAAGAACGACAAAATACAACAACAAACAACAGCAACAACAAGCCCAACAACAACAACAACAACAACAAACAACAACAACAACAACAACAACAAACAACAACAAACAACAACAAGCAACAACAACAACAAGATTTAACTATTAAAAAGTCTTACCTAAGCTTCAGGAGTTGCAGTCGGTACGGTGGTGTCCCAAAGCAGTCATCCTATTGTTTTCTTCGGTAAAACGGTATGTTCCGGTATGCAAATCAGCTTCCGTGTAAGTGTGCGAAATGTTTGATGTCACAAAAGCGGGAAAAAAAATAGCGTCAATACCTTACCAGACAACAACAAGCAAAAACAAGCAACAAGCATAACAACAACAAGCACAACAACAACAAGCACAACAACAACAACAACAAAAAACAAGCACAACAACAACAACAACAAAACACAACAACAACAAGCACGACAAAATACAACAACAAACGACAACAACAAGCACAACAACAACAACAAACAACAACAAACAACAACAAGCAACAACAACAAGATTTAACTATTAAAAAGTCATACCTAAGCTTCTGGAGTTCGGGTCGGTGCGGTGGTGTCCCAAAGCGGTCATCTTATTGTTTTCTTCGGTAAAATGGTATGTCCTAGTATGCAAATCAGCCTCCATGTTAGTGCGCGAAATGTTTGATGTCACAAAAGCGGAAAAAAAATAGCGTCAATACCTTATCAGACAACAACAAGCAACAACAACAACAACAAAAAACAAGCACAACAACAATAACAAAACACAACAACAACAACAACAACAACAAGCACGACAAAATACAACAACAAACAACAACAACAACAAACAACAACAAACAACGACAAACAACAACAAACAACAACAAGCAACAAGCAATAAGCACAATAAGATTTAACTATTAAAAAGTCATACCTAAGCTTCAGGAGTTGCGGCGGTGTCCCAAAGCGGTCAGCCTATTGTTTTCTTCGGTAAAATGGTATGTCCCGGTATGCAAATCAGCCTCCGTGTAAGTGCCCGAAATGTTTGATGTCACAAAAGCGGGAAAAAATAGCGTCAGTACCTTATCAGACAACAACAAACAATAACTACAACAAAAACAACAAAAAAACAAGCACAACAACAACAACAAAACACAACAACAACAAGCACGACAAAATACAACAACAAACAACAACAACAACAAGCACAACAACAATAACAAACAAACAACAACAACAAAAAACAACAAGCAACAAGCAACAACTACAACCAGATTTAAATATTAAAAAGTCATACCTAAGCTTCAAGAGTTGCGGTCGGTGCGGTGGTGTCCTAATACGGTCATCCTATTGTTTTTCGGTAAAACGTAATGTCCCGGTATGCAAATCTGCCTCCGTGTAAGTGCTCGAAATGTTTGATGTCACAAAAGCGAAAAAAAATAGCGTCAATACCTTACCACACAACAACAAGCAACAACAACAACAACAATAAAAAAACAAGCACAACAACAGCAACAAAACCCAACAACAACAAGCACGACAAAATACAACAACAAACAACAACAACAACAACAAAAACAACAACAACAAACAACAATAATAATAAACAACAACAATAACAAACAACAACAAACAACAATAAGCAACAACAACAACAAGATTTAACTATTAAAAAGTCATACCTAAGCTTCAGGAGTTGCGGTTGGTGTGGTGGTGTCCCAAAGCGGCCAGCCTATTGTTTTCTTCGGTAAAACGGTATGTCTCGGTATGTAAATCAGCCTCAGCGTAAGTGCACAAAATGTTTGATGTCACAAAAGCGGGAGAAAAAATAGCGTCAATACCTTATCAGCCAACAACATGCAAAAACAACAACAACAACACTACAAACAAGATTCACAACAACAACAAAACACAACAACAACAACGAGAACGACAAAATACAACAACAAACAACAACAACAACAAGCCCAACAACAACAACAACAACAACAAACAACAACAACAACAATAACAAACAACAACAAACAACAACAAGCAACAACAACAACAAGATTTAACTATTAAAAAGTCTTACCTAAGCTTCAGGAGTTGCAGTCGGTACGGTGGTGTCCCAAAGAAGTCATCCTATTGTTTTCTTCGGTAAAACGGTATGTTCCGGTATGCAAATCAGCTTCCGTGTAAGTGTGCGAAATGTTTGATGTCACAAAAGCGGGAAAAAAAATAGCGTCAATACCTTACCAGACAACAACAAGCAACAACAACAACAACAACAAAAAACAAGCACAACAACAACAACAACAAAACACAACAACAACAAGCACGACAAAATACAACAACAAACGACAACAACAAGCCCAATAACAACAACAAACAACAACAAACAACAACAAGCAACAACAAGATTTCACTATTAACAAGTCATACCTAAGCTTCTGGAGTTCGGGTCGGTGCGGTGGTGTCCCAAAGCAGTCATCTTATTGTTTTCTTCGGTAAAACGGTATGTCCTAGTATGCAAATCAGCCTCCGTGTTAGTGCGCGAAATGTTTGATGTCACAAAAGCGGAAAAAAAATAGCGTCAATACCTTATCAGACAACAACAAGCAACAACAACAACAACAAAAAACAAGCACAACAACAATAACAAAACACAACAACAACAACAACAACAACAAGCACGACAAAATACAACAACAAACAACAATAACAACAAACAACAACAAACAACAACAAACAACAACAAACAACAACGAGCAACAAGCAATAAGCACAATAAGATTTAGCTATTAAAAAGTCATACCTAAGCTTCAGGAGTTGCGGTCGGTGCGGCGGTGTCCCAAAGCGGTCAGCCTATTGTTTTCTTCGGTAAAATGGTATGTCCCGGTATGCAAATCAGCCTCCGTGTAAGTGCCCGAAATGTTTGATGTCACAAAAGCGGGAAAAAATAGCGTCAGTACCTTATCAGACAACAACAAACAATAACTACAACAAAAACAACAAAAAAACAAGCACAACAACAACAACAAAACACAACAACAACAAGCACGACAAAATACAACAACAAACAACAACAACAACAAGCACAACAACAACAACAAACAAACAACAACAACAAAAAACAACAAGCAACAAGCAACAACTACAACCAGATTTAAATATTAAAAAGTCATACCTAAGCTTCAAGAGTTGCGGTCGGTGCGGTGGTGTCCTAATACGGTCATCCTATTGTTTTTCGGTAAAACGTAATGTCCCGGTATGCAAATCTGCCTCCGTGTAAGTGCTCGAAATGTTTGATGTCACAAAAGCGAAAAAAAATAGCGTCAATACCTTACCACACAACAACAAGCAACAACAACAACAACAATAAAAAAACAAGCACAACAACAGCAACAAAACCCAACAACAACAAACACGACAAAATACAACAACAAACAACAACAACAACAACAACAACAACAACAACAAACAACAATAATAATAAACAACAACAATAACAAACAACAACAAACAACAATAAGCAACAACAACAACAAGATTTAACTATTAAAAAGTCATACCTAAGCTTCAGGAGTTGCGGTTGGTGTGGTGGTGTCCCAAAGCGGCCAGCCTATTGTTTTCTTCGGTAAAACGGTATGTCTCGGTATGTAAATCAGCCTCAGCGTAAGTGCACAAAATGTTTGATGTCACAAAAACGGGAGAAAAAATAGCGTCAATACCTTATCAGCCAACAACATGCAAAAACAACAACAACAACACTACAAACAAGCATAACAACAACAACAAAACACAACAACAACAACAAGAACGACAAAATACAACAACAAACAACAACAACAACAAGCCCAACAACAACAACAACAACAACAAACAACAACAACAACAATAACAAACAACAACAAACAACAACAAGCAACAACAACAACAAGATTTAACTATTAAAAAGTCTTACCTAAGCTTCAGGAGTTGCAGTCGGTACGGTGGTGTCCCAAAGAAGTCATCCTATTGTTTTCTTCGGTAAAACGGTATGTTCCGGTATGCAAATCAGCTTCCGTGTAGGTCTGCGAAATCTTTGATGTCACAAAAGCGGGAAAAAAAATAGCGTCAATACCTTACCAGACAACAACAAGAAACAACAACAACAACAACAAAAAACAAGCACAACAACAACAACAACAAAACACAACAACAACAAGCACGACAAAATACAACAACAAACGACAACAACAAGCACAACAACAACAACAAACAACAACAAACAACAACAAGCAACAACAACAAGATTTAACTATTAAAAAGTCATAGCTAAGCTTCCAGAGTTGGGGTCGGTTCGGTGGTGTCCCAAAGCGGTCATCTTATTGTTTTCTTCGGTAAAACGGTATATCCCAGTATGCAACTCAGCCTCCGTGTTAGTGCGCGAAATGTTTGATGTCACAAAAGCGGGAAAAAAAATAGTGTCTATACTTTATCAGACAACAACAAGCAACAACAACAACAACAAAACACAACAACAACAACAAGAAGCACGACAAAATACAAAAATAAACAACAACAACAACAACAACAAACAACAACAACAAACAACAACAACCAACAACATACAACAAGCAATAAGCCCAACAAGATTTAACTATTAAAAAGTCATACCCAGTGGTGTCCTAAAGCGGTCAGCCTATTGTTTTCTTCGGTAAAATGGTATGTCCCGGTATGCAAATCAGCCTACGTGTAAGTGCGCGAAATGTTAGATGTCACAAAAGCGGGAAAAAAATAGCGTCAATACCTTATCAGACAACAACAAGCAATAACAACAACAACAACAACAACAAAAAGCAAGCACAACAACAACAAAACACAACAACAACAAGCACGACAAAATACAACAACAAACAACAACAACAACAATAACAACAACAAACAACAACAAGCAACAAGCAACAACTACAACCAGATTTAACTATTAAAAAGTCATAGCTAAGCTTCAGGAGTTGCGGTCGGTGCGGTGGTGTCCCAAAGCGGTCATCCTATTGTTTTTTCGGTAAAACGGTATGTCCCGGTATGCAAATCAACCTCCGTGTAAGTGCGCGAAATCTTTGATGTCACAAAAGCGGAAAAAAAATAGCGTCAATACCTTATCAAACAACAACAAGCAACAACAACAACAACAACAACAACAAAAATCAAGCACAACAAAACCAACAAAACACAACAACAACAAACACGACAAAATACAACAACAAACAATAACAACAACAACAACAACAACAACAACAAGCACAACAACAACAACAACAAACAACAACAACAACAAATAATAACAAACAACAACAAGCAACAAGCAACAACAACAACAAGATTTAACTATTAAAAAGTCATACCTAAGCTTCAGGAGTTGTGGTCGGTACGGTGGTGTCCCAAAGCGACCATCCTATAGTTTTCTTCGGTAAAACGGTATGTCCCGGTATGCAAATCAGCCTCCGTGTAAGTGCGCGAAATGTTTGATGTCACAAGCGGGAAAAAATAGCGTCAATACCTTATCAAACAACAACAAGCAAAAACAAGCAACAAGCATAACAACAACAAGCACAACAACAACAAGCACAACAACAACAACAAAAAACACGCATAACAACAACACACAACAACAAGCACAACAAATTACAACAACAACAAACAACGACAACAAGCAACAAGCAACAAGCAACAAGCACAACAACAACAACATCACCAAACAACAACAACAAACAACAACAACAAGCAACAAGCAATAAGCAACAACAAGATTTAAGTATTAAATAGTCATAGCTAAGCTTCAGGAGTTGCGGTCGGTGCGGTGGTGTCCCAGAGTGGCCATCCTATTGTTTTCTTTGGTAAAACAGAATTTCCCGGTATGCAAATCAAACTCCGTGTAAGTGCGCGAAATGTTTGATGTCACAAAAACGGCGGAAAAATAGCGTCAATATCTTATCAGACAACAACAACAAAAAACAAGCACAACAACAACAACAAAACACAACAACAACAAGCACGACAAAATACAACAACAAACAACAACAACAACAACAACAGCAACAACAAACAACAACAACAACAAAAACAAACAACAACAAGCAACAAGCAATAACAACAACAAGATTTAACTATTAAAAATTCATACCTAAGCTTTAGGAGTTGCGATCGGTGCGGTGGTGTCCCAAAGCGGTCATCCTATTGTTTTCTTCGGTAAAACAGGTATGTCCCGGTATGCAAATCAGCCTCCGTGTAACTGCGCGAAATGTTTGATGTCACAAAAACTGGAAAAAATTAGCGTCAATACCTTATCAGACAACAACAAGCAACAACAACAACAACAACAAAAAACAAGCACAACAACAACAACTAAACACAACAACAACAAGCACGACAAAATACAACAACAAACAACAACAATAAGCACAACAAAAACAACAACAACAAACAACAACAACAACAAACAACAACCAGCAACAACAAGCAACAAGCAACAATAACAACATTTACCTATTAAAAAGTCATACCTAAGCTTCAGGAGTTGCGGTTGGTGTGGTGGTGTCCCAAAGGGGTCAGCCAATTGTTTTCTTCGGTAAAACGGTATGTCCCGGTATGTAAATCAGCCTCAGCGTAAGTGCATAAAATGTTTGATGTCACAAAAGCGGGAGAAAAAATAGCGTCAATACCTTATCAGCCAACAACATGCAACAACAACAACAACAACACTACAAACAAGCATAACAACAACAACAACAAGAACGACAAAATACAACAACAAACAACAGCAACAACAAGCCCAACAACAACAACAACAACAACAAACAACAACAACAACAACAACAACAAACAACAACAAACAACAACAAGCAACAACAACAACAAGATTTAACTATTAAAAAGTCTTACCTAAGCTTCAGGAGTTGCAGTCGGTACGGTGGTGTCCCAAAGCAGTCATCCTATTGTTTTCTTCGGTAAAACGGTATGTTCCGGTATGCAAATCAGCTTCCGTGTAAGTGTGCGAAATGTTTGATGTCACAAAAGCGGGAAAAAAAATAGCGTCAATACCTTACCAGACAACAACAAGCAAAAACAAGCAACAAGCATAACAACAACAAGCACAACAACAACAAGCACAACAACAACAACAACAAAAAACAAGCACAACAACAACAACAACAAAACACAACAACAACAAGCACGACAAAATACAACAACAAACGACAACAACAAGCACAACAACAACAACAAACAACAACAAACAACAACAAGCAACAACAACAAGATTTAACTATTAAAAAGTCATACCTAAGCTTCTGGAGTTCGGGTCGGTGCGGTGGTGTCCCAAAGCGGTCATCTTATTGTTTTCTTCGGTAAAATGGTATGTCCTAGTATGCAAATCAGCCTCCATGTTAGTGCGCGAAATGTTTGATGTCACAAAAGCGGAAAAAAAATAGCGTCAATACCTTATCAGACAACAACAAGCAACAACAACAACAACAAAAAACAAGCACAACAACAATAACAAAACACAACAACAACAACAACAACAACAAGCACGACAAAATACAACAACAAACAACAACAACAACAAACAACAACAAACAACGACAAACAACAACAAACAACAACAAGCAACAAGCAATAAGCACAATAAGATTTAACTATTAAAAAGTCATACCTAAGCTTCAGGAGTTGCGGCGGTGTCCCAAAGCGGTCAGCCTATTGTTTTCTTCGGTAAAATGGTATGTCCCGGTATGCAAATCAGCCTCCGTGTAAGTGCCCGAAATGTTTGATGTCACAAAAGCGGGAAAAAATAGCGTCAGTACCTTATCAGACAACAACAAACAATAACTACAACAAAAACAACAAAAAAACAAGCACAACAACAACAACAAAACACAACAACAACAAGCACGACAAAATACAACAACAAACAACAACAACAACAAGCACAACAACAATAACAAACAAACAACAACAACAAAAAACAACAAGCAACAAGCAACAACTACAACCAGATTTAAATATTAAAAAGTCATACCTAAGCTTCAAGAGTTGCGGTCGGTGCGGTGGTGTCCTAATACGGTCATCCTATTGTTTTTCGGTAAAACGTAATGTCCCGGTATGCAAATCTGCCTCCGTGTAAGTGCTCGAAATGTTTGATGTCACAAAAGCGAAAAAAAATAGCGTCAATACCTTACCACACAACAACAAGCAACAACAACAACAACAATAAAAAAACAAGCACAACAACAGCAACAAAACCCAACAACAACAAGCACGACAAAATACAACAACAAACAACAACAACAACAACAAAAACAACAACAACAAACAACAATAATAATAAACAACAACAATAACAAACAACAACAAACAACAATAAGCAACAACAACAACAAGATTTAACTATTAAAAAGTCATACCTAAGCTTCAGGAGTTGCGGTTGGTGTGGTGGTGTCCCAAAGCGGCCAGCCTATTGTTTTCTTCGGTAAAACGGTATGTCTCGGTATGTAAATCAGCCTCAGCGTAAGTGCACAAAATGTTTGATGTCACAAAAGCGGGAGAAAAAATAGCGTCAATACCTTATCAGCCAACAACATGCAAAAACAACAACAACAACACTACAAACAAGATTCACAACAACAACAAAACACAACAACAACAACGAGAACGACAAAATACAACAACAAACAACAACAACAACAAGCCCAACAACAACAACAACAACAACAAACAACAACAACAACAATAACAAACAACAACAAACAACAACAAGCAACAACAACAACAAGATTTAACTATTAAAAAGTCTTACCTAAGCTTCAGGAGTTGCAGTCGGTACGGTGGTGTCCCAAAGAAGTCATCCTATTGTTTTCTTCGGTAAAACGGTATGTTCCGGTATGCAAATCAGCTTCCGTGTAAGTGTGCGAAATGTTTGATGTCACAAAAGCGGGAAAAAAAATAGCGTCAATACCTTACCAGACAACAACAAGCAACAACAACAACAACAACAAAAAACAAGCACAACAACAACAACAACAAAACACAACAACAACAAGCACGACAAAATACAACAACAAACGACAACAACAAGCCCAATAACAACAACAAACAACAACAAACAACAACAAGCAACAACAAGATTTCACTATTAACAAGTCATACCTAAGCTTCTGGAGTTCGGGTCGGTGCGGTGGTGTCCCAAAGCAGTCATCTTATTGTTTTCTTCGGTAAAACGGTATGTCCTAGTATGCAAATCAGCCTCCGTGTTAGTGCGCGAAATGTTTGATGTCACAAAAGCGGAAAAAAAATAGCGTCAATACCTTATCAGACAACAACAAGCAACAACAACAACAACAAAAAACAAGCACAACAACAATAACAAAACACAACAACAACAACAACAACAACAAGCACGACAAAATACAACAACAAACAACAATAACAACAAACAACAACAAACAACAACAAACAACAACAAACAACAACGAGCAACAAGCAATAAGCACAATAAGATTTAGCTATTAAAAAGTCATACCTAAGCTTCAGGAGTTGCGGTCGGTGCGGCGGTGTCCCAAAGCGGTCAGCCTATTGTTTTCTTCGGTAAAATGGTATGTCCCGGTATGCAAATCAGCCTCCGTGTAAGTGCCCGAAATGTTTGATGTCACAAAAGCGGGAAAAAATAGCGTCAGTACCTTATCAGACAACAACAAACAATAACTACAACAAAAACAACAAAAAAACAAGCACAACAACAACAACAAAACACAACAACAACAAGCACGACAAAATACAACAACAAACAACAACAACAACAAGCACAACAACAACAACAAACAAACAACAACAACAAAAAACAACAAGCAACAAGCAACAACTACAACCAGATTTAAATATTAAAAAGTCATACCTAAGCTTCAAGAGTTGCGGTCGGTGCGGTGGTGTCCTAATACGGTCATCCTATTGTTTTTCGGTAAAACGTAATGTCCCGGTATGCAAATCTGCCTCCGTGTAAGTGCTCGAAATGTTTGATGTCACAAAAGCGAAAAAAAATAGCGTCAATACCTTACCACACAACAACAAGCAACAACAACAACAACAATAAAAAAACAAGCACAACAACAGCAACAAAACCCAACAACAACAAACACGACAAAATACAACAACAAACAACAACAACAACAACAACAACAACAACAACAAACAACAATAATAATAAACAACAACAATAACAAACAACAACAAACAACAATAAGCAACAACAACAACAAGATTTAACTATTAAAAAGTCATACCTAAGCTTCAGGAGTTGCGGTTGGTGTGGTGGTGTCCCAAAGCGGCCAGCCTATTGTTTTCTTCGGTAAAACGGTATGTCTCGGTATGTAAATCAGCCTCAGCGTAAGTGCACAAAATGTTTGATGTCACAAAAACGGGAGAAAAAATAGCGTCAATACCTTATCAGCCAACAACATGCAAAAACAACAACAACAACACTACAAACAAGCATAACAACAACAACAAAACACAACAACAACAACAAGAACGACAAAATACAACAACAAACAACAACAACAACAAGCCCAACAACAACAACAACAACAACAAACAACAACAACAACAATAACAAACAACAACAAACAACAACAAGCAACAACAACAACAAGATTTAACTATTAAAAAGTCTTACCTAAGCTTCAGGAGTTGCAGTCGGTACGGTGGTGTCCCAAAGAAGTCATCCTATTGTTTTCTTCGGTAAAACGGTATGTTCCGGTATGCAAATCAGCTTCCGTGTAGGTCTGCGAAATCTTTGATGTCACAAAAGCGGGAAAAAAAATAGCGTCAATACCTTACCAGACAACAACAAGAAACAACAACAACAACAACAAAAAACAAGCACAACAACAACAACAACAAAACACAACAACAACAAGCACGACAAAATACAACAACAAACGACAACAACAAGCACAACAACAACAACAAACAACAACAAACAACAACAAGCAACAACAACAAGATTTAACTTTTAAAAAGTCATACCTAAGCTTCTGGAGTTCGGGTCGGTGCGGTGGTGTCCCAAAGCGGTCATCTTATTGTTTTCTTCGGTAAAACGGTATGTCCTAGTATGCAAATCAGCCTCCGTGTTAGTGCGCGAAATGTTTGTTGTCACAAAAGCGGAAAAAAAATAGCGTCAATACCTTATCAGACAACAACAAGCAACAACAACAACAACAAAAAACAAGCACAACAACAATAACAAAACACAACAACAACAACAACAACAAGCACGACAAAATACAACAACAAACAACAACAACAACAAACAACAACAAACAACAACAAACAACAACAAGCAACAAGCAATAAGCACAATAAGATTTAACTATTAAAAAGTCATACCTAAGCTTCAGGAGTTGCGGTCGGTGCGGCGGTGTCCCAAAGCGGTCAGCCTATTGTTTTCTTCTGTAAAATGGTATGTCCCGGTATGCAAATCAGCCTCCGTGTAAGTGCGCGAAATGTTTGATGTCACAAAAGCGGGAAAAAATAGCGTCAGTACCATATCAGACAACAACAAACAATAACTACAACAAAACAACAAAAAAACAAGCACAACAACAACAACAAAACACAACAACAACAAGCACGACAAAATACAACAACAAACAACAACAACAACAAGCACAACAACAACAACAAACAAACAACAACAACAAAAAACAACAAGCAACAAGCAACAACTACAACCAGATTTAAATATTAAAACGTCATACCTAAGCTTCAAGAGTTGCGGTCGGTGCGGTGGTGTCCCAATACGGTCATCCTATTGTTTTTCGGTAAAACGTAATGTCCCGGTATGCAAATCTGCCTCCGTGTAAGTGCTCGAAATGTTTGATGTCACAAAAGTGAAAAAAAATAGCATCAATACCTTACCACACAACAACAAGCAACAACAACAACAACAATAAAAAAACAAGCACAACAACAGCAACAAAACCCAACAACAACAAGCACGACAAAATACAACAACAAACAACAACAACAACAACAAAAACAACAACAACAAACAACAATAATAATAAACAACAACAATAACAAACAACAATAAACAACAATAAGCAACAACAACAACAAGATTTAACTATTAAAAAGTCATACCTAAGCTTCAGGAGTTGCGGTTGGTGTGGTGGTGTCCCAAAGCGGCCAGCCTATTGTTTTCTTCGGTAAAACGGTATGTCTCGGTATGTAAATCAGCCTCAGCGTAAGTGCACAAAATGTTTGATGTCACAAAAGCGGGAGAAAAAATAGCGTCAATACCTTATCAGCCAACAACATGCAAAAACAACAACAACAACACTACAAACAAGCATCACAACAACAACAAAACACAACAACAACAACAAGAACGACAAAATACAACAACAAACAACAACAACAACAAGCCCAACAACAACAACAACAACAACAAACAACAACAACAACAATAACAAACAACAACAAACAACAACAAGCAACAACAACAACAAGATTTAACTATTAAAAAGTCTTACCTAAGCTTCAGGAGTTGCAGTCGGTACGGTGGTGTCCCAAAGAAGTCATCCTATTGTTTTCTTCGGTAAAACGGTATGTTCCGGTATGCAAATCAGCTTCCGTGTAAGTGTGCGAAATGTTTGATGTCACAAAAGCGGGAAAAAAAATAGCGTCAATACCTTACCAGACAACAACAAGCAACAACAACAAAAACAACAAAAAACAAGCACAACAACAACAACAACAAAACACAACAACAACAAGCACGACAAAATACAACAACAAACGACAACAACAAGCACAACAACAACAACAAACAACAAAAAGCAACAACAACAAGATTTAACTTTTAAAAAGTCATACCTAAGCTTCTGGAGTTCGGGTCGGTGCGGTGGTGTCCCAAAGCGGTCATCTTATTGTTTTCCTCGGTAAAACGGTATGTCCTAGTATGCAAATCAGCCTCCGTGTTAGTGCGCGAAATGTTTGATGTCACAAAAGCAGAAAAAAAATAGCATCAATACCTTATCAGACAACAACAAGCAACAACAACAACAACAAAAAACAAGCACAACAACAATAACAAAACACAACAACAACAACAACAACAAGCATGACAAAATACAACAACAAACAACAACAACAACAAACAACAACAAACAACAACAAACAACAACAAGCAACAAGCAATAAGCACAATAAGATTTAACTATTAAAAAGTCATACCTAAGCTTCAGGAGTTGCGGTCGGTGCGGCGGTGTCCCAAAGCGGTCAGCCTATTGTTTTCTTCGGTAGAATGGTATGTCCCGGTATGCAAATCAGCCTCCGTGTAAGTGCGCGAAATGTTTGATGTCACAAAAGCAGGAAAAAATAGCGTCAGTAACTTATCAGACAACAACAAACAATAACTACAACAAAAACAACAAAAAAAGAAGCACAACAACAACAACAAAACACAACAACAACAAGCACGACAAAATACAACAACAAACAACAACAACAACAACAACAAGCACAACAACAACAACAAACAAACAACAACAACAAAAAACAACAAGCAACAAGCAACAACTACAACCAGATTTAAATATTAAAAAGTCATACCTAAGCTTCAAGAGTTGCGGTCGGTGCGGTGGTGTCCCAATACGGTCATCCTATTGTTTTTCGGTAAAACGTAATGTCCCGGTATGCAAATTTGCCTCCGTGTAAGTGCTCGAAATGTTTGATGTAACAAAAGTGAAAAAAATAGCGTCAATACCTTACCACACAATAACAAGCAACAACAACAACAACAATAAAAAAACAAGCACAACAACAGCAACAAAACCCAACAACAACAAGAACGACAAAATACAACAACAAACAACAACAACAACAACAAGAACAACAAACAACAATAATAATAAACAACAACAATAACAAACAACAACAAACAACAATAAGCAACAACAACAACAAGATTTAACTATTAAAAAGTCATACCTAAGCTTCAGGAGTTGCGGTTGGTGTGGTGGTGTCCCAAAGCAGTCAGCCTATTATTTTCTTCGGTAAAACGGTATGTCTCGGTATATAAATCAGCCTCAGCGTAAGTGCACAAAATGTTTGATGTCACAAAAGCGGGAGAAAAAATAGCGTCAATACCTTATCAGCCAACAACATGCAAAAACAACAACAACAACACTACAAACAAGCATAACAACAACAACAAAACACAACAACAACAACAAGAACGACAAAATACAACAACAAACAACAACAACAACAAGCCCAACAACAACAACAACAACAACAAACAACAACAACAACAATAACAAACAACAACAAGCAACAACAACAACAAAATTTAACTATTAAAAAGTCTTACCTAAGCTTCAGGAGTTGCAGTCGGTACGGTGGTGTCCCAAAGAAGTCATCCTATTGTTTTCTTCGGTAAAACGGTATGTTCCGGTATCCAAATCAGCTTCCGTGTAAGTGTGCGAAATGTTTGATGTCACAAAAGCGGGAAAAAAAATAGCGTCAATACCTTACCAGACAACAACAAGCAACAACAACAACAACAACAAAAAACAAGCACAACAACAACAACAACAAAACACAACAACAACAAGCACGACAAAATACAACAACAAACGACAACAACAAGGACAACAACAACAACAAACAACAACAAACAACAACAAGCAACAACAAGAAGATTTAACTTTTAAAAAGTCATACCTAAGCTTCTGGAGTTCGGGTCGGTGCGGTGGTGTCCCAAAGCGGTCATCTTATTGTTTTCTTCAGTAAAACGGTATGTCCTAGTATGCAAATCAGCCTCCGTGTTAGTGCGCGAAATGTTTGATGTCACAAAAGCGGAAAAAAAATAGCGTCAATACCTTATCAGACAACAACAAGCAACAACAACAACAACAAAAAACAAGCACAACAACAATAACAAAACACAACAACAACAACAACAACAAGCACGACAAAATACAACAACAAACAACAACAACAACAAACAACAACAAACAACAACAAACAACAACAAACAACAACAAGCAACAAGCAATAAGCACAATAAGATTTAACTATTAAAAAGTCACACCTAAGCTTCAGGAGTTGCGGTCGGTGCGGTGGTGTCCCAATACGGTAATCCTATTGTTTTTTCGGTAAAACGTAATGTCCCGGTATGCAAATCTGCCTCCGTGTAAGTGCTCGAAATGTTTGATGTCAGAAAAGTGAAAAAAAATAGCGTCAATACCTTACCACACAACAACAAGCAACAACAACAACAACAATAAAAAAAACAAGCACAACAACAGCAACAAAACCCAACAACAACAAGCACGACAAAATACAACAACAAACAACAACAACAACAACAACAAAAACAACAACAACAAACAACAACAATAATAAACAACAACAATAACAAACAACAACAAACAACAATAAGCAACAACAACAACAAGATTTAACTATTAAAAAGTCATACCTAAGCTTCCGGAGTTGGGGTCGGTGCGGTGGTGTCCCAAAGCGGTCATCCTATTGTTTTCTTTGGTAAAACGGTATGTCCCGGTACGTAAATCAGCCCCCGTGTAAGGGCGCGAAATTTTGATTTCAAAAAAGCGGGAAAAAAATAGCTTCAATACCTTATCAGACAACAACAACAACAAAAAAAAATAGAACAACAACAACAAAACACAAGAACAACAAGGACGACAAAATACAACAACAAACAACAACAACAAAACACAAGAACAACAAGGACGACAAAATACAACAACAAACAACAACTCCAACAAGCACAACAAGAACAACAACAAACAACAAGAACAACAAACAACAACCAATAACAGCAAGCAACTAGCAACAACAACAACAAGATTTAACTATTAAAAAGTCATACCTAAGCTTCAGGAGTTATGGTTGGTGTAGTGGTGTCCCAAAGCGGTCAGTCTATTGTTTTCTTCGGTAAAACGGTATGTCCCGGTATGCAAATCAGCCTCAGTGTAAGTGCTCGAAATGTTTGATGTCACAAAAGCGGGAAAAAAAATAGCGTCAATACCGTATCAGCCAACAACAAGCAACAACAACAACAACACTAAAAGAAAAGCATAACAACAACAACAAAACACAACAACAACAAACAGAACGACAAAATACAACAACAAACAACAGCAACAACAAGCACAACAACAACAACAACAACAACAAACAACAACAACAACAACAAACAACAACAAACAACAAGCAACAACAACAACAAGATTTAACTATTAATAAGTCATACCTAAGCTTCAGGAGTTACGGTCGGTGCGGTGGTGTCCCAAAGCAGTCATCTTATTGTTTTCTTCGGTAAAACGGTATCTTCTGGTATGCAAATCAGCTTCCGTGTAAATGTGCGAAATGTTTGATGTCACAAAAGCGGGAAAAAAAATAGCGTCAATACCTTATCAGACAAAAACAAGCAACAACAACAACAAAAACAACAAAAAACAAGCACAACAACAACAACAACAAAACACAACAACAACAAGCACGACAAAATACAACAACAAACAACAACAACAAGCACGACAACAACAACAAACAACAACAAACAACAACAAGCAACAACAAGATTTAACTATTAAAAAGTCAAACCTAAGCTTCTGGAGTTGGGGTAGGTGCGGTGGTGTCCCAAAGCGGTCATCTTATTGTTTTCTTTGGTAAAACGGTATGTCCCAGTATGCAAATCAGCCTCCGTGATAGTGCGCGAAATATTTGATGTCACAAAAGCGGAAAAAAAAAATAGCGTCAATACCTTATCAGACAACAACAAGCAACAACAACAACAACAAAAAACAAGCACAACAACAATAACAAAACACAACAACAACAACAACAACAACAAGCACGATAAAATACAACAACAAACAACAACAACAACAACAACAACAACAGCAAAACACAACAACAATAACAAGAACGTCAAAATACAAAAACAAACAACAACAACAACAACAACAACAACAAACAACAACAACAACAACAACAAACAACAACAAATAACAAGCAACAACAACAACAAGATTTAACTATTAAAAAGTCATACCTAAGCTTCAGGAGTTGTGGTCTGTGCGGTGGTGTCCCAAAGCAGCCATCCTATTGTTTTCTTCGGTAAAACGGTATGTTACGGTATGCAAATCAGCTTCTGTGTAAGTGTGCGAAATGTTTGATGTCACAAAAGCGGGAAAAAAAATAGCGTCAATACCTTATAAGACAAAACCAAGCAACAACAACAACAACAACAACAAAAAACAAGCACAACAACAACAACAACAAGCACGACAAAATACAACAACAAACAACAACAATAAGCACAACAACAACAACAAACAATAACAACAAACAACAACAAACAACAACAAGCAACAACAACAAGATTTAACTATTAAAAAGTCTTACCTAAGGTTCTGGAGTTGGGGTCGATGCGGTGGTGTCCCAAAGCGGTCATCTGATTGTTTTCTTCGGTAAAACGGTATGTCCCAGTATGCAAATCAGCCTCCGTGTTAGTGCGCGAAATGTTTGATGTCACAAAAGCGGAAAAAAATAGCGTCAATACCTTATCAGGCAACAACAAGCAACAACAACAACAACAACAAAAAATAAGCACAACAACAATAACAAAACACAACAACAACAAGCACGACAAAAAACAACGACTAACAACAACAAAAACAACAAACAACAACAACAAACAACAACAAGCAACAAGCAATAAGCACAACAAGATTTAACTATTAAATAGTCATACCTAAGCTTCAGAAGTTGCGGTCGGTGCGGCGGTGTCCCAAAGCGGTCAGCCTATTATTTTCTTCGGTAAAATGGTATGTCTCGGTATGCAAATCAGCCTCCGTGTAAGTGCGCGAAATGTTTGATGTCACAAAAGCGGGGAAAAAATAGCGTCAGTACCTTATCAGACAACAACAAACATTAACTACAACAAAAACAACAAAAAACAAGCACAACAACAACAAGCACGACAAAATACAACAACAAACAACAACAACAACCAGCACAACAACAACAACAACAAATAAACAACCACAACAAACAACAACAAGCAACAAGCAACAACTACAACCAGATTTAACTATTAAAAAGTCATACCTAAGCTTCAGGAGTTGCGGTCGGTGCGGTGGTGTCCCAAAGCGGTCATCCTATTGATTTTTCGGTAAAACGGTAGTCCCGGTATGCAAATCAGCCTCCGTGTAAGTGCTCGAAATGTTTGATGTCACAAAAGCGGAAAAAATAGCGTCAATACCTTACCAAACAACAACAAGCAACAACAACAACAACAATAAAAAACAAGCACAACAACAACAACAAAACACAACAACAACAAGCACGACAAAATACAACAACAAAAAACAACAACAACAACAACAACAACAACGAAAACAACAACAACAACAAACAACAACAATAACAAACAACAACAATAACAAACAACAACAAACAACAACAAGCAACAACAACAACAAGATTTAACTATTAAAAAGTCATACCTAAGCTTCCGGAGTTGGGGTCGGTGCAGTGGTGTCCCAAAGCGGTCATCCTATTGTTTTCTTTGGTAAAACGGTATATCCCGGTACGTAAATCAGCCTCCGTGTAAGGGCGCAAAATTTTGATGTCAAAAAAGCGGAAAAAAAATAGCTTCAATACCTTATCAGACAACAACAACAACAAAAAAAAACACAACAACAGCAACAACAAATCACAACAACAACAAGGACGACAAAATACAACAACAAACAACAACTACAACAAGCACAACAACAACAACAACAAACAACAAGAACAACAAACAACAACAAGCAACTAGCAACAACAACAATAAGATTTAACTATTAAAAAGTCATAGCTAAGCTTCAGGAGTTGCGGTTGGTGTAGTGGTGTCCCAAAGCGGCAAGTCTATTGTTTTCTTCGTTAAAACGGTATGTCCCGGTATGCAAATCAGCCTCAGTTTAAGTGCGCGAAATGTTTGATGTCACAAAAGTGGGAAAAAATAGCGTCAATACCTTATCAGCCAACAACAAGCAACAACAACAACACTAAAAACAAGCATAACAACAACAAAACACAACAACAACAACAAGAACGACAAAATACAACAACAAACAACTGCAACAACAAGCACAACAACAACAACAACAACAAACAACAACAAACAACAAGCAACAACAACAACAAGATTTAACTATTAAAAGGTCATGCCTAAGCTTCAGGAGTTGCGGTCGGTGCGGTGGTGTCCCAAAGCAGTCATCCTATTGTTTTCTTCGATAAAACGGTGTATTCCGGTATGCAAATCAGCTTCCGTGTAAGTGTGCGAAATGTTTGATGTCACAAAAGCTGGAATAAAAATAGCGTCAATACCTTATCAGACAAAAACAAGCAACAACAACAACAACAACAAAAAACAAGCACAACAACAACAACAAAACATAACAACAACAAGCACGACAAAATACAACAACAAACAACAACAACAAGCACAACAACAACAACAAACAACAACAACAAACAACAACAAACAACAACAAGCAACAACAACAAGATTTAACTATTAAAAAGTCATACCTAAGCTTCTTGAGTTGGGGTCGGTGCGGTGGTGTCCCAAAGCGGTCATTTTATTGTTTTCTTTGGTAAAACGGTATGTCCCAGTATGCAAATCAGCCTCCATGTTAGTTCGCGAAATGTTTGATGTCACAAAAGAGGAAAAAAACAGCGTCAATACCTTATCAGACAACAACAAGCAACAACAAGAACAAAAAACAAGCACAACAACAATAACAAAACACAACAACAACAACAAGCACGACAAAATACAACAACAAACAACAACAACAACAACAAACAACAACAAAGCACAACAAGATTTAACTATTAAAAAGTCATACCTAAGCTACATGAGTTGCGGTCGGTGCGGCGGTGTCCCAAAGCGGTCAGCCTATTATTTTCTTTGGTAAAATGGTATGTCCCGGTATGCAAATCAGCCTACGTGTAAGTGCGCGAAATGTTTGATGACACAAAAGCAGGAAAAAAATAGCGCCAGTACCTTATCAGACAACAACAACAAAACAAGCACAACAACATCAACAAACAACAACAAAAACAACATCAACAACAACAACAAACAACAACAAACAACAACAAGCAACAAGCAATAAGCACAACAAGATTTAACTATTAAAAAGTCATACCTAAGCTTCAGGAGTTGCGGTCGGTGCGGCGGTGTCCCAAAGCGATCAGCCTATTATTTTCTTCGGTAAAATGGTATGTCTCGGTATGCAAATCAGCCTCCGTGTAAGTGCGCGAAATGTTTGATGTCACATAAGCGGGGAAAAAATAGCGTTAGTACCTTATCAGACAACAACAAACAATAACTACAACAAAAACAACAAAAAACAAGCACAACAACAACAAGCACGACAAAATACAACAACAAACAACAACAACATCAAGCACAACAACCACAACATCAAACAAACAACAACAACAAACAACAACAAGCAACAAGCAACAACTACAACCAGATTTAACTATTAAAAAGTCATACCTAAGCTTCAGGAGTTGCGGTCAGTGCGGTGGTGTCCCAAAGCGGTCATCCTATTGTTTTTTCGGTAAAACGGTATGTCCCGTTATGCAGATCAGCCTCCGTGTAAGTGCTTGAAATGTTTGATGTCACAAAAGTGGAAAAAAAATAGCGTCAATACCTTACCAGACAACAACAAGCAACAATAACAACAACAATAAAAAACAAGCACAACAACAACAACAAAACACAACAACAAGAAGCACGACAAAATACAACAACAAACAACAACAACAACAACAACAACAAAAACAACAACAACAACAAACAACAACAATAACAAACAACAACAATAACAAACAACAACAAACAACAACAAGCAACAACAACAACAAGATTTAACTATTAAAAAGTCATACCTAAGCTTCCGGAGTTGGGGTCGGTGCGGTGGTGTCCCAAAGCGGTTATCCTATTGTTTTCTTTGGTAAAACGGTATATCCCGGTACGTAAATCAGCCTCCGTGTAAGGGCGCAAAATTTTGATGTCAAAAAAGCGGAAAAAAATAGCTTCAATACCTTATCAGACAACAACAACAACAAAAAAACACAACAACAAAACACAACAACAACAAGGACGACAAAATACAACAACAAACAACAACTACAACAAGCACAACAACAACAACAAACAACAAGAACAACAAACAACAACCAACAACAACAAGCAACTAGCAACAACAACAACAACAAGAAGATTTAACTATTAAAAAGTCATACCTAAGCTTCAGGAGTTGTGGTTTGTGTAGTAGTGTCCCAAAGCGGTCAGTCTATTATTTTCTTCGGTAAAACGGCATGTCCCGGTATGCAAATCAGTCTCAGTGTAAGTGCGCGAAATGTTTGATGTCACAAAAGCGGGAAAAAAATAGCGTCAATACCTTATCAGCCAACAACAAGCAACAACAACAACACTAAAAACAAGCATAACCACAACAAAACTCGACAACAACAACAAGAACGACAAAATACAAAAACAAACAACAGCAACAACAAGCACAACAACAACAACAACAACAAACAACAACAACAACAACAACAACAATAAACAACAACAAACAACAAGCAACAACAACAACAAGATTTAACTATTAAAAAGTCATACCTAAGCTTCAGGAGTTGCGGTCGGTGCGGTTGTGTCCCAAAGCAGTCATCCTATTGTTTTCTTCGGTAAAACAGTGTGTTCCGGTATGCAAATCAGCTTCCGTGTAAGTGTGCGAAATGTTTGATGTCACAAAAGCGGGAAAAAAAATAGCGTCAATACCTTATCAGACAAAAACAAGCAACAACAACAAAAAACAAGAACAACAACAACAACAAAACACAACAACAACAAGCACAACAAAATACAACAACAAACAACAACAACAACAAGTACAATAACAACAACAAACAACAACAACAAGAACAAACAAGAACAAACAACAACAAGCAACAACAACAAGATTTAACTATTTAAAAGTCATACCTAAGCTTCTGGAGTTGGGGTCGGTGCGGTGGTGTCCCAAAGCGGTCATCTTATTGTTTTCTTCGGTAAAACGGTATGTCCCAGTATGCAAATCAGCCTCCGTGTTAGTGCGCGAAATATTTGATGTCACAAAAGCGGAAAAAAAATAGCGTCAATACCTTATCAGACAACAACAAGCAACAAAAACAACAACAAAAAACAAGCACAACAACAATAACAAAACACAACAACAACAACAACAAGCACGACAAAATACAACAACAAACAACAACAACAACAACAAACAACAACAAACAACAACAAGCAACAAGCAATAAGCACAACAAGATTTAACTATTAAAAAGTCATACCTAAGCTACATGAGTTGCGTTCGGTGTGGCGGTGTCCCAAAGCGGTCAGCCTATTGTTTTCTTTGGTAAAATGGTATGTCCCGGTATGCAAATCAGCCTCCGTGTAAGTGCGCGTAATGTTTGATGTCACAAAAGCAGGAAAAAAATAGCGGCAGTACCTTATCAGACAACAACAAACAATAACTACAACAAAAAGAACAAAAAATAAGCACAACAACAACAACAAAACAAAACAACAACAAGCACGACAAAATACAACAACAAACAACAACAACAACAACAACAACAAACAAACAACAACAACAAACAACAACAAGCAACAAGCAACAACTACAACCAGATTTAACTATTTAAAAGTCATACCTAAGCTTCAGGAGTTGCGGTCGGTGCGGTGGTGTCCCAAAGCGGTCATCCTATTGTTTCTTCGGTAAAACAGAATGTCCCGGTATGCAAATCAGCCTCCGTGTAAGTGCTTGAAATATTTGATGTAAAAAAGCGGAAAAAATAGTGTCAATACCTTATCAGACAACAACAAGCAACAACAACAACAACAATAAAAAACAAGCACAACAACAACAACAAAACACAACAACAATAAGCACGACAAAATACAACAACAACAAACAACAACAGCAACAACAACAACAACAACAACAACAAAAACAACAACAACAACAAACAACAACAATAACAAACAACAACAATAACAAACAACAACAAGCAACAACAACAACAAGATTTAACTATTAAAAAGTCACACCTAAGCTTTCGGAGTTGGGGCCGGTGGGGTGGTGTCCCAAAGCAGTCATCCTATTGTTTTCTTTGGTAAAACGGTATATCCCGGTACGTAAATCAGCCTCTGTGTAAGGGCGCGAAATGTTTGATGTCAAAATAGCAGAAAAAAATAGCTTCAATACCTTATCAGACAACAACAACAACAAAAAAACACAACAACAACAACAACAAAACACAACAAAAACAAGGACGACAAAATACAACAACAAACAACAACTACAACAAGCACAACAACAACAACAAAAAACAACAAGGACAACAAACAACAACCAACAACAAGCAACTAGCAACAACAACAACAAAATTTAACTATTAAAAAGTCATACCTAAGCTTCAGGAGTTGCGGTTGGTGTTGTGGTGTCCCAAAGCAGTCAGTCTATTGTTTTCTTCGGTAAAACGGTATGTCCCGGTATGCAAATCAGCCTCAGTGTAAGTGCGCGAAATGTTTGATGTCACAAATGCGGGAAAAAAAATAGCGTCAATACCTTATCAGCCAACAACAACACCAAAAACAAGCATAACAACAACAACAAAACACAACAACAACAACAACAAGAACGACAAAATACAACAACAAACAACAACAAGTACAACAACAACAACAACAACAAACAACAACAACAACAAACAGCAACAAACAACAAGCAACAACAACAAGATTTAACTATTAAAAAGTCATACCTAAGCTTCAGGGGTTGCGGTCGGTGCGGTGGTGTCCCAAAGCAGCCATCATATTGTTTTCTTTGGTAAAACGGTATGTTCCGGTATGCAAATCAGCCTCCGTGTAAGTGCTCGAAATGTTTGATGTCACAAAAGCGGGAAAAAAAATAGCGTCAATACCTTATCACACAAAAATAAGAAACAACAACAAAAAACAAGCACAACAACAGCAACAAAACATAACAACAACAAGCACGACAAAATACAACAACAAACAACAACAACAAGCACAACAACATCAACAACAAACAACAAGAACAAACAACAACAAGCAACAACAACAAGATTTAAGTATTAAAAAGTCATACCTAAGCTTCTGGAGGTGGGGTCAGTGCGGTCGTGTCCCAAAGCGGTCATCTTATTGTTTTCTTCTGTAAAACGGTATGTCCCAGTATGCAAATCAGCCTCCGTGTTAGTGTGCGTAATGTTTGATGTCACAAAACTGGAAAAAAAAATAGCGTCGATACCTTATCAGACAACAATAAGCAACAACAACAACAACAAAAAAACAAGCACAACAACAACAAGCACGACAAAAACAACAACAAACAACAACAAAAATAACAAACAACAACAACAAACAACAACAAACAACAACAAGCAACAAGCAATAAGCACAACCAGATTTAACTATTAAAAATTCATTCCTAAGCTTCAGGAGTTGAGGTCGGTGCGGCGGTGTCCCAAAGCGGTCAGCCTATTGTTTCTTCGGTAAAATGGTATGTCCCGGTATGCAAATCAGCCTCCGTGTAAGTGCGCGAAATGTTTGATGTCACAAAAGTGGGAAAAAAATAGCGTCAGTACCTTATCAGACAACAACAAACAATAAATACAACAAAAACAACAAAAAACAAGCACAACAACAACAAGCACGACAAAATACAACAACAACAACAAACAAACAAAAACAACAAACAACAACAAGCAACAAGCAACAACTACAACCAGATTTAACTAGTGAAAAGTCATACCTAAGCTTCAGGAGTTGCGGTCGTGCGGTGGTGTCCCAAAGCGGTCATCCTATTGTTTTTTGG
>JALAZF010000245.1:2810000-2912500 GCA_022829125.1 Lathyrus tuberosus | reverse complement strand
CTATTAAAAAGTCATACCTAAGCTTCCGGAGTTGGGGTCGGTGCGGTGGTGTCCCAAAGCGGTCATCCTATTGTTTTCTTTGGTAAAACGGTATATCCCGGTACGTAAATCAGCCTCCGTATAAGGGCGCAAAATTTTGATGTCAAAAAAGCGGAAAAAAAAATAGCTTCAATACCTTATCAGACAACCACAACAAAAAAAAAAACACAACAACAACAACAACAACAAGGACGACAAAATACAACAACAAACAACAACTACAAGAAGCACAACAACAACAACAACAAACAACAAGAACAACTAACAACAACGAATAACAACAAGCAACTAGCAACAACAACAACAAGATTTAACTATTAAAAAGTCATACCTAAGCTTCAGGAGTTGCGGTTGGTGTGGTGGTGTCCCAAACCGGTCAGTCTATTATTTTCTTCGATAAAACGGTATGTCCCGGTATGCAAATCATCCTCAGTGCAAGTGCGCGAAATGTTTGATGTCACAAAAGCGGGAAAAAAAATAGCGTCAATACCTTATCAGCCAACAACAAGCAACAACAACAACAACACTAAAAACAGGCATAACAACAACAAAACACAACAACAACAACAAGAACGACAAAATACAATAAATAAACAACCGCAACAACAAGCACAACAACAACAACAACAAACAACAACAACAACAAACAACAGCAAACAACAAGCAACAACAACAACAAGATTTAACTATTAAAAAGTCATACCTAAGCTTCAGTAGTTGCGGTCGGTGCGGTGGTGTCCCAAAGCAGTCATCCTATTATTTTCTTCGGTAAAACGGTGTGTTTCGGTATGCAAATCAGCTTCCGTGTAAGTGTGCGAAATGTTTGATGTCACAAAAGCAAGAAAAAAAATAGCATCAATACCTTATCAGACAAAAACAAGCAACAACAACAACAAAAACAACAAAAAACAAGCACAATAACAACAACAAAACACAACAACAATAAGCAGGACAAAATACAACAACAAACAACAACAACAAGCACAACAACAATAACCAACAACAACAAGCAACAACAACAAGATTTAAATATTAAAAAGTCATACCTAAGCTTCTGGAGTTGGGGTCGGTGCGATGGTGTCCCAAAGCGGTCATCTTATTGTTTTCTTCGGTAAAACGGTATGTCCCAGTATGCAAATCAGCCTCCGTTTTAGTGCGCAAAAATGTTTTATGTCACAAAAGCGGAAAAAAAATAGCGTCAATACCTTATCAGACAACAACAAGCAGCAACAACAACAACAAATAACAAGCACAACAATAATAACAAAACACAACAACAATAACAAGCACGACAAAATACAACAAGAAACAACAACAAAAAACAACAACAATCAACAACAAGCAACAAGCAATAAGCATAAAAAAGATTTAACTATTAAAAAGTCATACCTAAGCTACAGGAGTTGCGGTCAGGGCGGTGGTGTCCCAAAGCAGTCAACCTATTATTTTCTTCGGTAAAATGGTATGTCCCGGTATGCAAATCAGCCTCCGTGTAAGTGCGCGAAATATTTGATGTCACAAAAGCAGGAAAAAAATAGCGTCGGTACCTTATCAGACAACAACAAACAATAACTACAACAAAAACAACAAAAAATAAGCACAACAACAACAACAAAACACAACAACAACAACAAAACACAACAACAACAAGCACGACAAAATACAACAACAAACAACAACAACAACAAGCACAACAACAACAACAACAAACAAACAATAACAACAAACAACAACAACAAGCAACAAGCAATAACTACAACCAGATTTAACTATTAAACCGTCATACCTAAGCTTCAGGACTTGCGGTCGGTGAGGTGGTGTCCCAAGTGGTCATCCTATTGTTTTTTCGGTAAAACGGTATGTCCCGGTATGCAAATCAGCCTCCGTGTAAGTGCTCGAAATGTTTGATGTCACAAAAGTGGAAAAAAACAACGTCAATAGACAACAACAAGCAACAACAACAACAACAATAAAAAACAAGCACAACAACAACAACAAAACACAACAACTATAAGCACGACAAAATACAACAACAAACAACAACAACAACAACAACAACAACAAAAACAACAACAACAACAACAAACAACAACAATAACAAACAACAACAATAACAAACAACAACAAACAACAACAAGCAACAACAACAATAAGATTTAACTATTAAAAAGTCATACCTAAGCTTCCGGAGTTGGGGCCGGTGCGGTGGTGTCCCAAAGCGGTCATCCTATTGTTTTCTTTGGTAAAACGGTATATCCCGGTACGTAAATTAGCCTTCGTGTAAGGGCGCGAAATGTTTGATGTCCAAAAAGCGGAAAAAAATAGCTTCAATACCTTATCAGACAACAACAACAACAAAAAAAAAACACAACAACAACAACAACAAAACACAACAACAACAAGGACGACAAAATACAACAACAAACAACAACTACAACAAGCACAACAACAACAACAAACAACAAGAACAACAAACAACAACCAACAACAACAAGCAACTAGCAACAACAACAACAAAATTTAACTATTAAAAAGTCATACCTAAGCTTCAGGAGTTGCGGTTGGTGTGGTGGTGTCCAAAAGCGGTCAGTCTATTGTTTTCTTCGGTAAAGCGGTATGTCCCGGTATGCAAATCAGCCTCAGTGTAAGTGCGCGAAATGTTTGATGTCACAAAAGGGGGAAAAAATAGCGTCAATACCTTATCAGCCAACAACAACACTAAAAACATGCATAACAACAACAACAAAACACGACAACAACAACAACAACAAGAACGACAAAATACGACAACAGACAACAACAACAACAAGAACGACAAAATACGACAACAGACAACAACAACAACAAGCACAACAACAACAACAACAAACAACAACAACAACAACAATAAACAACAAAAAACAACAAGCAACAACAACAACAAGATTTAACTATTAAAAAGTCATACCTAAGCTTCAGGAGTTGCGGTCGGTGCGGTGGTGTCCCAAAGCAGCCATCCTATTATTTTCTTCGGTAAAACGGTATGTTCCTGTATGCAAATCAGCTTCCGTGTAAGTGTGCGAAATGTTTGATGTCACAAAAGCGGGAAAAAAAATAGCGTCAAAACCTTATCAGACAAAAACAAGCAACAACAACAACAACAACAAAAAACAAGCACAACAACAACAACAATAAAACACAACAACAACAAGCACGACAAAATACAACAACAAACAACAACAACAAGCACAACAACAACAACAAACAACAACAATAACAAACAACAACAAACAACAACAAGCAACAACAATAAGATTTAACTATTAAAAAGTCATTCCTAAGCTTCTGGAGTTGGGGTCAGTGCGGTGGTGTCCCAAAGTGGCCATCTTATTGTTTTCTTCGGTAAAACCGTATGTCCCTGTATGCAAATCAGCCTCCGTGTTAGTGCGCTAAATGTTTGATGTCACGAAAGCGGAAAAAAAATAGCGTCAATAACTTATCAGACAACAACAAGCAACAACAACAACAACAAAAAAAACAAGCACAACAACAATAACAAAACAGAACAAACAACAACAACAAATAACAACAAACAACAACAAGCAACAAGCAATAAGCACAACAAGATTTAACTATTAAAAAGTCATACCTAAGGTTCAGGAGTTACGGTCGGTGCGACGGTGTCCCAAAGCGGTCAGCCTATTGTTTTCTTCGGTAAAATGGTATGTCCCAGTATGCAAATCAGCCTCCGTGTAAGTGCGCGAAATGTTTGATGTCACAAAAGCGGGAAAAAAAATAGCGTCAGTACCTAATCAAACAACAACAAACAATAACTACAACAAAAACAACAAAAAACAAGCACAACAACAACAAGCACGACAAAATACAACAATAAACAACAACAACAACAACAAGCACAACAACAACAACAACAAACAAACATCAACAACAAACAACAACAAGCAACAAGCAACAACTACAACCTAATTTAACTATTAAAAAGTCATGCCTAAGCTTCAGGAGTTGCGGTCGGTGCGGTGGTGTCCCAAAGCCGTCATCCTATTGTTTTTTCGGTAAAACGGTATGTCCCTGTGACATCCTTAAATTTTACGAATTCAATTTTAAGATTTTTAAATAATTATTATAAATTTTATTATTACTAAAAAAAAAAAAAAAAAAAAATTTAAATAGGAAAACGAAATTAGGAGGACATATATGATATATATGTCAATTTATACTTTAAGTTACTAAAATATTCTTAGAAAAATCTAGCACATTAATTTAACAAAATATGCATAGAAAAATCTAGTATTTAACACCTCATAAGTCTATATGGTATTTATTTGGACCAATTAAATTAATACACAATTAATTACTTTTGAGTCATAAATCTAATATTATACACCTCTCCCTAATATTATGTGTTGGATAAATTATATGAAGCCAACCAATTTTTACTTTTAAAAACTCATCATTTTGTGATAAAAAATTTATATTTTATTTTGTAAAAACTAGTAAAAATAGCTAAGGTCTTACCACCATTTTCATTCACACCTAAAATCTCGCTCTTTCTATAATTTCATACATAAACTCTTTGCATCTTATTTAAGTTTTGTTTTGATGCAAATCCACATTTAACAAGACTCCGTCGGTAGTTTTCTTCGTATCGGTATGTTGTTATGCATACATTTTAGTTCTAATATTTTAACTACTATTCTAATATTTTCACACTAATTTTATTATAAAGAAAAATGTTATTAGGGTTATACTCTCGGTAAATTTTAAAAACCTATCAAATATAAACGAGGGTATAGTCTAATTAACATTTAAAAACTAAACACATAATTATTTTCAATTTATTTTCTAACCCGACGATCAATGGAAATTAGGTTCTTTTCAAGGTTCGAAAACAACGTCTGAGGAAATTTTCACAACGTCTCCAATAACAAAAGGTGGGGGCAAGATTCCGTACACATGGGACAGTTAGCGTAAAATAGCTTAATATATATGTGTGTAGTGGTTCCCCAAGCCCTACACTAGAGATAAATAAGTAAGGAGAGCCTATTCTCGGATAATGATTTTCACGAATCACTTAACGAGGTTACGCCGGCCTTAATTATTTATCACAGGAATGATCTATGATAATTTGAGGATGTATTGTGCTTGCATTATGTGATTAATTGTTTAAATGTGATACTTGAATGATTGTGATTGTTAGACTAAGAAAATGATCTATTACTCCTTGAGATGAAAAACGACAACATCATGAGCTATTAAGTGTAGAATCCCCATTTACAGAAGGGAAGTGTAGTACATTGAATAACGGTATTCGGTTGGGTTCTGGCTAAGGAAAGACTTGGTAGACTATGTCCTTTACGGTTGCCTCTCTTTCCTGGGAAGTCAACCATACACTATTTATTGTACAAAACTGAACTTACTGTAAGGTTGTGTGAGGTGAGAATTAAAACAAGCTTTCTTAAAGATTAAATTACTACCAAGGGATATTTTTCAGGATCTGAATGGAAGTTCATATAGATTTGCATTTAGGAAAGTGTAAGTCCACTGCCGTGTGTATGGGCACACGAGGTTGATTAGCCGCCTGAATCCTGATGAGGATTATTACTGTGCACTTGGCAAGATAAGAAGATCTTGGCCTGTTTTCCTAGGGGCAATCGACTTATAACACTTAGACTCCATGTGAAGTCAGGTGGCGTTGCTCTTGGTAAATGGGAGGACGTTGGTGGCATGTGGTCTCGTGACATCTGATTTCGGTAATTGGGAGGTTGTCCTTGACAGCGTTTAGTGGCCTAAATCAGTATATAGATTAGAAATGCATTAGGATAGTTAGACCCTGATTTAGAAGTAAACAGTTAGAGATAAGACGCTTGTTCGATTATCTGTGTTTGACATATGTATTCCTATTTTACACTCAATCCCATTTTTCTATACTTGTACGAAAATCTTAGCCCTATATTCTCTATGTTTTGTATTCGTGGTACAACTTTACAGATGGCAGGACACTTTCCGACCCATATCAACGTAGCTCAGGGTCAACGCTTATGGAGCACCCTTGAGATACGGTACCATGAGGGCGACGAGGACGCGGAAGGATGGAGGATAGATGCGGCTAATGATACTTTAACATTCACCGGCCTAGTGACTTATATATATAGAAGTCCGGGGATGTATGACGCTTTATTCACCGCTCTAGTCCAAATTACTCAGAGGTTACCATTCCACCGTATTTGGGAGAGCCATCGTCGTTTCCATGAGCTCGACCCACAGAACCTGGGCAGAAGACGTGTAGGGGGTGATGCTCGTGCCTATCGTCGTCTGTTTGGCCAGGTTTACCGTGGGAGAGGCCGTAGACATGGAACACGACATGTGTCAAGGGATCAGCCGACCTCGGTTGAGGGTTCAGTAACTTCATCTTATCACCCATCTGATCCCTAGACATTCCCCCTGATAGAGGTGGAATGGCGACTAGTTTGGACATGAGAGCATTTTTGTTTGTACAGCCAGTATAATGTCCATTTTGGGTTCAGTCAGTCGTCGCCGTAGGTTGTGGGTACATTTGGGTTATCTTTGGGATCTTTAGTCTGGTTCCTTTTGGCGTGGCAGTGCCACAACGATGTACAAAAGCTATGTGAACATATATTAAAAATGTCTGTTTTTATGTTACATCTTGGTTATGAAAATTTTATTTACATTTTCTTAATACATAATTTAAATACGATTAAATTAGAATTCCACCAATGGGACTTCGGTCGTCTCATTTTATGGTATCAGAGATGGTCAATTCAGTTCGGACCAATAAGGAGCAAAGGTATACTGGCTGTGTCATGTTTGATTCCACATCGGATGATAACATTGTTTTCATAGGATTAACTTCCCATTATCGCGAGTTCTCAAATAGGTTAAAATGGAGTTAAGTCTTCAAATCAGAAGACCAACTTCCTTATCAAATAAGATTCATTCATAAGATATATAAATATTTATATACATATTCTTTATATCTTATGAATGATTGAACCAATTAACTTTTCCTTTTTCAGGAAGTTATGGTTCGAAACACCCGTAACTCGGAACGTGGTAGGGGCGCTAGTAGAGGGACCGGTAGAGGCGCCAGTAGAGGCACTGGTAGGGTTACTAGAAATGCAGGCGGTACCAATAGAGATTTCAGTGAAGCGACTCCTGAAGGAGGAGATACCATCCCTGTAGGACAGGAAAATCATTCCGAGACAAGAATAAACACCCAAACTGACACTAGGGATATCCGTGAGCTTGCTGCAGCAGTGTTGGTTCAAACACAACAAAATAGTCAAATTCTGCAACTTACTAGAGATCAACAAGTTTTTCAGCAACCACAAAGGGAAAATGTACATGAAGATGTAGGTTTAAACTCCTTTCTGAAAGGAAAACCACCACAGTTTGGCGGTGAGTGTGATCCCGAGGGTGCGGAGAAATGGTTGCAAGAAATAGATAAGATTTTTGCTTTCATCCATTGTAGAGAGAATAGAAGAGTTGGCTATGGGACGTTCATGCTAACTGGAGATGCTGAGGCTTGGTGGAGAGGAAAGCATCGACTTTTAGAGGAAGAAGGAAGAGAGATCACTTGGAATCTATTCAAGGAAGTGTTTCTTGGAACATATTTTCCCAAATTAGCAAGGAAGGATAAAGAAAGAGAATTTAGCAACCTGCGTCAAGGATCATGGTCTATTGGAGAGTATACCCGAAAATTTGAATCACTTTTGAAATATTCAGAATTTTATAAGTTGCATCCAAGTGAGGAATGGATGTGTGAAAAATACCAGGATGGGTTGAGGTACGATATACAGAGGGCTGTTTTACCTCTGCATATCAGAAATTTCAATGAGCTAACTGAACGTTGCTTGGAGATTGAAGGTATTGATAATCGTAAGAATCAATATGGATCAGGAGGACCAATCCGAAACAACCACAATAAAGGGAACTTTAATCGAGGTCAAGGAGGGAGGCCTCAACAAGGAGGAAAGTTGCACCAAAGAATAACACCATATCAGAATAATGCTTCCAGAAGATCGGAACTGAAATGTTTCACTTGTGGGGGAGCACATCTCAACAAGGACTGTCCTCAGAGACAACCGGGAACTTGTTTTCGTTGTGGTCAAAGGGGTCACTTCCTTAGGGATTGCCCTCAATGGAAAAAACAACAAGGAGGCCAAGGAAACAACCAAAGAAACAAGGAGGCTAAAGGAGGAACGAGTGGTGGCACAGGTGCAGGTCAAAAACTCCAGAATTCGAACAACAACTCAACTAGTGGGAGGGTGTTTACTGTTAGAGGTTCTGAAGCCCTTGGATCTGATGATTTAATTCAAGGTATGTGCTTAATTGAAGATACATTAGTATCCGTGTTGTTTGATTCAGGAGCTACAAAATCTTTTATTTCTACAACTTGCGCTGAGTTCTTGAAATTAAGACCTGTTAATTTAGATAAAAATCTAATCATTTCCACACCATCAGGAGAAAAGATGGTAACTCGTTCAGTCTGCGTAGGTTGTCAAATAACAATAGAAAATAGGAAGTTTCTAGCAAACCTTATAGTTCTCCCACTTCATGATCTAGACATTATCTTAGGGATGGATTAGTTATCATCCAATAATGTAACCTTGCGTTGTAATAAGAAAACTTTAATGTTTGAAGGAGATAGTGGGGAAGTCGAGAAGGTTGAAGCTCTCACTTAGAAATTTATGATGTTGTTTTCTATGTCAACGGAAGTAACCCCAAGTGTGGAAAACATCCCAGTGGTGTGTGAATTTTCGGAAGTTTTCCCAGAAGACGTTCCAGGATTACCCCCAGTTAGAGAAGTAGAATTTGCTATAGATTTGGTTCCAGGCACTGGGCCAATTTCTATTTCTCCTTATCGAATGTCACCATCAGAATTGGCAGAGTTAAAGAAGCAATTAGACGACATGTTGGGGAAGGAATTTATTAGACCAAGTGTATCACCATGGGGAGCTCCTATCTTGTTTGTAAAGAAGAAAGATGGCTCGTCTAGACTTTGTGTGGATTATAGACAGCTTAACAAAGCTACCATAAAGAATAAGTATCCATTGCCTATAATCGATGACTTGATGGATCAATTGAAGGGAGCATCGATATTCTCAAAGATTGACTTGAAGTCAGGATATCATCAAATTAGGGTGAAGGAGGATGATATTCCAAAGACAGCTTTTAGATCCCGATATGGACATTATGAGTACTTAGTTATGCCATTTGGTTTGACTAATGCTCCAGCTGTATTCATGGATTACATGAATAGGATCTTTAGGCCATATTTAGATCAATTTGTTGTAGTTTTCATCGATGATATTTTGATTTACTCCAAGAATGAAGCAGAGCATGAAAAGCATATGAGGATTGTATTGCAAATATTGAAGGATCGACAGTTGTTTGCGAAATTTTCAAAATGTGAGTTTTGGTTAAAGAAGGTGCAATTTCTGGGTCATGTAATCAGTGCGGAAGGTATAGCAGTTGACCCAAGTAAAGTTGAAGCAGTGACGAAGTGGGAAAGTCCTAAGAACGTTGGTGAGGTTCGAAGTTTTCTTGGACTAGCTGGATATTATCGAAGGTTCATCGAAGGATTTTCAAAGATCGCTTTACCTATGACTCAGTTGACGAGGAAAGGTAAAAGCTTTGAATCGACAAAGGAGTGCGAGGAAAGTTTTCAAAAGTTAAAAGAAAGATTAACTTCATCCCCAATTCTTACCTTACCAGATCCATTAGGACAATTCGATGTGTATTGTGATGCATCATACCAAGGATTGGGTTGTGTGTTGATGCAAGAACGCAAGGTGATAGCTTATGCATCGAGACAGTTAAAAACACACGAGAGAAATTACCCTACTCATGACCTAGAGCTAGCAGCAATTGTGTTCGCCTTGAAGATTTGGAGGCATTACTTATATGGATCAAAGTTCAGAGTATGGAGTGATCACAAAAGTTTGAAGTATTTGTTTGATCAAAAGGATCTAAACATGCGACAAAGACGTTGGATGGAATTCTTAAAGGACTATGACTTTGAATTGAACTACCATCCAGGAAAAGCCAATGTTGTAGCAGATTCCTTGAGCAGAAAATCCCTCCATGTGTCAGCAATGATGCTAAAGGAAGAAGATTTGATTCAACAATTTGTAGGTTTGAATTTACATGCAGAATTTGTTCAAGGAAGGATGTTCTTGGGTACTACCGTAGTAGCTAGTGAATTTTTGAATAGGATTAAAGAAGCACAAAAGACGGATGAATAGTTGATGAATATAAAGAAAATGATAGAAAATGGTCAGGGTGGAGACTTTCGTATAGGTGGTGATGAAATACTAAGATTTAGAGAAAGACTATGTGTACCTCAAAACAAGGAAATTCGGAGATTAATACTTGAAGAAGGTCACAATAGTAAGTTAAGTTTTCATCCAGGATCCACCAAGATGTATCAAGACTTAAGAAAAATGTTTTGGTGGGTTGGAATGAAGAAGGAAATAGCAAAATATGTTCAGTCATGTCTGGTGTGTCAAAAAGCAAAGATTGAACATCAGAAACCAGCTGGGTTATTACAATCGTTAGATATTCCAGAATGGAAGTGGGATGGAATTGCTATGGATTTTATAGTTGGACTTCCAAAAACTCAGAAGAAGTTTGATGCAATATGGGTTGTAATTGATCGATTGACAAAGTCAGCTCATTTCATTCCTATCAGTCAAACTTATAGCTTGGAGAAGTTGGCACAAATTTATATCAGAGATATCGTAAGGCTGCATGGAATTCCAGCAAGTATAGTGAGTGATCGAGATCCTCGATTTACGTCAAAGTTTTGGAATCAACTACATCAGGAGTTAGGAACTAAGTTAAGACTGAGTTCAGCCTATCATCCACAAACAGATGGTCAATCAGAACGGACGATTCAATCACTAGAAGATTTGCTAAGAGCTTGTGTTCTAGAACATAAAGGGAGTTGGGACGAGTTTCTACCTTTAATCGAATTTACTTACAATAACAGTTTCCATTCGAGTATAGGCATGGCACCCTATGAAGCATTATATGGAAGGAAATGTCGCACCCCCTTGTGTTGGTACGAAATTGGAGAAAATAAGATTCTTGGATCAGAATTTGTAGCACAAACAACAAATCAGGTTAAAATTATTAGAGATAAGATGAAGGCTGCACAAGATAGACAAAAGAGTTATAGTGATAAAAGAAGAAGACCTTTGGAATTTGAAAAAGATGATCATGTGTTCATAAAAGTTACTCCTAGGACAGGAGTTGGACGAGCAATCAAGACCAAAAAGTTGACGCCAAGGTTTATTGGGCCTTTCCAGATTCTAAACCGAGTTGGACCAGTAACATACCGTATTGCTTTACCCCCTCATCTATCTAATCTTCATGACGTGTTTCATATTTCTCAGTTGAGGAGATATTATCCAGACCCATCCCACATTATCGAATATGAAACATTAGAACTTAAGGATAACTTAGAATACGAAGCTTTACCAATTAGAATTGTGGACCATAAAGTAAAGGTACTTCGAGGGAAAGAGATACCATTGGTTCGAGTTATGTGGGACGAAGCAACAGGCGACTCAACCTGGGAAAGGGAAGTAGAAATGCGACGACAATATCCTCATTTATTTTTAGGTACGTTAAATTTCGAGGACGAAATTTATTTTATGGGGGATAGTAATGTGACATCCTTAAATTTTACGAATTCAATTTTAAGATTTTTAAATAATTATTATAAATTTTATTATTACTTAAAAAAAAAAAAAAAAAAAAAATTTAAATAGGAAAACGAAATTAGGAGGACATATATGATATATATGTCAATTTATACTTTAAGTTACTAAAATATTCTTAGAAAAATCTAGCACATTAATTTAACAAAATATGCATAGAAAAATCTAGTATTTAACACCTCATAAGTCTATATGGTATTTATTTGGACCAATTAAATTAATACACAATTAATTACTTTTGAGTCATAAATCTAATATTATACACCTCTCCCTAATATTATGTGTTGGATAAATTATATGAAGCCAACCAATTTTTACTTTTAAAAACTCATCATTTTGTGATAAAAAATTTATATTTTATTTTGTAAAAACTAGTATAAATAGCTAAGGTCTTACCACCATTTTCATTCACACCTAAAATCTCTCTCTTTCTATAATTTCATACATAAACTCTTTGCATCTTATTTAAGTTTTGTTTTGATGCAAATCCACATTTAACAAGACTCCGTCGGTAGTTTTCTTCGTATCGGTATGTTGTTATGCATACATTTTAGTTCTAATATTTTAACTACTATTCTAATATTTTCACACTAATTTTATTATAAAGAAAAATGTTATTAGGGTTATACTCTCGGTAAATTTTAAAAACCTATCAAATATAAACGAGGGTATAGTCTAATTAACATTTAAAAACTAAACACAATTATTTTCAATTTATTTTCTAACCCGACGATCAATGGAAATTAGGTTCTTTTCAAGGTTCGAAAACAACGTCTGAGGAAATTTTCACAACGTCTCCAATAACAAAAGGTGGGGGCAAGATTCTGTACACATGGGACAGTTAGCGTAAAATAGCTTAATATATATGTGTGTAGTGGTTCCCCAAGCCCTACACTAGAGATAAATAAGTAAGGAGAGACTATTCTCGGATAATGATTTTCACGAATCACTTAACGAGGTTACGCCGGCCTTAATTATTTATCACAGGAATGATCTATGATAATTTGAGGATGTATTGTGCTTGCATTATGTGATTAATTGTTTAAATGTGATACTTGAATGATTGTGATTGTTAGACTAAGAAAATGATCTATTACTCCTTGAGATGAAAAACGACAACATCATGAGCTATTAAGTGTAGAATCCCCATTTACAGAAGGGAAGTGTAGTACATTGAATAGCGGTATTCGGTTGGGTTCTGGCTAAGGAAAGACTTGGTAGACTATGTCCTTTACGGTTGCCTCTCTTTCCTGGGAAGTCAACCATACACTATTTATTGTACAAAACTGAACTTACTGTAAGGTTGTGTGAGGTGAGAATTAAAACAAGCTTTCTTAAAGATTAAATTACTACCAAGGGATATTTTTTAGGATCTGAATGGAAGTTCATATAGATTTGCATTTAGGAAAGTGTAAGTCCACTGCCGTGTGTATGGGCGCACGAGGTTGATTAGCCGCCTGAATCCTGACGAGGATTATTACTGTGCACTTGGCAAGATAAGAAGATCTTGGCCTGTTTTCCTAGGGGCAATCGACTTATAACACTTAGACTCCATGTGAAGTCAGGTGGCGTTGCTCTTGGTAAATGGTAGGACGTTGGTGGCATGTGGTCTCGTGACATCTGATCTCGGTAATTGGGAGGTTGTCCTTGACAGCGTTTAGTGGCCTAAATCAGCATATAGATTAGAAATGCATTAGGATAGTTAGACCCTGATTTAGAAGTAAACAGTTAGAGATAAGACGCTTGTTCGATTATCTGTGTTTGACATATGTATTCCTATTTTACACTCAATCCCAATTTTATATACTTGTACGAAAATCTTAGCCCTATATTCTCTATGTTTTGTATTCGTGGTACAACTTTACAGATGGCAGGACACTTTCCGACCCATATCAACGTAGCTCAGGGTCAACGCTTATGGAGCACCCTTGAGATACGGTACCATGAGGGCGACGAGGACGCGGAAGGATGGAGGATAGATGCGGCTAATGATACTTTAACATTCACCGGCCTAGTGACTTATATATATAGAAGTCCGGGGATGTATGACGCTTTATTCACCGCTCCAGTCCAAATTACTCAGAGGTTACCATTCCACCGTATTTGGGAGAGCCATCGTCGTTTCCATGAGCTCGACCCACAGAACCTGGGCAGAAGACGTGTAGGGGGTGATGCTCGTGCCTATCGTCGTCTGTTTGGCCAGGTTTACCGTGGGAGAGGCCGTAGACATGGAACACGACATGTGTCAAGGGATCAGCCGACCTCGGTTGAGGGTTCAGTAACTTCATCTTATCACCCATCTGATCCATAGACATTCCCCCTGATAGAGGTGGAATGGCGACTAGTTTGGACATGAGAGCATTTTTGTTTGTACAGCCAGTATAATGTCCATTTTGGGTTCAGTCAGTCGTCGCCGTAGGTTGTGGGTACATTTGGGTTATCTTTGGGATCTTTAGTCTGGTTCCTTTTGGCGTGGCAGTGCCACAACGATGTACAAAAGCTATGTGAACATATTGAAAAATGTCTGTTTTTATGTTACATCTTGGTTATGAAAATTTTATTTACATTTTCTTAATACATAATTTAAATACGATTAAATTAGAATTCCACCAATGGGACTTCGGTCGTCTCATTTTATGGTATCAGAGCTGGTCAATTCAGTTCGGACCAATAAGGAGCAAAGGTATACTGGCTGTGTCATGTTTGATTCCACATCGGATGATAACATTGTTTTCATAGGATTAACTTCCCATTATCGTGAGTTCTCAAATAGGTTAAAATGGAGTTAAGTCTTCAAATCAGAAGACCAACTTCCTTATCAAATAAGATTCATTCATAAGATATATAAATATTTATATACATATTCTTTATATCTTATGAATGATTGAACCAATTAACTTTTCCTTTTTCAGGAAGTTATGGTTCGAAACACCCGTAACTCGGAACGTGGTAGGGGCGCTAGTAGAGGGACCGGTAGAGGCGCCGGTAGAGGCACTGGTAGGGTTACTAGAAATGCAGGCGGTACCAATAGAGATTTCAGTGAAGCGACTCCTGAAGGAGGAGATACCATCCCTGTAGGATAGGAAAATCATTCCGAGACAAGAATAAACACCCAAACTGACACTAGGGATATCCGTGAGCTTGCTGCAACAATGTTGGTTCAAACACAATAAAATAGTCAAATTCTGCAACTTACTAGAGATCAACAAGTTTTTCAGCAACCACAAAGGGAAAATGTACATGAAGATGTAGGTTTAAACTCCTTTCTGAAAGGAAAACCACCACAGTTTGGCGGTGAGTGTGATCCCGAGGGTGCGGAGAAATGGTTGCAAGAAATAGATAAGATTTTTGCTTTCATCCATTGTAGAGAGAATAGAAGAGTTGGCTATGGGACGTTCATGCTAACTGGAGATGCTGAGGCTTGGTGGAGAGGAAAGCATCGACTTTTAGAGGAAGAAGGAAGAGAGATCACTTGGAATCTATTCAAGGAAGTGTTTCTTGGAACATATTTTCCCAAATTAGCATGGAAGGATAAAGAAAGAGAATTTAGCAACCTGCGTCAAGGATCATGGTCTATTGGAGAGTATACCCGAAAATTTGAATCACTTTTGAAATATTCAGAATTTTATAAGTTGCATCCAAGTGAGGAATGGATGTGTGAAAAATACCAGGATGGGTTGAGGTACGATATACAGAGGGCTGTTTTACCTCTGCATATCAGAAATTTCAATGAGCTAACTGAACGTTGCTTGGAGATTGAAGGTATTGATAATCGTAAGAATCAATATGGATCAGGAGGACCAATCCGAAACAACCACAATAAAGGGAACTTTAATCGAGGTCAAGGAGGGAGGCCTCAACAAGGAGGAAAGTTGCACCAAAGAATAACACCATATCAGAATAATGCTTCCAGAAGATCGGAGCTGAAATGTTTCACTTGTGGGGGAGCACATCTCAACAAGGACTGTCCTCAGAGACAACCGGGAACTTGTTTTCGTTGTGGTCAAAGGGGTCACTTCCTTAGGGATTTCCCTCAATGGAAAAAACAACAAGGAGGCCAAGGAAACAACCAAAGAAACAAGGAGGCTAAAGGAGGAACGAGTGGTGGCACAGGTGCAGGTCAAAAACTCCAGAATTCGAACAACAACTCAACTAGTGGGAGGGTGTTTACTGTTAGAGGTTCTGAAGCCCTTGGATCTGATGATTTAATTCAAGGTATGTGCTTAATTGAAGATACATTAGTATCCGTGTTGTTTGATTCAGGAGCTACAAAATCTTTTATTTCTACAACTTGCGCTGAGTTCTTGAAATTAAGACCTGTTGATTTAGATAAAAATCTAATCATTTCCACACCATCAGGAGAAAAGATGGTAACTCGTTCAGTCTGCGTAGGTTGTCAAATAACAATAGAAAATAGGAAGTTTCTAGCAAACCTTATAGTTCTCCCACTTCATGATCTAGACATTATCTTAGGGATGGATTGGTTATCATCCAATAATGTAACCTTGCGTTGTAATAAGAAAACTTTAATGTTTGAAGGAGATAGTGGGGAAGTCGAGAAGGTTGAAGCTCTCACTCAGAAATTTATGATGTTGTTTTCTATGTCAACGGAAGTAACCCCAAGTGTGGAAAACATCCCAGTGGTGTGTGAATTTTCGGAAGTTTTCCCAGAAGACGTTCCAGGATTACCACCAGTTAGAGAAGTAGAATTTGCTATAGATTTGGTTCCAGGCACTGGGCCAATTTCTATTTCTCCTTATCGAATGTCACCATCAGAATTGGCAGAGTTAAAGAAGCAATTAGACGACATGTTGGGGAAGGAATTTATTAGACCAAGTGTATCACCATGGGGAGCTCCTATCTTGTTTGTAAAGAAGAAAGATGGCTCGTCTAGACTTTGTGTGGATTATAGACAGCTTAACAAAGCTACCATAAAGAATAAGTATCCATTGCCTAGAATCGATGACTTGATGGATCAATTGAAGGGAGAATCGATATTCTCAAAGATTGACTTGAAGTCAGGATATCATCAAATTAGGGTGAAGGAGGATGATATTCCAAAGACAGCTTTTAGATCCCGATATGGACATTATGAGTACTTAGTTATGCCATTTGGTTTGACTAATGCTCCAGCTGTATTCATGGATTACATGAATAGGATCTTTAGGCCATATTTAGATCAATTTGTTGTAGTTTTCATCGATGATATTTTGATTTACTCCAAGAATGAAGCAGAGCATGAAAAGCATATGAGGATTGTATTGCAAATATTGAAGGATCGACAGTTGTTTGCGAAATTTTCAAAATGTGAGTTTTGGTTGAAGAAGGTGCAATTTCTGGGTCATGTAATCAGTGCGGAAGGTATAGCAGTTGACCCAAGTAAAGTTGAAGCAGTGACGAAGTGGGAAAGTCCTAAGAACGTTGGTGAGGTTCGAAGTTTTCTTGGACTAGCTGGATATTATCGAAGGTTCATCGAAGGATTTTCAAAGATCGCTTTACCTATGACTCAGTTGACGAGGAAAGGTAAAAGCTTTGAATGGACAAAGGAGTGCGAGGAAAGTTTTCAAAAGTTAAAAGAAATATTAACTTTATCCCCAATTCTTACCTTACCAGATCCATTAGGACAATTCGATGTGTATTGTGATGCATCATACCAAGGATTGGGTTGTGTGTTGATGCAAGAACGCAAGGTGATAACTTATGCATCGAAACAGTTAAAAACACACGAGAGAAATTACCCTACTCATGACCTAGAGCTAGCAGCAATTGTGTTCGCCTTGAAGATTTGGAGGCATTACTTATATGGATCAAAGTTCAGAGTATGGAGTGATCACAAAAGTTTGAAGTATTTGTTTGATCAAAAGGATCTAAACATGCGACAAAGACGTTGGATGGAATTCTTAAAGGACTATGACTTTGAATTGAACTACCATCCAGGAAAAGCCAATGTTGTAGCAGATGCCTTGAGCAGAAAAACCCTCCATGTGTCAGCAATGATGCTAAAGGAAGAAGATTTGATTCAACAATTTGTAGGTTTGAATTTACGTGCAGAATTTGTTCAAGGAAGGATGTTCTTGGGTACTACCGTAGTAGCTAGTGAATTTTTGAATAGGATTAAAGAAGCACAAAAGACGGATGAACAGTTGATGAATATAAAGAAAATGATAGAAAATGGTCAGGGTGGAGACTTTCGTATAGGTGGTGATGAAATACTAAGATTTAGAGAAAGACTATGTGTACCTCAAAACAAGGAAATTCGGAGATTAATACTTAAAGAAGGTCACAATAGTAAGTTAAGTTTTCATCCAGGATCCACCAAGATGTATCAAGACTTAAGAAAAATGTTTTGGTGGGTTGGAATGAAGAAGGAAATAGCAAAATATGTTCAGTCATGTCTGGTGTGTCAAAAAGCAAAGATTGAACATCAGAAACCAGCTGGGTTATTACAATCGTTAGATATTCCAGAATGGAAGTGGGATGGAATTGCTATGGATTTTATAGTTGGACTTCCAAAAACTCAGAAGAAGTTTGATGCAATATGGGTTGTAATTGATCGATTGACAAAGTCAGCTCATTTCATTCCTATCAGTCAAACTTATAGCTTGGAGAAGTTGGCACAAATTTATATCAGAGATATCGTAAGGCTGCATGGAATTCTAGCAAGTATAGTGAGTGATCGAGATCCTCGATTTACGTCAAAGTTTTGGAATCAACTACATCAGGAGTTAGGAACTAAGTTAAGACTGAGTTCAGCCTATCATCCACAAACAGATGGTCAATCAGAACGGACGATTCAATCACTAGAAGATTTGCTAAGAGCTTGTGTTCTAGAACATAAAGGGAGTTGGGACGAGTTTCTACCTTTAATCGAATTTACTTACAATAACAGTTTCCATTCGAGTATAGGCATGGCACCCTATGAAGCATTATATGGAAGGAAATGTCGCACCCCCTTGTGTTGGTACGAAATTGGAGAAAATAAGATTCTTGGATCAGAATTTGTAGCACAAACAACAAATTAGGTTAAAATTATTAGAGATAAGATGAAGGCTGCACAAGATAGACAAAAGAGTTATAGTGATAAAAGAAGAAGACCTTTGGAATTTGAAAAAGATGATCATGTGTTCATAAAAGTTACTCCTAGGACAGGAGTTGGATGAGCAATCAAGACCAAAAAGTTGACGCCAAGGTTTATTGGGCCTTTCCAGATTCTAAACCGAGTTGGACCAGTAGCATACCGTATTGCTTTACCCCCTCATCTATCTAATCTTCATGACGTGTTTCATATTTCTCAGTTGAGGAGATATTATCCAGACCCATCCCACATTATCGAATATGAAACATTAGAACTTAAGGATAACTTAGAATACGAAGCTTTACCAATTAGAATTGTGGACCATAGAGTAAAGGTACTTCGAGGGAAAGAGATACCATTGGTTCGAGTTATGTGGGACGAAGCAACAGGCGACTCAACCTGGGAAAGGGAAGTAGAAATGCGACGACAATATCCTCATTTATTTTTAGGTACGTTAAATTTCGAGGACGAAATTTATTTTATGGGGGATAGTAATGTGACATCCTTAAATTTTACGAATTCAATTTTAAGATTTTTAAATAATTATTATAAATTTTATTATTACTAAAAAAAAAAAAAAAAAAAAAATTTAAATAGGAAAACGAAATTAGGAGGACATATATGATATATATGTCAATTTATACTTTAAGTTACTAAAATATTCTTAGAAAAATCTAGCACATTAATTTAACAAAATATGCATAGAAAAATCTAGTATTTAACACCTCATAAGTCTATATGGTATTTATTTGGACCAATTAAATTAATACACAATTAATTACTTTTGAGTCATAAATCTAATATTATACACCTCTCCCTAATATTATGTGTTGGATAAATTATATGAAGCCAACCAATTTTTACTTTTAAAAACTCATCATTTTGTGATAAAAAATTTATATTTTATTTTGTAAAAACTAGTATAAATAGCTAAGGTCTTACCACCATTTTCATTCACACCTAAAATCTCTCTCTTTCTATAATTTCATACATAAACTCTTTGCATCTTATTTAAGTTTTGTTTTGATGCAAATCCACATTTAACAAGACTCCGTCGGTAGTTTTCTTCGTATCGGTATGTTGTTATGCATACATTTTAGTTCTAATATTTTAACTACTATTCTAATATTTTCACACTAATTTTATTATAAAGAAAAATGTTATTAGGGTTATACTCTCGGTAAATTTTAAAAACCTATCAAATATAAACGAGGGTATAGTCTAATTAACATTTAAAAACTAAACACAATTATTTTCAATTTATTTTCTAACCCGACGATCAATGGAAATTAGGTTCTTTTCAAGGTTCGAAAACAACGTCTGAGGAAATTTTCACAACGTCTCCAATAACAAAAGGTGGGGGCAAGATTCCGTACACATGGGACAGTTAGCGTAAAATAGCTTAATATATATGTGTGTAGTGGTTCCCCAAGCCCTACACTAGAGATAAATAAGTAAGGAGAGCCTATTCTCGGATAATGATTTTCACGAATCACTTAACGAGGTTACGCCGGCCTTAATTATTTATCACAGGAATGATCTATGATAATTTGAGGATGTATTGTGCTTGCATTATGTGATTAATTGTTTAAATGTGATACTTGAATGATTGTGATTGTTAGACTAAGAAAATGATCTATTACTCCTTGAGATGAAAAACGACAACATCATGAGCTATTAAGTGTAGAATCCCCATTTACAGAAGGGAAGTGTAGTACATTGAATAGCGGTATTCGGTTGGGTTCTGGCTAAGGAAAGACTTGGTAGACTATGTCCTTTACGGTTGCCTCTCTTTCCTGGGAAGTCAACCATACACTATTTATTGTACAAAACTGAACTTACTGTAAGGTTGTGTGAGGTGAGAATTAAAACAAGCTTTCTTAAAGATTAAATTACTACCAAGGGATATTTTTCAGGATATGAATGGAAGTTCATATAGAATTACATTTAGGAAAGTGTAAGTCCACTGCCGTGTGTATGGGCGCATAAGGTTGATTAGCCGCCTGAATCCTGACGAGGATTATTACTGTGCACTTGGCAAGATAAGAAGATCTTGGCCTGTTTTCCTAGGGGCAATCGACTTATAACACTTAGACTCCATGTGAAGTCAGGTGGCGTTGCTCTTGGTAAATGGGAGGACGTTGGTGGCATGTGGTCTCGTGACATCTGATCTCGGTAATTGGGAGGTTGTCCTTGACAGCGTTTAGTGGCCTAAATCAGCATATAGATTAGAAATGCATTAGGATAGTTAGACCCTGATTTAGAAGTAAACAGTTAGAGATAAGACGCTTGTTCGATTATCTGTGTTTGACATATGTATTCCTATTTTACACTCAATCCCAATTTTATATACTTGTACGAAAATCTTAGCCCTATATTCTCTATGTTTTGTATTCGTGGTACAACTTTACAGATGGCAGGACACTTTCCGACCCATATCAACGTAGCTCAGGGTCAACGCTTATGGAGCACCCTTGAGATACGGTACCATGAGGGCGACGAGGACGCGGAAGGATGGAGGATAGATGCGGCTAATGATACTTTAACATTCACCGGCCTAGTGACTTATATATATAGAAGTCCGGGGATGTATGACGCTTTATTCACCGCTCCAGTCCAAATTACTCAGAGGTTACCATTCCACCGTATTTGGGAGAGCCATCGTCGTTTCCATGAGCTCGACCCACAGAACCTGGGCAGAAGACGTGTAGGGGGTGATGCTCGTGCCTATCGTCGTCTGTTTGGCCAGGTTTACCGTGGGAGAGGCCGTAGACATGGAACACGACATGTGTCAAGGGATCAGCCGACCTCGGTTGAGGGTTCAGTAACTTCATCTTATCACCCATCTGATCCATAGACATTCCCCCTGATAGAGGTGGAATGGCGACTAGTTTGGACATGAGAGCATTTTTGTTTGTACAGCCAGTATAATGTCCATTTTGGGTTCAGTCAGTCGTCGCCGTAGGTTGTGGGTACATTTGGGTTATCTTTGGGATCTTTAGTCTGGTTCCTTTTGGCGTGGCAGTGCCACAACGATGTACAAAAGCTATGTGAACATATATGAAAAATGTCTGTTTTTATGTTACATCTTGGTTATGAAAATTTTATTTACATTTTCTTAATACATAATTTAAATACGATTAAATTAGAATTCCACCAATGGGACTTCGGTCGTCTCATTTTATGGTATCAGAGCTGGTCAATTCAGTTCGGACCAATAAGGAGCAAAGGTATACTGGCTGTGTCATGTTTGATTCCACATCGGATGATAACATTGTTTTCATAGGATTAACTTCCCATTATCGCGAGTTCTCAAATAGGTTAAAATGGAGTTAAGTCTTCAAATCAGAAGACCAACTTCCTTATCAAATAAGATTCATTCATAAGATATATAAATATTTATATACATATTCTTTATATCTTATGAATGATTGAACCAATTAACTTTTCCTTTTTCAGGAAGTTATGGTTCGAAACACCCGTAACTCGGAACGTGGTAGGGGTGCTAGTAGAGGGACCGGTAGAGGCGCCGGTAGAGGCACTGGTAGGGTTACTAGAAATGCAGGCGGTACCAATAGAGATTTCAGTGAAGCGACTCCTGAAGGAGGAGATACCATCCCTGTAGGACAGGAAAATCATTCCGAGACAAGAATAAACACCCAAACTGACACTAGGGATATCCGTGAGCTTGCTGCAGCAGTGTTGGTTCAAACACAACAAAATAGTCAAATTCTGCAACTTACTAGAGATCAACAAGTTTTTCAGCAACCACAAAGGGAAAATGTACATGAAGATGTAGGTTTAAACTCCTTTCTGAAAGGAAAACCACCACAGTTTGGCGGTGAGTGTGATCCCGAGGGTGCGGAGAAATGGTTGCAAGAAATAGATAAGATTTTTGCTTTCATCCATTGTAGAGAGAATAGAAGAGTTGGCTATGGGACGTTCATGCTAACTGGAGATGCTGAGGCTTGGTGGAGAGGAAAGCATCGACTTTTAGAGGAAGAAGGAAGAGAGATCACTTGGAATCTATTCAAGGAAGTGTTTCTTGGAACATATTTTCCCAAATTAGCAAGGAAGGATAAAGAAAGAGAATTTAGCAACCTGCGTCAAGGATCAAGGTCTATTAGAGAGTATACCCGAAAATTTGAATCACTTTTGAAATATTCAGAATTTTATAAGTTGCATCCAAGTGAGGAATGGATGTGTGAAAAATACCAGGATGGGTTGAGGTACGATATACAGAGGGCTGTTTTACCTCTGCATATCAGAAATTTCAAAGAGCTAACTGAACGTTGCTTGGAGATTGAAGGTATTGATAATCGTAAGAATCAATATGGATCAGGTGGACCAATCCGAAACAACCACAATAAAGGGAACTTTAATCGAGGTCAAGGAGGGAGGCCTCAACAAGGAGGAAAGTTGTACCAAAGAATAACACCATATCAGAATAATGCTTCCAGAAGATCGGAGCTGAAATGTTTCACTTGTGGGGGAGCACATCTCAACAAGGACTGTCCTCAGAGACAACCGGGAACTTGTTTTCATTGTGGTCAAAGGGGTCACTTCCTTAGGGATTGCCCTCAATGGAAAAAACAACAAGGAGGCCAAGGAAACAACCAAAGAAACAAGGAGGCTAAAGGAGGAACGAGTGGTGGCACAGGTGCAGGTCAAAAACTCCAGAATTCGAACAACAACTCAACTAATGGGAGGGTGTTTACTGTTAGAGGTTCTGAAGCCCTTGGATCTGATGATTTAATTCAAGGTATGTGCTTAATTGAAGATACATTAGTATCCGTGTTGTTTGATTCAGGAGCTACAAAATCTTTTATTTCTACAACTTGCACTGAGTTCTTGAAATTAAGACCTGTTGATTTAGATAAAAATCTAATCATTTCCACACCATCAGGAGAAAAGATGGTAACTCGTTCAGTCTGCGTAGGTTGTCAAATAACAATAGAAAATAGGAAGTTTCTAGCAAACCTTATAGTTCTCCCACTTCATGATCTAGACATTATCTTAGGGATGGATTGGTTATCATCCAATAATGTAACCTTGCGTTGTAATAAGAAAACTTTAATGTTTGAAGGAGATAGTGGGGAAGTCGAGAAGGTTGAAGCTCTCACTCAGAAATTTATGATGTTGTTTTCTATGTCAACGGAAGTAACCCAAGTGTGGAAAACATCCCAGTGGTGTGTGAATTTTCGGAAGTTTTCCCAGAAGACGTTCCAGGATTACCCCCAGTTAGAGAAGTAGAATTTGCTATAGATTTGGTTCCAGGCACTGGGCCAATTTCTATTTCTCCTTATCGAATGTCACCATCAGAATTGGCAGAGTTAAAGAAGCAATTAGACGACATGTTGGGGAAGGAATTTATTAGACCAAGTGTATCACCATGGGGAGCTCCTATCTTGTTTGTAAAGAAGAAAGATGGCTCGTCTAGACTTTGTGTGGATTATAGACAGCTTAACAAAGCTACCATAAAGAATAAGTATCCATTGCCTAGAATCGATGACTTGATGGATCAATTGAAGGGAGCATCGATATTCTTAAAGATTGACTTGAAGTCAGGATATCATCAAATTAGGGTGAAGGAGGATGATATTCCAAAGACAACTTTTAGATCCCGATATGGACATTATGAGTACTTAGTTATGCCATTTGGTTTGACTAATGCTCCAGCTGTATTCATGGATTACATGAATAGGATCTTTAGGCCATATTTAGATCAATTTGTTGTAGTTTTCATCGATGATATTTTGATTTACTCCAAGAATGAAGCAGAGCATGAAAAGCATATGAGGATTGTATTGCAAATATTGAAGGATCGACAGTTGTTTGCGAAATTTTCAAAATGTGAGTTTTGGTTGAAGAAGGTGCAATTTCTGGGTCATGTAATCAGTGCGGAAGGTGTAGCAGTTGACCCAAGTAAAGTTGAAGCAGTGACGAAGTGGGAAAGTCCTAAGAACGTTGGTGAGGTTCGAAGTTTTCTTGGACTAGCTGGATATTATCGAAGGTTCATCGAAGGATTTTCAAAGATCGCTTTACCTATGACTCAGTTGACGAGGAAAGGTAAAAGCTTTGAATGGACAAAGGAGTGCGAGGAAAGTTTTCAAAAGTTAAAAGAAAGATTAACTTCATCCCCAATTCTTACCTTACCAGATCCATTAGGACAATTCGATGTGTATTGTGATGCATCATACCAAGGATTGGGTTGTGTGTTGATGCAAGAACGCAAGGTGATAGCTTATGCATCGAGACAGTTAAAAACACACGAGAGAAATTACCCTACTCATGACCTAGAGCTAGCAGCAATTGTGTTCGCCTTGAAGATTTGGAGGCATTACTTATATGGATCAAAGTTCAGAGTATGGAGTGATCACAAAAGTTTGAAGTATTTGTTTGATCAAAAGGATCTAAACATGCGACAAAGACGTTGGATGGAATTCTTAAAGGACTATGACTTTGAATTGAACTACCATCCAGGAAAAGCCAATGTTGTAGCAGATGCCTTGAGCAGAAAAACCCTCCATGTGTCAGCAATGATGCTAAAGGAAGAAGATTTGATTCAACAATTTGTAGGTTTGAATTTACGTGCAGAATTTGTTCAAGGAAGGATGTTCTTGGGTACTACCGTAGTAGCTAGTGAATTTTTGAATAGGATTAAAGAAGCACAAAAGACGGATGAACAGTTGATGAATATAAAGAAAATGATAGAAAATGGTCAGGGTGGAGACTTTCGTATAGGTGGTGATGAAATACTAAGATTTAGAGAAAGACTATGTGTACCTCAAAACAAGGAAATTCGGAGATTAATACTTGAAGAAGGTCACAATAGTAAGTTAAGTTTTCATCCAGGATCCACCAAGATGTATCAAGACTTAAGAAAAATGTTTTGGTGGGTTGGAATGAAGAAGGAAATAGCAAAATACGTTCAGTCATGTCTGGTGTGTCAAAAATCAAAGATTGAACATCAGAAACCAGCTGGGTTATTACAATCGTTAGATATTCCAGAATGGAAGTGGGATGGAATTGCTATGGATTTTATAGTTGGACTTCCAAAAACTCAGAAGAAGTTTGATGCAATATGGGTTGTAATTGATCGATTGACAAAGTCAGCTCATTTCATTCCTATCAGTCAAACTTATAGCTTGGAGAAGTTGGCACAAATTTATATCAGAGATATCGTAAGGCTGCATGGAATTCCAGCAAGTATAGTGAGTGATCAAGATCCTCGATTTACGTCAAAGTTTTGGAATCAACTACATCAGGAGTTAGGAACTAAGTTAAGACTGAGTTCAGCCTATCATCCACAAACAGATGGTCAATCAGAACGGACGATTCAATCACTAGAAGATTTGCTAAGAGCTTGTGTTCTAGAACATAAAGGGAGTTGGGACGAGTTTCTACCTTTAATCGAATTTACTTACAATAACAGTTTCCATTCGAGTATAGGCATGGCACCCTATGAAGCATTATATGGAAGGAAATGTCGCACCCCCTTGTGTTGGTACGAAATTGGAGAAAATAAGATTCTTGGATCAGAATTTGTAGCACAAACAACAAATCAGGTTAAAATTATTAGAGATAAGATGAAGGCTGCACAAGATAGACAAAAGAGTTATAGTGATAAAAGAAGAAGACCTTTGGAATTTGAAAAAGATGATCATGTGTTCATAAAAGTTACTCCTAGGACAGGAGTTGGACGAGCAATCAAGACCAAAAAGTTGACGCCAAGGTTTATTGGGCCTTTCCAGATTCTAAACCGAGTTGGACCAGTAGCATACCGTATTGCTTTACCCCCTCATCTATCTAATCTTCATGACGTGTTTCATATTTCTCAGTTGAGGAGATATTATCCAGACCCATCCCACATTATCGAATATGAAACATTAGAACTTAAGGATAACTTAGAATACGAAGCTTTACCAATTAGAATTGTGGACCATAGAGTAAAGGTACTTCGAGGGAAAGAGATACCATTGGTTCGAGTTATGTGGGACGAAGCAACAGGCGACTCAACCTGGGAAAGGGAAGTAGAAATGCGACGACAATATCCTCATTTATTTTTAGGTACGTTAAATTTCGAGGACGAACTTTATTTTATGGGGGATAGTAATGTGACATCCTTAAATTTTACGAATTCAATTTTAAGATTTTTAAATAATTATTATAAATTTTATTATTACTAAAAAAAAAAAAAAAAAAAAAAAAAATTTAAATAGGAAAACGAAATTAGGAGGACATATATGATATATATGTCAATTTATACTTTAAGTTACTAAAATATTCTTAGAAAAATCTAGCACATTAATTTAACAAAATATGCATAGAAAAATCTAGTATTTAACACCTCATAAGTCTATATGGTATTTATTTGGACCAATTAAATTAATACACAATTAATTACTTTTGAGTCATAAATCTAATATTATACACCTCTCCCTAATATTATGTGTTGGAAAAATTATATGAAGCCAACCAATTTTTACTTTTAAAAACTCATCATTTTGTGATAAAAAATTTATATTTTATTTTGTAAAAACTAGTATAAATAGCTAAGGTCTTACCACCATTTTCATTCACACCTAAAATCTCTCTCTTTCTATAATTTCATACATAAACTCTTTGCATCTTATTTAAGTTTTGTTTTGATGCAAATCCACATTTAACAAGACTCCGTCGGTAGTTTTCTTCGTATCGGTATGTTGTTATGCATACATTTTAGTTCTAATATTTTAACTACTATTCTAATATTTTCACACTAATTTTATTATAAAGAAAAATGTTATTAGGGTTATACTCTCGGTAAATTTTAAAAACCTATCAAATATAAACGAGGGTATAGTCTAATTAACATTTAAAAACTAAAAACAATTATTTTCAATTTATTTTCTAACCCGACGATCAATGGAAATTAGGTTCTTTTCAAGGTTCGAAAACAACGTCTGAGGAAATTTTCACAACGTCTCCAATAAAAAAAGGTGGGGGCAAGATTCTGTACACATGGGACAGTTAGCGTAAAATAGCTTAATATATGTGTGTGTAGTGGTTCCCCAAGCCCTACACTAGAGATAAATAAGTAAGGAGAGCCTATTCTCAGATAATGATTTTCACGAATCACTTAACGAGGTTACGCCGGCCTTAATTATTTATCACAGGAATGATCTATGATAATTTGAGGATGTATTGTGCTTGCATTATGTGATTAATTGTTTAAATGTGATACTTGAATGATTGTGATTGTTAGACTAAGAAAATGATCTATTACTCCTTGAGATGAAAAACGACAACATCATGAGCTATTAAGTGTAGAATCCCCATTTACAGAAGGGAAGTGTAGTACATTGAATAGCGGTATTCGGTTGGGTTCTGGCTAAGGAAAGACTTGGTAGACTATGTCCTTTACGATTGCCTCTCTTTCCTGGGAAGTCAACCATACACTATTTATTGTACAAAACTGAACTTACTGTAAGGTTGTGTGAGGTGAGAATTAAAACAAGCTTTCTTAAAGATTAAATTACTACCAAGGGATATTTTTCAGGATCTGAATGGAAGTTCATATAGATTTGCATTTAGGAAAGTGTAAGTCCACTGCCGTGTGTATGGGCGCATAAGGTTGATTAGCCGCCTGAATCCTGACGAGGATTATTACTGTGCACTTGGCAAGATAAGAAGATCTTGGCCTGTTTTCCTAGGGGCAATCGACTTATAACACTTAGACTCCATGTGAAGTCAGGTGGCGTTGCTCTTGGTAAATGGGAGGACGTTGGTGGCATGTGGTCTCGTGACATCTGATTTCGGTAATTGGGAGGTTGTCCTTGACAGCGTTTAGTGGCCTAAATCAGTATATAGATTAGAAATGCATTAGGATAGTTAGACCCTGATTTAGAAGTAAACAGTTAGAGATAAGACGCTTGTTCGATTATCTGTGTTTGACATATGTATTCCTATTTTACACTCAATCCCAATTTTCTATACTTGTACGAAAATCTTAGCCCTATATTCTCTATGTTTTGTATTCGTGGTACAACTTTACAGATGGCAGGACACTTTCCGACCCATATCAACGTAGCTCAGGGTCAACGCTTATGGAGCACCCTTGAGATACGGTACCATGAGGGCGACGAGGACGCGGAAGGATGGAGGATAGATGCGGCTAATGATACTTTAACATTCACCGGCCTAGTGACTTATATATATAGAAGTCCGGGGATGTATGACGCTTTATTCACCGCTCTAGTCCAAATTACTCAGAGGTTACCATTCCACCGTATTTGGGAGAGCCATCGTCGTTTCCATGAGCTCGACCCACAGAACCTGGGCAGAAGACGTGTAGGGGGTGATGCTCGTGCCTATCGTCGTCTGTTTGGCCAGGTTTACCGTGGGATAGGCCGTAGACATGGAACACGACATGTGTCAAGGGATCAGCCGACCTCGGTTGAGGGTTCAGTAACTTCATCTTATCACCCATCTGATCCCTAGACATTCCCCCTGATAGAGGTGGAATGGCGACTAGTTTGGACATGAGAGCATTTTTGTTTGTACAGCCAGTATAATGTCCATTTTGGGTTCAGTCAGTCGTCGCCGTAGGTTGTGGGTACATTTGGGTTATCTTTGGGATCTTTAGTCTGGTTCCTTTTGGCGTGGCAGTGCCACAACGATGTACAAAAGCTATGTGAACATATATGAAAAATGTCTGTTTTTATGTTACATCTTGGTTATGAAAATTTTATTTACATTTTCTTAATACATAATTTAAATACGATTAAATTAGAATTCCACCAATGGGACTTCGGTCGTCTCATTTTATGGTATCAGAGATGGTCAATTCAGTTCGGACCAATAAGGAGCAAAGGTATACTGGCTGTGTCATGTTTGATTCCACATCGGATGATAACATTGTTTTCATAGGATTAACTTCCCATTATCGCGAGTTCTCAAATAGGTTAAAATGGAGTTAAGTCTTCAAATCAGAAGACCAACTTCCTTATCAAATAAGATTCATTCATAAGATATATAAATATTTATATACATATTCTTTATATCTTATGAATGATTGAACCAATTAACTTTTCCTTTTTCAGGAAGTTATGGTTCGAAACACCCGTAACTCGGAACGTGGTAGGGGCGCTAGTAGAGGGACCGGTAGAGGCGCCAGTAGAGGCACTGGTAGGGTTACTAGAAATGCAGGCGGTACCAATAGAGATTTCAGTGAAGCGACTCCTGAAGGAGGAGATACCATCCCTGTAGGACAGGAAAATCATTCCGAGACAAGAATAAACACCCAAACTGACACTAGGGATATCCGTGAGCTTGCTGCAGCAGTGTTGGTTCAAACACAACAAAATAGTCAAATTCTGCAACTTACTAGAGATCAACAAGTATTTCAGCAACCACAAAGGGAAAATGTACATGAAGATGTAGGTTTAAACTCCTTTCTGAAAGGAAAACCACCACAGTTTGGCGGTGAGTGTGATCCCGAGGGTGCGGAGAAATGGTTGCAAGAAATAGATAAGATTTTTGCTTTCATCCATTGTAGAGAGAATAGAAGAGTTGGCTATGGGACGTTCATGCTAACTGGAGATGCTGAGGCTTGGTGGAGAGGAAAGCATCGACTTTTAGAGGAAGAAGGAAGAGAGATCACTTGGAATCTATTCAAGGAAGTGTTTCTTGGAACATATTTTCCCAAATTAGCAAGGAAGGATAAAGAAAGAGAATTTAGCAACCTGCGTCAAGGATCATGGTCTATTGGAGAGTATACCCGAAAATTTGAATCACTTTTGAAATATTCAGAATTTTATAAGTTGCATCCAAGTGAGGAATGGATGTGTGAAAAATACCAGGATGGGTTGAGGTACGATATACAGAGGGCTGTTTTACCTCTGCATATCAGAAATTTCAATGAGCTAACTGAACGTTGCTTGGAGATTGAAGGTATTGATAATCGTAAGAATCAATATGGATCAGGAGGACCAATCCGAAACAACCACAATAAAGGGAACTTTAATCGAGGTCAAGGAGGGAGGCCTCAACAAGGAGGAAAGTTGCACCAAAGAATAACACCATATCAGAATAATGCTTCCAGAAGATCGGAGCTGAAATGTTTCACTTGTGGGGGAGCACATCTCAACAAGGACTGTCCTCAGAGACAACCGGGAACTTGTTTTCGTTGTGGTCAAAGGGGTCACTTCCTTAGGGATTGCCCTCAATGGAAAAAACAACAAGGAGGCCAAGGAAACAACCAAAGAAACAAGGAGGCTAAAGGAGGAACGAGTGGTGGCACAGGTGCAGGTCAAAAACTCCAGAATTCGAACAACAACTCAACTAGTGGGAGGGTGTTTACTGTTAGAGGTTCTGAAGCCCTTGGATCTGATGATTTAATTCAAGGTATGTGCTTAATTGAAGATACATTAGTATCCGTGTTGTTTGATTCAGGAGCTACAAAATCTTTTATTTCTACAACTTGCGCTGAGTTCTTGAAATTAAGACCTGTTAATTTAGATAAAAATCTAATCATTTCCACACCATCAGGAGAAAAGATGGTAACTCGTTCAGTCTGCGTAGGTTGTCAAATAACAATAGAAAATAGGAAGTTTCTAGCAAACCTTATAGTTCTCCCACTTCATGATCTAGACATTATCTTAGGGATGGATTGGTTATCATCCAATAATGTAACCTTGCGTTGTAATAAGAAAACTTTAATGTTTGAAGGAGATAGTGGGGAAGTCGAGAAGGTTGAAGCTCTCACTCAGAAATTTATGATGTTGTTTTCTATGTCAACGGAAGTAACCCCAAGTGTGGAAAACATCCCAGTGGTGTGTGAATTTTCGGAAGTTTTCCTAGAAGACGTTCCAGGATTACCACCAGTTAGAGAAGTAGAATTTGCTATAGATTTGGTTCCAGGCACTGGGCCAATTTCTATTTCTCCTTATCGAATGTCACCATCAGAATTGGCAGAGTTAAAGAAGCAATTAGACGACATGTTGGGGAAGGAATTTATTAGACCAAGTGTATCACCATGGGGAGCTCCTATCTTGTTTGTAAAGAAGAAAGATGGCTCGTCTAGACTTTGTGTGGATTATAGACAGCTTAACAAAGCTACCATAAAGAATAAGTATCCATTGCCTAGAATCGATGACTTGATGGATCAATTGAAGGGAGAATCGATATTCTCAAAGATTGACTTGAAGTCAGGATATCATCAAATTAGGGTGAAGGAGGATGATATTCCAAAGACAACTTTTAGATCCCGATATGGACATTATGAGTACTTAGTTATGCCATTTGGTTTGACTAATGCTCCAGCTGTATTCATGGATTACATGAATAGGATCTTTAGGCCATATTTAGATCAATTTGTTGTAGTTTTCATCGATGATATTTTGATTTACTCCAAGAATGAAGCAGAGCATGAAAAGCATATGAGGATTGTATTGCAAATATTGAAGGATCGACAGTTGTTTGCGAAATTTTCAAAATGTGAGTTTTGGTTGAAGAAGGTGCAATTTCTGGGTCATGTAATCAGTGCGGAAGGTATAGCAGTTGACCCAAGTAAAGTTGAAGCAGTGACGAAGTGGGAAAGTCCTAAGAACGTTGGTGAGGTTCGAAGTTTTCTTGGACTAGCTGGATATTACCGAAGGTTCATCGAAGGATTTTCAAAGATCGCTTTACCTATGACTCAGTTGACGAGGAAAGGTAAAAGCTTTGAATGGACAAAGGAGTGCGAGGAAAGTTTTCAAAAGTTAAAAGAAAGATTAACTTCATCCCCAATTCTTACCTTACCAGATCCATTAGGACAATTCGATGTGTATTGTGATGCATCATACCAAGGATTGGGTTGTGTGTTGATGCAAGAACGCAAGGTGATAGCTTATGCATCGAGACAGTTAAAAACACACGAGAGAAATTACCCTACTCATGACCTAGAGCTAGCAGCAATTGTGTTCGCCTTGAAGATTTGGAGGCATTACTTATATGGATCAAAGTTCAGAGTATGGAGTGATCACAAAAGTTTGAAGTATTTGTTTGATCAAAAGGATCTAAACATGCGACAAAGACGTTGGATGGAATTCTTAAAGGACTATGACTTTGAATTGAACTACCATCCAGGAAAAGCCAATGTTGTAGCAGATGCCTTGAGCAGAAAAACCCTCCATGTGTCAGCAATGATGCTAAAGGAAGAAGATTTGATTCAACAATTTGTAGGTTTGAATTTACGTGCAGAATTTGTTCAAGGAAGGATGTTCTTGGGTACTACCGTAGTAGCTAGTGAATTTTTGAATAGGATTAAAGAAGCACAAAAGACGGATGAACAGTTGATGAATATAAAGAAAATGATAGAAAATGGTCAGGGTGGAGACTTTCGTATAGGTGGTGATGAAATACTAAGATTTAGAGAAAGACTATGTGTACCTCAAAACAAGGAAATTCAGAGATTAATACTTGAAGAAGGTCACAATAGTAAGTTAAGTTTTCATCCAGGATCCACCAAGATGTATCAAGACTTAAGAAAAATGTTTTGGTGGGTTGGAATGAAGAAGGAAATAGCAAAATATGTTCAGTCATGTCTGGTGTGTCAAAAAGCAAAGATTGAACATCAGAAACCAGCTGGGTTATTACAATCGTTAGATATTCCAGAATGGAAGTGGGATGGAATTGCTATGGATTTTATAGTTGGACTTCCAAAAACTCAGAAGAAGTTTGATGCAATATGGGTTGTAATTGATCGATTGACAAAGTCAGCTCATTTCATTCCTATCAGTCAAACTTATAGCTTGGAGAAGTTGGCACAAATTTATATCAGAGATATCGTAAGGCTGCATGGAATTCTAGCAAGTATAGTGAGTGATCGAGATCCTCGATTTACGTCAAAGTTTTGGAATCAACTACATCAGGAGTTAGGAACTAAGTTAAGACTGAGTTCAGCCTATCATCCACAAACAGATGGTCAATCAGAACGGACGATTCAATCACTAGAAGATTTGCTAAGAGCTTGTGTTCTAGAACATAAAGGGAGTTGGGACGAGTTTCTACCTTTAATCGAATTTACTTACAATAACAGTTTCCATTCGAGTATAGGCATGGCACCCTATGAAGCATTATATGGAAGGAAATGTCGCACCCCCTTGTGTTGGTACGAAATTGGAGAAAATAAGATTCTTGGATCAGAATTTGTAGCACAAACAACAAATCAGGTTAAAATTATTAGAGATAAGATGAAGGCTGCACAAGATAGACAAAAGAGTTATAGTGATAAAAGAAGAAGACCTTTGGAATTTGAAAAAGATGATCATGTGTTCATAAAAGTTACTCCTAGGACAGGAGTTGGATGAGCAATCAAGACCAAAAAGTTGACGCCAAGGTTTATTGGGCCTTTCCAGATTCTAAACCGAGTTGGACCAGTAGCATACCGTATTGCTTTACCCCCTCATCTATCTAATCTTCATGACGTGTTTCATATTTCTCAGTTGAGGAGATATTATCCAGACCCATCCCACATTATCGAATATGAAACATTAGAACTTAAGGATAACTTAGAATACGAAGCTTTACCAATTAGAATTGTGGACCATAGAGTAAAGGTACTTCGAGGGAAAGAGATACCATTGGTTCGAGTTATGTGGGACGAAGCAACAGGCGACTCAACCTGGGAAAGGGAAGTAGAAATGCGACGACAATATCCTCATTTATTTTTAGGTACGTAAAATTTCGAGGACGAAATTTATTTTATGGGGGATAGTAATGTGACATCCTTAAATTTTACGAATTCAATTTTAAGATTTTTAAATAATTATTATAAATTTTATTATTACTAAAAAAAAAAAAAAAAAAAAAAATTTAAATAGGAAAACGAAATTAGGAGGACATATATGATATATATGTCAATTTATACTTTAAGTTACTAAAATATTCTTAGAAAAATCTAGCACATTAATTTAACAAAATATGCATAGAAAAATCTAGTATTTAACACCTCATAAGTCTATATGGTATTTATTTGGACCAATTAAATTAATACACAATTAATTACTTTTGAGTCATAAATCTAATATTATACACCTCTCCCTAATATTATGTGTTGGATAAATTATATGAAGCCAACCAATTTTTACTTTTAAAAACTCATCATTTTGTGATAAAAAATTTATATTTTATTTTGTAAAAACTAGTATAAATAGCTAAGGTCTTACCACCATTTTCATTCACACCTAAAATCTCTCTCTTTCTATAATTTCATACATAAACTCTTTGCATCTTATTTAAGTTTTGTTTTGATGCAAATCCACATTTAACAAGACTCCGTCGGTAGTTTTCTTCGTATCGGTATGTTGTTATGCATACATTTTAGTTCTAATATTTTAACTACTATTCTAATATTTTCACACTAATTTTATTATAAAGAAAAATGTTATTAGGGTTATACTCTCGGTAAATTTTAAAAACCTATCAAATATAAACGAGGGTATAGTCTAATTAACATTTAAAAACTAAACCCAATTATTTTCAATTTATTTTCTAACCCGACGATCAATGGAAATTAGGTTCTTTTCAAGGTTCGAAAACAACGTCTGAGGAAATTTTCACAACGTCTCCAATAACAAAAGGTGGGGGCAAGATTCCGTACACATGGGACAGTTAGCGTAAAATAGCTTAATATATATGTGTGTAGTGGTTCCCCAAGCCCTACACTAGAGATAAATAAGTAAGGAGAGCCTATTCTCGGATAATGATTTTCACGAATCACTTAACGAGGTTACGCCGGCCTTAATTATTTATCACAGGAATGATCTATGATAATTTGAGGATGTATTGTGCTTGCATTATGTGATTAATTGTTTAAATGTGATACTTGAATGATTGTGATTGTTAGACTAAGAAAATGATCTATTACTCCTTGAGATGAAAAACGACAACATCATGAGCTATTAAGTGTAGAATCCCCATTTACAGAAGGGAAGTGTAGTACATTGAATAGCGGTATTCGGTTGGGTTCTGGCTAAGGAAAGACTTGGTAGACTATGTCCTTTACGGTTGCCTCTCTTTCCTGGGAAGTCAACCATACACTATTTATTGTACAAAACTGAACTTACTGTAAGGTTGTGTGAGGTGAGAATTAACACAAGCTTTCTTAAAGATTAAATTACTACCAAGGGATATTTTTCAGGATCTGAATGGAAGTTCATATAGATTTGCATTTAGGAAAGTGTAAGTCCACTGCCGTGTGTATGGGCGCATAAGGTTGATTAGCCGCCTGAATCCTGACGAGGATTATTACTGTGCACTTGGCAAGATAAGAAGATCTTGGCCTGTTTTCCTAGGGGCAATCGACTTATAACACTTAGACTCCATGTGAAGTCAGGTGGCGTTGCTCTTGGTAAATGGGAGGACGTTGGTGGCATGTGGTCTCGTGACATCTGATCTCGGTAATTGGGAGGTTGTCCTTGACAGCGTTTAGTGGCCTAAATCAGCATATAGATTAGAAATGCATTAGGATAGTTAGACCCTGATTTAGAAGTAAACAGTTAGAGATAAGACGCTTGTTCGATTATCTGTGTTTGACATATGTATTCCTATTTTACACTCAATCCCAATTTTATATACTTGTACGAAAATCTTAGCCCTATATTCTCTATGTTTTGTATTCGTGGTACAACTTTACAGATGGCAGGACACTTTCCGACCCATATCAACGTAGCTCAGGGTCAACGCTTATGGAGCACCCTTGAGATACGGTACCATGAGGGCGACGAGCACGCGGAAGGATGGAGGATAGATGCGGCTAATGATACTTTAACATTCACCGGCCTAGTGACTTATATATATAGAAGTCCGGGGATGTATGACGCTTTATTCACCGCTCCAGTCCAAATTACTCAGAGGTTACCATTCCACCGTATTTGGGAGAGCCATCGTCGTTTCCATGAGCTCGACCCACAGAACCTGGGCAGAAGACGTGTAGGGGGTGATGCTCGTGCCTATCGTCATCTGTTTGGCCAGGTTTACCGTGGGAGAGGCCGTAGACATGGAACACGACATGTGTCAAGGGATCAGCCGACCTCGGTTGAGGGTTCAGTAACTTCATCTTATCACCCATCTGATCCATAGACATTCCCCCTGATAGAGGTGGAATGGCGACTAGTTTGGACATGAGAGCATTTTTGTTTGTACAGCCAGTATAATGTCCATTTTGGGTTCAGTCAGTCGTCGCCGTAGGTTGTGGGTACATTTGGGTTATCTTTGGGATCTTTAGTCTGGTTCCTTTTGGCGTGGCAGTGCCACAACGATGTACAAAAGCTATGTGAACATATATGAAAAATGTCTGTTTTTATGTTACATCTTGGTTATGAAAAATTTATTTACATTTTCTTAATACATAATTTAAATACGATTAAATTAGAATTCCACCAATGGGACTTCGGTCGTCTCATTTTATGGTATCAGAGCTGGTCAATTCAGTTCGGACCAATAAGGAGCAAAGGTATACTGGCTGTGTCATGTTTGATTCCACATCGGATGATAACATTGTTTTCATACGATTAACTTCCCATTATCGCGAGTTCTCAAATAGGTTAAAATGGAGTTAAGTCTTCAAATCAGAAGACCAACTTCCTTATCAAATAAGATTCATTCATAAGATATATAAATATTTATATACATATTCTTTATATCTTATGAATGATTGAACCAATTAACTTTTCCTTTTTCAGGAAGTTATGGTTCGAAACACCCGTAACTCGGAACGTGGTAGGGGCGCTAGTAGAGGGACCGGTAGAGGCGCCGGTAGAGGCACTGGTAGGGTTACTAGAAATGCAGGCGGTACCAATAGAGATTTCAGTGAAGCGACTCCTGAAGGAGGAGATACCATCCCTGTAGGACAGGAAAATCATTCTGAGACAAGAATAAACACCCAAACTGACACTAGGGATATCCGTGAGCTTGCTGTAGCAGTGTTGGTTCAAACACAACAAAATAGTCAAATTCTGCAACTTACTAGAGATCAACAAGTTTTTCAGCAACCACAAAGGGAAAATGTACATGAAGATGTAGGTTTAAACTCCTTTCTGAAAGGAAAACCACCACAGTTTGGCGGTGAGTGTGATCTCGAGGGTGCGGAGAAATGGTTGCAAGAAATAGATAAGATTTTTGCTTTCATCCATTGTAGAGAGAATAGAAGAGTTGGCTATGGGACGTTCATGCTAACTGGAGATGCTGAGGCTTGGTGGAGAGGAAAGCATCGACTTTTAGAGGAAGAAGGAAGAGAGATCACTTGGAATCTATTCAAGGAAGTGTTTCTTGGAACATATTTTCCCAAATTAGCAAGGAAGGATAAAGAAAGAGAATTTAGCAACCTGCGTCAAGGATCATGGTCTATTGGAGAGTATACCCGAAAATTTGAATCACTTTTGAAATATTCAGAATTTTATAAGTTACATCCAAGTGAGGAATGGATGTGTGAAAAATACCAGGATGGGTTGAGGTACGATATACAGAGGGCTGTTTTACCTCTGCATATCAGAAATTTCAATGAGCTAACTGAACGTTGCTTGGAGATTGAAGGTATTGATAATCGTAAGAATCAATATGGATCAGGAGGACCAATCCGAAACAACCACAATAAAGGGAACTTTAATCGAGGTCAAGGAGGGAGGCCTCAACAAGGAGGAAAGTTGCACCAAAGAATAACACCATATCAGAATAATGCTTCCAGAAGATCGGAGCTGAAATGTTTCACTTGTGGGGGAGCACATCTCAACAAGGACTGTCCTCAGAGACAACCGGGAACTTGTTTTCGTTGTGGTCAAAGGGGTCACTTCCTTAGGGATTGCCCTCAATGGAAAAAACAACAAGGAGGCCAAGAAAACAACCAAAGAAACAAGGAGGCTAAAGGAGGAACGAGTGGTGGCACAGGTGCAGGTCAAAAACTCCAGAATTCGAACAACAACTCAACTAGTGGGAGGGTGTTTACTGTTAGAGGTTCTGAAGCCCTTGGATCTGATGATTTAATTCAAGGTATGTGCTTAATTGAAGATACATTAGTATCCGTGTTGTTTGATTCAGGAGCTACAAAATCTTTTATTTCTACAACTTGCGCTGAGTTCTTGAAATTAAGACCTATTGATTTAGATAAAAATCTAATCATTTCCACACCATCAGGAGAAAAGATGGTAACTCGTTCAGTCTGCGTAGGTTGTCAAATAACAATAGAAAATAGGAAGTTTCTAGCAAACCTTATAGTTCTCCCACTTCATGATCTAGACATTATCTTAGGGATGGATTGGTTATCATCCAATAATGTAACCTTGCGTTGTAATAAGAAAACTTTAATGTTTGAAGGAGATAGTGGGGAAGTCGAGAAGGTTGAAGCTCTCACTCAGAAATTTATGATGTTGTTTTCTATGTCAACGGAAGTAACCCCAAGTGTGGAAAACATCCCAGTGGTGTGTGAATTTTCGGAAGTTTTCCCAGAAGACGTTCCAGGATTACCCCCAGTTAGAGAAGTAGAATTTGCTATAGATTTGGTTCCAGGCACTGGGCCAATTTCTATTTCTCCTTATCGAATGTCACCATCAGAATTGGCAGAGTTAAAGAAGCAATTAGACGACATGTTGGGGAAGGAATTTATTAGACCAAGTGTATCACCATGGGGAGCTCCTATCTTGTTTGTAAAGAAGAAAGATGGCTCGTCTAGACTTTGTGTGGATTATAGACAGCTTAACAAAGCTACCATAAAGAATAAGTATCCATTACCTAGAATCGATGACTTGATGGATCAATTGAAGGGAGCATCGATATTCTCAAAGATTGACTTGAAGTCAGGATATCATCAAATTAGGGTGAAGGAGGATGATATTCCAAAGACAGCTTTTAGATCCCGATATGGACATTATGAGTACTTAGTTATGCCATTTGGTTTGACTAATGCTCCAGCTGTATTCATGGATTACATGAATAGGATCTTTAGGCCATATTTAGATCAATTTGTTGTAGTTTTCATCGATGATATTTTGATTTACTCCAAGAATGAAGCAGAGCATGAAAAGCATATGAGGATTGTATTGCAAATATTGAAGGATCGACAGTTGTTTTCGAAATTTTCAAAATGTGAGTCATACAACGACAAACAACAACAATAAGCACAACAACAACAACAAACAAACAAACAACAACAACAAACAACAACAAGCAACAAGCAACAACTACAACCAGATTTAACTATTAAAAAGTCATACCTAAGCTTCAGGAGTTGCGGTCGGTGAGGTGATGTCCCAAAACGGTCATCCTATTGTTTTTTCGGTAAAACGGTATGTCCCGGTATGCAAATCAGCCTCCGTGTAACTGCTCGAAATGTTTGATGTCACAAAAGCGGAAAAAAACAGCGTCAATACCTTATCAGACAACAACAAGCAACAAGAACAACAACAATAAAAAACAAGCACAACAACAAGAACAAAACACAACAACAATAAACACGACAAAATACAACATAAAACAACAACAACAACAACAACAACAAACAACAACAATAACAAACAACAACAATTACAAACAACAACAAGCAGCAACAACAACAACAAGATTTAACTATTAAAAAGTCATACCTAAGCTTCCGGAGTTGGGGCTGGTGCGGTGGTGTCCCAAAGCGGTCATCCTATTATTTTCTTTGGTAAAACGGTATATCCCGGTACGTAAATCAGCCTCCGTGTAAGGGCACGAAATGTTTGATGTCAAAAAAGTGGAAAAAAAAATAGCGTCAATACCTTATCAGACAACAACAACAAAAAAAAAACACAACAACAACAACAAAACACAACAACAACAAGGACGACAAAATACAACAACAAACAACAACTACAACAAGCACAACAACAACAACAAACAACAAGAACAACAAACAACAAACAACAACAACAAGCAACTAGTAACAACAACAACAAAATTTAACTATTAAAAAGTCATACCTAAGCTTCAGGAGTTGCGGTTGGTGTGGTGGTGTCCAAAAGCGGTCAGTCTATTGTTTTCTTCGGTAAAACGGTATGTCCCGGTATGCAAATCAGCCTCAGTGTAAGTGCGCAAAATGTTTGATGTCACAAAAGCCGGAAAAAAAATAGCGTCAATACCTTATCAGCCAACAACAACACTAAGCACAACAACAACAACAAAACACAACAACAAGAACGACAACAACAACAACAAACAAAACACAACAACAACAACAACAAGAACAAGAACGACAAAATACAACAACAGACAACAACAACAACAAGCACAACAACAACAACAACAAACAACAACAACAACAAACAACAACAAACAACAAGCAACAACAACAACAAGATTTAACTATTAAAAATTCATACCTAAGCTTCAGGAGTTGCGGTCGGTGCGGTGGTGTCCCAAAGCAGCCATCCTATTGTTTTCTTCGGTAAAACGGTATGTTCTGGTATGCAAATCAGCTTCCGTGTAAGTGTGTGAAATGTTTGATGTCACAAAAGCGGGAAAAAAATAGCGTCAATACCTTATCAGACAAAAACAAGCAGCAACAACAACAACAACAAAAAACAAGCACAACAACAACAACAAAACACAACAACAACAACAAGCACGACAAAATACAACAACAAACAACAACAACAAGCACAACAACAACAAAAAACAACAACAACAAACAAAAAAAAGCAACAACAATAAGATTTAACTATTAAAAAGTCATTCTTAAGCTTCTGGAGTTGAGGTCGGTGCGGTGGTCTCCCAAAGCGGTCATCTTATTGTTTTCTTCGGTAAAACGGTATGTCCCAGTATGCAAATCAGCCTCCGTGTTAGTGCGCGAAATGTTTGATGTCACAAAAGCAGAAAAAAAATAGCGTCAATACCTTATCAGACAACAACAAGCAACAACAACAACAACAAAAAAACAAGCACAACAACAATAACAAAAAACAAAAACAACAAGCACGACAAAAAACAACAACAAACAACGACAAAAACAGCAAACAACAACAACAAACAACAACAAGCAACAAGCAATAAGCATAACAAGATTTAACTATTAAAAAGTCATACCTAAGCTTTAGGAGTTACGGTCGTGGCGGCGGTGTCCCAAAGCGGTCAGCCTATTGTTTTCTTCGGTAAAATGGTATGTCCCGGTACGTAAATCAGCCTCCGTGTAAGGGCACAAAATTTAGATGTCAAAAAAGCAGAAAAAAAAATAGCTTCAATACCTTATCAGACAACAATAACAACAACAAAAAAAACACAACAACAACAACAATAAAACACAACAACAACAAGGACGACAAAATACAACAACAAACAACAACTACAACAAGCACAACAACAAGAACAACAAACAACAAGAACAACTAACAACAATAAGCAACTAGCAACAACAACAACAAGATTTAACTATTAAAAAGTCATAGCTAAGCTTCAGGAGTTGTGGTTGGTGTAGTGGTGTCCCAAAGCGGTCAGTCTATTGTTTTCTTCGGTAAAACGGTGTGTTCCGGTATGCAAATCAGCTTCCGTGTAAGTGTGCCAAATGTTTGATGTCACAAAAGCGGGGAAAAAAGTAGCGTCAATACCTTATCAGATAAAAACAGGCAACAACAACAACAAAAACAACAAAAAACAAGCACAACAACAACAACAAAACACAACAACAACAAGCACGACAAAATACAACAACAAACAACAACAACAACAAGCACAACAACAACAAGAAACAACAACAACAAACAACAATAACAAACAACAAAAACAACAAACAACAACAAGCAACAACAACAAGATTTAACTATTAAAAAGTCATACCTAAGCTTCTGGAGTTGGGGTCGGTGCGGTGGTGTCCCAAAGCGGTCATCTTATTGTTTTCTTCGGTAAAACGGTATGTCCCAGTATGCAAATCAGCCTCCGTGTTAGTGCGCGAAATGTTTGATGTCACAAAAGCGGAAAAAAATAGCGTCAATACCTTATCAGACAACAACAAGCAACAACAACAACAACAAAAAACAAGCACAACAACAATAACAAAACACAACAACAACAACAAGCACGACAAAATACAACAACAAACAACAACAATAAACAACAACAAACAACAACAAGCAACAAGCAATAAGCACAACAAGATATAACTATTAAAAAGTCATACCTAAGCTTCAGGAGTTGCGGCGGTGTCCCTAAGCGGTCAGCCTATTGTTTTCTTCGGTAAAATGGTATGTCCCGGTATGCAAATCAGCCTCCGTGTAAGTGCGCGAAATGTTTGATGTCACAAAAGCAGGAAAAAAATAGCGTCAGTACCTTATCAAACAACAACAAACAATAACTACAACAAAAACAACAAAAAACAAGCACAACAACAACAAGCACGACAAAATACAACAACAAACAACAACAACAACAAGCACAACAACAACAACAACAAACAAACAACAACAACAAACAAACAACAACAACAAACAACAACAAGCAACAAGCAACAACTACAACCTGATTTAACTATTAAAAAGTCATACCTAAGCTTCAGGAGTTGCGGTCGGTGCGGTGGTGTCCCAAAGCGGTCATCCTATTGTTTTTTCGATAAAACGGTATGTCCCGGTATGCAAATCAGCCTCCGCGAAAGTGCTCGAAATGTTTGATGTCACAAAAGCGAAAAAATATAGCATCAATACCTTACCAGACAACAACAACAACAACAACAACAATAAAAAACAAGCACAACAACAACAAGCACGACAAAATACAACAACAATCAACAACAACAACAACAACATAAACAACAACAACAACAAACAACAACAATAACAAACAACAACAAACAACAAGATTTAACTATTAAAAAGTCATACCTAAGCTTTAGGAGTTACGGTCGGTGCGGCGGTGTCCCAAAGCGGTCAGCCTATTGTTTTCTTCGGTAAAATGGTATGTCCCGGTATGCAAATCAGCCTCCGTGTAAGTGCGCGAAATGTTTGATGTCACAAAAGCGGGAAAAAAATTAGTGTCAGTACCTTATCAAACAACAACAAACAATACCTACAACAAAAACAACAAAAAACAAGCACAACAACAACAAGCACGACAAAATACAACAACAAACAACAACAACAACAACAACAAACAAACAACAACAACAAACAACAACAAGCAACATGCAACAACTACAACCTGATTTAACAATTAAAAAGTCATACCTAAGCTTCAGGAGTTGCGGTCGGTGCGGTGGTGTCCCAAAGCGGTCATCCTATTGTTTTTTCGGTAAAACGGTATGTCCCGGTATGCAAATCAGCCTCCGTGTAAGTGCTCGAAATGTTTGATGTCACAAAAGCGGAAAAACATAGCATCAATACCTTACCAGACAACAACAAGCAACAACAACAATAACAATAAAAAACAAGCACAACAACAACAACAAAACACAACAACAACAAGCACGACAAAATACAACAACAAACAACAACAACAACAACAAACAACAACAATAACAAACAACAACAATAACAAACAACAACAAACAACAACAAGAAACAACAACAACAAGTTTAACTATTAAAAAGTCATACCTAAGCTTCCGGAGTTGGGGTCGGTGCGGTGGTGTCCCAAAGCGGTCATCCTATTGTTTTCTTTGGTAAAACGGTATATCCCGGTACGTAAATCAGCCTCCGTGTCAGGGCACAAAATTTAGATGTCAAAAAAGCGGAAAAAAAAATAGCTTCAATACCTTATCAGACAACAATAACAACAACAAAAAAAACACAACAACAACAACAATAAAACACAACAACAACAAGGACGACAAAATACAACAACAAACAACAACTACAACAAGCACAACAACAAGAACAACAAACAACAAGAACAACTAACAACAACAAGCAACTAGCAACAACAACAACAAGATTTAACTATTAAAAAGTCATAGCTAAGCTTCAGGAGTTGCGGTTGGTGTAGTGGTGTCCCAAAGCGGTCAGTCTTTTGTTTTCTTCGGTAAAACGGTGTGTTCCGGTATGCAAATCAGCTTCCGTGTAAGTGTGCGAAATGTTTGATGTCACAAAAGCAGGGAAAAAAGTAGCGTCAATACCTTATCAGATAAAAACAGGCAACAACAACAACAAAAAACAACAAAAAACAAGCACAACAACAACAACAAAACACAACAACAACAAGCACGACAAAATACAACAACAAACAACAACAATAACAAGCACAACAACAACAACAAACAACAACAACAAACAACAAACAACAACAAACAACAACAAGCAACAACAACAAGATTTAACTATTAAAAAGTCATACCTAAGCTTCTGGAGTTGGGGTCGGCGCGGTGGTGTCCCAAAGCGGTCATTTTATTGTTTTCTTCGGTAAAACGGTATGTCCCAGTATGCAAATCAGCCTCCGTGTTAGTGCGCGAAATGTTTGATATCACAAAAGCGGAAAAAAAATAGCGTCAATACCTTATCAGACAACAACAAACAATAACAACAACAACAAAAAACAAGCACAACAACAATAACAAAACACAACAACAACAACAAGCACGACAAAATACAACAACAAACAACAAAAATAAACAACAACAAACAACAACAAGCAACAAGCAATAAGCACAACAAGATATAACTATTAAAAAGTCATACCTAAGCTTCAGGAGTTGCGGCGGTGTCCCTAAGCGGTCAGCCTATTGTTTTCTTCGGTAAAATGGTATGTCCCGGTATGCAAATCAGCCTCCGTGTAAGTGCGCGAAATGTTTGATGTCACAAAAGCAGGAAAAAAATAGCGTCAGTACCTTATCAAACAACAACAAACAATAACTACAACAAAAACAACAAAAAATAAGCACATCAACAACAAGCACGACAAAATACAACAACAAACAACAACAACAACAAGCACAACAACAACAACAACAAACAAACAACAACAACAAACAACAACAAGCAACAAGCAACAACTACAACCTGATTTAACTATTAAAAAGTCATACCTAAGCTTCAGGAGTTGCGGTCGGTGCGGTGGTGTCCCAAAGCGGTCATCCTATTGTTTTTTCGATAAAACGGTATGTCCCGGTATGCAAATCAGCCTCCGCGTAAGTGCTCGAAATGTTTGATGTCACAAAAGCGGAAAAACATAGCACAAATACCTTACCAGACAACAACAAGCAACAACAACAACAACAATAAAAAACAAGCACAACAACAACAAGCACGACAAAATACAACAACAATCAACAACAACAACAACAACACAAACAACAATAACAACAAACAACAACAATAACAAACAACAACAAACAACAACAAGAAACAACAACAACAAGATTTAACTATTAAAAAGTCATACCTAAGCTTCCGGAGTTGGGGTCGGTGCGGTGGTGTCCCAAAGCGGTCATCCTATTGTTTTCTTTGGTAAAACGGTATATCCCGGTACGTAAATCAGCCTCCGTGTAAGGGTACAAAATTTAGATGTCAAAAAAGCGGAAAAAAAAATAGCTTCAATACCTTATCAGACAACAATTACAACAACAAAAAAAACACAGCAACAACAACTACAAAACACAACAACAACAAGGACGACAAAATACAACAACAAACAACAACTATAACAAGCACAACAACAACAACAACAAAAAACAAGAACAACAAACAACAACCGACAACAACAAGCAACTAGCAACAACAACAACAAGATTTAACTATTAAAAAGTCATACCTAAGCTTCAGGAGTTGCGGTTGGTGTGGTGGTGTCCCAAAACGGTCAGTCTATTGTTTTCTTCGGTAAAACGGTATGTCCCGGTATGCAAATCAGCCTCAGTGTAAGTGCGCGAAATGTTTGATGTCACAAAAGCGGAAAAACATAGCATCAATACCTTACCAGACAACAACAAGCAACAACAACAATAACAATAAAAAACAAGCACAACAACAACAACAAAACACAACAACAACAAGCACGACAAAATACAACAACAAACAACAACAACAACAACAACAAACAACAACAATAACAAACAACAACAATAACAAACAACAACAAACAACAACAAGAAACAACAACAACAAGATTTAACTATTAAAAATTCATACCTAAGCTTCAGGAGTTGCGGTCGGTGCGGTGGTGTCCCAAAGCAGCCATCCTATTGTTTTCTTCGGTAAAACGGTATGTTCTGGTATGCAAATCAGCTTCCGTGTAAGTGTGTGAAATGTTTGATGTCACAAAAGCGGGAAAAAAATAGCGTCAATACCTTATCAGACAAAAACAAGCAGCAACAACAACAACAACAAAAAACAAGCACAACAACAACAACAAAACACAACAACAACAACAAGCACGACAAAATACAACAACAAACAACAACAACAAGCACAACAACAACAAAAAACAACAACAACAAACAAAAAAAAGCAACAACAATAAGATTTAACTATTAAAAAGTCATTCTTAAGCTTCTGGAGTTGAGGTCGGTGCGGTGGTCTCCCAAAGCGGTCATCTTATTGTTTTCTTCGGTAAAACGGTATGTCCCAGTATGCAAATCAGCCTCCGTGTTAGTGCGCGAAATGTTTGATGTCACAAAAGCAGAAAAAAAATAGCGTCAATACCTTATCAGACAACAACAAGCAACAACAACAACAACAAAAAAACAAGCACAACAACAATAACAAAAAACAAAAACAACAAGCACGACAAAAAACAACAACAAACAACGACAAAAACAGCAAACAACAACAACAAACAACAACAAGCAACAAGCAATAAGCATAACAAGATTTAACTATTAAAAAGTCATACCTAAGCTTTAGGAGTTACGGTCGTGGCGGCGGTGTCCCAAAGCGGTCAGCCTATTGTTTTCTTCGGTAAAATGGTATGTCCCGGTACGTAAATCAGCCACCGTGTAAGGGCACAAAATTTAGATGTCAAAAAAGCAGAAAAAAAAATAGCTTCAATACCTTATCAGACAACAATAACAACAACAAAAAAAACACAACAACAACAACAATAAAACACAACAACAACAAGGACGACAAAATACAACAACAAACAACAACTACAACAAGCACAACAACAAGAACAACAAACAACAAGAACAACTAACAACAATAAGCAACTAGCAACAACAACAACAAGATTTAACTATTAAAAAGTCATAGCTAAGCTTCAGGAGTTGTGGTTGGTGTAGTGGTGTCCCAAAGCGGTCAGTCTATTGTTTTCTTCGGTAAAACGGTGTGTTCCGGTATGCAAATCAGCTTCCGTGTAAGTGTGCCAAATGTTTGATGTCACAAAAGCGGGGAAAAAAGTAGCGTCAATACCTTATCAGATAAAAACAGGCAACAACAACAACAAAAACAACAAAAAACAAGCACAACAACAACAACAAAACACAACAACAACAAGCACGACAAAATACAACAACAAACAACAACAACAACAAGCACAACAACAACAAGAAACAACAACAACAAACAACAATAACAAACAACAAAAACAACAAACAACAACAAGCAACAACAACAAGATTTAACTATTAAAAAGTCATACCTAAGCTTCTGGAGTTGGGGTCGGCGCGGTGGTGTCCCAAAGCGGTCATCTTATTGTTTTCTTCGGTAAAACGGTATGTCCCAGTATGCAAATCAGCCTCCGTGTTAGTGCGCGAAATGTTTGATGTCACAAAAGCGGAAAAAAATAGCGTCAATACCTTATCAGACAACAACAAGCAACAACAACAACAACAAAAAACAAGCACAACAACAATAACAAAACACAACAACAACAACAAGCACGACAAAATACAACAACAAACAACAACAATAAACAACAACAAACAACAACAAGCAACAAGCAATAAGCACAACAAGATATAACTATTAAAAAGTCATACCTAAGCTTCAGGAGTTGCGGCGGTGTCCCTAAGCGGTCAGCCTATTGTTTTCTTCGGTAAAATGGTATGTCCCGGTATGCAAATCAGCCTCCGTGTAAGTGCGCGAAATGTTTGATGTCACAAAAGCAGGAAAAAAATAGCGTCAGTACCTTATCAAACAACAACAAACAATAACTACAACAAAAACAACAAAAAACAAGCACAACAACAACAAGCACGACAAAATACAACAACAAACAACAACAACAACAAGCACAACAACAACAACAACAAACAAACAATAACAACAAACAAACAACAACAACAAACAACAACAAGCAACAAGCAACAACTACAACCTGATTTAACTATTAAAAAGTCATACCTAAGCTTCAGGAGTTGCGGTCGGTGCGGTGGTGTCCCAAAGCGGTCATCCTATTGTTTTTTCGATAAAACGGTATGTCCCGGTATGCAAATCAGCCTCCGCGAAAGTGCTCGAAATGTTTGATGTCACAAAAGCGAAAAAACATAGCATCAATACCTTACCAGACAACAACAACAACAACAACAACAATAAAAAACAAGCACAACAACAACAAGCACGACAAAATACAACAACAATCAACAACAACAACAACAACATAAACAACAACAACAACAAACAACAACAATAACAAACAACAACAAACAACAAGATTTAACTATTAAAAAGTCATACCTAAGCTTTAGGAGTTACGGTCGGTGCGGCGGTGTCCCAAAGCGGTCAGCCTATTGTTTTCTTCGGTAAAATGGTATGTCCCGGTATGCAAATCAGCCTCCGTGTAAGTGCGCGAAATGTTTGATGTCACAAAAGCGGGAAAAAAATTAGCGTCAGTACCTTATCAAACAACAACAAACAATACCTACAACAAAAACAACAAAAAACAAGCACAACAACAACAAGCACGACAAAATACAACAACAAACAACAACAACAACAACAACAAACAAACAACAACAACAAACAACAACAAGCAACATGCAACAACTACAACCTGATTTAACAATTAAAAAGTCATACCTAAGCTTCAGGAGTTGCGGTCGGTGCGGTGGTGTCCCAAAGCGGTCATCCTATTGTTTTTTCGGTAAAACGGTATGTCCCGGTATGCAAATCAGCCTCCGTGTAAGTGCTCGAAATGTTTGATGTCACAAAAGCGGAAAAACATAGCATCAATACCTTACCAGACAACAACAAGCAACAACAACAATAACAATAAAAAAACAAGCACAACAACAACAACAAAACACAACAACAACAAGCACGACAAAATACAACAACAAACAACAACAACAACAACAAACAACAACAATAACAAACAACAACAATAACAAACAACAACAAACAACAACAAGAAACAACAACAACAAGTTTAACTATTAAAAAGTCATACCTAAGCTTCCGGAGTTGGGGTCGGTGCGGTGGTGTCCCAAAGCGGTCATCCTATTGTTTTCTTTGGTAAAACGGTATATCCCGGTACGTAAATCAGCCTCCGTGTCAGGGCACAAAATTTAGATGTCAAAAAAGCGGAAAAAAAAATAGCTTCAATACCTTATCAGACAACAATAACAACAACAAAAAAAACACAACAACAACAACAATAAAACACAACAACAACAAGGACGACAAAATACAACAACAAACAACAACTACAACAAGCACAACAACAAGAACAACAAACAACAAGAACAACTAACAACAACAAGCAACTAGCAACAACAACAACAAGATTTAACTATTAAAAAGTCATAGCTAAGCTTCAGGAGTTGCGGTTGGTGTAGTGGTGTCCCAAAGCGGTCAGTCTTTTGTTTTCTTCGGTAAAACGGTGTGTTCCGGTATGCAAATCAGCTTCCGTGTAAGTGTGCGAAATGTTTGATGTCACAAAAGCAGGGAAAAAAGTAGCGTCAATACCTTATCAGATAAAAACAGGCAACAACAACAACAAAAACAACAAAAAACAAGCACAACAACAACAACAAAACACAACAACAACAAGCACGACAAAATACAACAACAAACAACAACAATAACAAGCACAACAACAACAACAAACAACAACAACAAACAACAAACAACAACAAACAACAACAAGCAACAACAACAAGATTTAACTATTAAAAAGTCATACCTAAGCTTCTGGAGTTGGGGTCGGCGCGGTGGTGTCCCAAAGCGGTCATTTTATTGTTTTCTTCGGTAAAACGGTATGTCCCAGTATGCAAATCAGCCTCCGTGTTAGTGCGCGAAATGTTTGATGTCACAAAAGCGGAAAAAAAAATAGCGTCAATACCTTATCAGACAACAACAAACAATAACAACAACAACAAAAAACAAGCACAACAACAATAACAAAACACAACAACAACAACAAGCACGACAAAATACAACAACAAACAACAACAATAAACAACAACAAACAACAACAAGCAACAAGCAATAAGCACAACAAGATATAACTATTAAAAAGTCATACCTAAGCTTCAGGAGTTGCGGCGGTGTCCCTAAGCGGTCAACCTATTGTTTTCTTCGGTAAAATGGTATGTCCCGGTATGCAAATCAGCCTCCGTGTAAGTGCGCGAAATGTTTGATGTCACAAAAGCAGGAAAAAAATAGCGTCAGTACCTTATCAAACAACAACAAACAATAACTACAACAAAAACAACAAAAAATAAGCACATCAACAACAAGCACGACAAAATACAACAACAAACAACAACAACAACAAGCACAACAACAACAACAACAAACAAACAACAACAACAACAAGCACAACAACAACAACAACAAACAAACAACAACAACAAACAACAACAAGCAACAAGCAACAACTTCAACCTGATTTAACTATTAAAAAGTCATACCTAAGCTTCAGGAGTTGCGGTCGGTGCGGTGGTGTCCCAAAGCGGTCATCCTATTGTTTTTTCGATAAAACGGTATGTCCCGGTATGCAAATCAGCCTCCGCGTAAGTGCTCGAAATGTTTGATGTCACAAAAGCGGAAAAACATAGCACAAATACCTTACCAGACAACAACAAGCAACAACAACAACAACAATAAAAAACAAGCACAACAACAACAAGCACGACAAAATACAACAACAATCAACAACAACAACAACAACACAAACAACAATAACAACAAACAACAACAATAACAAACAACAACAAACAACAACAAGAAACAACAACAACAAGATTTAACTATTAAAAAGTCATACCTAAGCTTCCGGAGTTGGGGTCGGTGCGGTGGTGTCCCAAAGCGGTCATCCTATTGTTTTCTTTGGTAAAACGGTATATCCCGGTACGTAAATCAGCCTCCGTGTAAGGGTACAAAATTTAGATGTCAAAAAAGCGGAAAAAAAAAATAGCTTCAATACCTTATCAGACAACAATTACAACAACAAAAAAAATACAGCAACAACAACTACAAAACACAACAACAACAAGGACGACAAAATACAACAACAAACAACAACTATAACAAGCACAACAACAACAACAACAAAAAACAAGAACAACAAACAACAACCGACAACAACAAGCAACTAGCAACAACAACAACAAGATTTAACTATTAAAAAGTCATACCTAAGCTTCAGGAGTTGCGGTTGGTGTGGTGGTGTCCCAAAACGGTCAGTCTATTGTTTTCTTCGGTAAAACGGTATGTCCCGGTATGCAAATCAGCCTCAGTGTAAGTGCGCGAAATGTTTGATGTCACAAAAGCGGAAAAACATAGCATCAATACCTTACCAGACAACAACAAGCAACAACAACAATAACAATAAAAAACAAGCACAACAACAACAACAAAACACAACAACAACAAGCACGACAAAATACAACAACAAACAACAACAACAACAACAAACAACAACAATAACAAACAACAACAATAACAAACAACAACAAACAACAACAAGAAACAACAACAACAAGTTTAACTATTAAAAAGTCATACCTAAGCTTCCGGAGTTGGGGTCGGTGCGGTGGTGTCCCAAAGCGGTCATCCTATTGTTTTCTTTGGTAAAACGGTATATCCCGGTACGTAAATCAGCCTCCGTGTAAGGGTACAAAATTTAGATGTCAAAAAAGCGGAAAAAAAATAGCTTCAATACCTTATCAGACAACAATAACAACAACAAAAAAAACACAACAACAACAACAATAAAACACAACAACAACAAGGACGACAAAATACAACAACAAACAACAACTACAACAAGCACAACAACAAGAACAACAAACAACAAGAACAACTAACAACAACAAGCAACTAGCAACAACAACAACAAGATTTAACTATTAAAAAGTCATAGCTAAGTTTCAGGAGTTGCGGTTGGTGTAGTGGTGTCCCAAAGCGGTCAGTCTTTTGTTTTCTTCGGTAAAACGGTGTGTTCCGGTATGCAAATCAGCTTCCGTGTAAGTGTGCGAAATGTTTGATGTCACAAAAGCAGGGAAAAAAGTAGCGTCAATACCTTATCAGATAAAAACAGGCAACAACAACAACAAAAACAACAAAAAACAAGCACAACAACAACAACAAAACACAACAACAACAAGCACGACAAAATACAACAACAAACAACAACAACAACAAGCACAACAACAACAACAAACAACAACAACAAACAACAAACAACAACAAACAACAACAAGCAACAACAACAAGATTTAACTATTAAAAAGTCATACCTAAGCTTCTGGAGTTGGGGTCGGCGCGGTGGTGTCCCAAAGCGGTCATTTTATTGTTTTCTTCGGTAAAACGGTATGTCCCAGTATGCAAATCAGCCTCCGTGTTATTGCGCGAAATGTTTGATGTCACAAAAGCGGAAAAAAAATAGCGTCAATACCTTATCAGACAACAACAAACAATAACAACAACAACAAAAAACAAGCACAACAACAATAACAAAACACAACAACAACAACAAGCACGACAAAATACAACAACAAACAACAACAATAAACAACAACAAACAACAACAAGCCACAAGCAATAAGCACAACAAGATATAACTATTAAAAAGTCATACCTAAGCTTCAGGAGTTGCGGCGGTGTCCCTAAGCGGTCAGCCTATTGTTTTCTTCGGTAAAATGGTATGTCCCGGTATGCAAATCAGCCTCCGTGTAAGTGCGCGAAATGTTTGATGTCACAAAAGCAGGAAAAAAATAGCGTCAGTACCTTATCAAACAACAACAAACAATAACTACAACAAAAACAACAAAAAATAAGCACATCAACAACAAGCACGACAAAATACAACAACAAACAACAACAACAACAAGCACAACAACAACAACAACAAACAAACAACAACAACAAACAACAACAAGCAACAAGCAACAACTACAACCTGATTTAACTATTAAAAAGTCATACCTAAGCTTCAGGAGTTGCGGTCGGTGCGGTGGTGTCCCAAAGCGGTCATCCTATTGTTTTTTCGATAAAACGGTATGTCCCGGTATGCAAATCAGCCTCCGCGTAAGTGCTCGAAATGTTTGATGTCACAAAAGCGGAAAAACATAGCATCAATACCTTACCAGACAACAACAAGCAACAACAACAACAACAATAAAAAACAAGCACAACAACAACAAGCACGACAAAATACAACAACAATCAACAACAACAACAACAACACAAACAACAATAACAACAAACAACAACAATAACAAACAACAACAAACAACAACAAGAAACAACAACAACAAGATTTAACTATTAAAAAGTCATACCTAAGCTTCCGGAGTTGGGGTCGGTGCGGTGGTGTCCCAAAGCGGTCATCCTATTGTTTTCTTTGGTAAAACGGTATATCCCTGTACGTAAATCAGCCTCCGTGTAAGGGTACAAAATTTAGATGTCAAAAAAGCGGAAAAAAAAATAGCTTCAATACCTTATCAGACAACAATTACAACAACAAAAAAAACACAGCAACAACAACTACAAAACACAACAACAACAAGGACGACAAAATACAACAACAAACAACAACTATAACAAGCACAACAACAACAACAAAAAACAAGAACAACAAACAACAACCGACAACAACAAGCAACTAGCAACAACAACAACAAGATTTAACTATTAAAAAGTCATACCTAAGCTTCAGGAGTTGCGGTTGGTGTGGTGGTGTCCCAAAACGGTCAGTCTATTGTTTTCTTCGGTAAAACGGTATGTCCCGGTATGCAAATCAGCCTCAGTGTAAGTGCGCGAAATGTTTGATGTCACAAAAGCAGAAAAAAAAATAGCGTCAATACCTTATCAGCCAACAACAAGCAATAACAACAACAACACTAAAACAAGCATAACAACAACAACAAAACACAACAACAACAACAACAACAACAACAACAACAATGACAAAATACAACAACAAACAACAGCAACAACAAGCACAACAACAACAACAACAAACAACAACAACAACAACAACAACAACAAACAACAACAAACAACAAGCAACAACAACAAGATGATTTAACTATTAAAAAGTCATACCTAAGCTTCAGGAGTTGCGGTCGGTGCGGTGGTGTCCTAAAGCAGTCATCCTATTGTTTTCTTCGGTAAAACGGTGTGTTCCGGTATGCAAATCAGCTTCCGTGTAAGTGTACGAAATGTTTGATGTCACAAAAGCGGGGAAAAAAATAGCGTCAATACCTTATCAGATAAAAACAAGCAACAACAACAACAAAAACAACAAAAAACAAGCACAACAACAACAACAAAACACAACAACAACAAGCACGACAAAATACAACAACAAATAACAACAACAACAAGCACAACAACAACAACAAACAACAACAACAAACAACAACAACAAACAACAAAAACAACAAACAACAACAAGCAACAACAACAAGATTTAACTATTAAAAAGTCATACCTAAGCTTCTGGAGTTGGGGTCGGCGCGGTGGTGTCCCAAAGCGGTCATCTTATTGTTTTCTTCGGTAAAACGGTATGTCCCAGTATGCAAATCAGCCTCCGTGTTAGTGCGCGAAATGTTTGATGTCACAAAAGCGGAAAAAAATAGCGTCAATACCTTATCAGACAACAACAAGCAACAACAACAACAACAAAAAACAAGCACAACAACAATAACAAAACACAACAACAACAACAAGCACGACAAAATACAACAACAAACAACAACAACAAACAACAACAAACAACAACAAGCAACAAGCAATAAGCACAACAAGATATAACTATTAAAAAGTCATACCTAAGCTTCAGGAGTTGCGGCGGTGTCCCTAAGCGGTCAGCCTATTATTTTCTTCGGTAAAATGGTATGTCCCGGTATGCAAATCAGCCTCCGTGTAAGTGCGCGAAATGTTTGATGTCACAAAAGCAGGAAAAAAATAGCGTCAGTACCTTATCAAACAACAACAAACAATAACTACAACAAAAACAACAAAAAACAATCACAACAACAACAAGCACGACAAAATACAACAACAAACAACAACAACAACAACAAGCACAACAACAACAACAAACAAACAACAACAACAAACAACAACAAGCAACAAGCAACAACTACAACCTGATTTAACTATTAAAAAGTCATACCTAAGCTTCAGGAGTTGCGGTCGGTGCGGTGGTGTCCCAAAGCGGTCATCCTATTGTTTTTTCGATAAAACGGTATGTCCCGGTATGCAAATCAGCCTCCGCGTAAGTGCTCGAAATGTTTGATGTCACAAAAGCGAAAAAACATAACATCAATACCTTACCAGACAACAACAACAACAACAATAAAAAACAAGCACAACAACAACAACAAAACACAACAACAACAAGCACGATAAAATAAAACAACAAACAACAACAACAACAAAAAAAAAACAACAACAACAACAACTAACAACAACAATAACAAACAACAACAATAACAAACAACAACAAACAACAACAACAACAAGATTTACCTATTAAAAAGTCATACCAAAGCTTCCGGAGTTGGGGTCGGTGCGGTGGTGTCCCAAAGCGGTCATCCTATTGTTTTCTTTGGTAAAACGGTATATCCCGGTACGTAAATCAGCCTCCGTGTAAGGGCGCAAAATTTTGATGTCAAAAAAGCGGAAAAAAAAAATAGCTTCAATACCTTATCTGACAACAACAACAAAAAAACACAACAACAACAACAACAAAACACAACAACAACAAGGACGACAAAATACAACAACAAACAACAACTACAACAAGCACAACAACAACAACAAACAACAAGAACAACAAACAACAACCAACAACAACAAGCAACTAGCAACAACAACAACAAGATTTAACTATTACAAAGTCATACCTAAGCTTCAGGAGTTGCGGTTGGTGTGGTGGTGTCCCAAAGCGGTCAGTCTATTATTTTCTTCGGTAAAACGGTATGTCCCGGCATGCAAATCAGCCTCAGTGTAAGTGCGCGAAATGTTTGATGTCACAAAAGCGGGAAAAAAAATTGCGTCAATACCTTATCAGCCAACAACAAGCAACAACAACAACAACACTAAAAACAAGCATAACAACAACAAAACACAACAACAACAAGAACGACAAAATACAACAATAAACAACAGCAACAACAAGCACAACAACAACAACAACAAACAACAACAACAACAAACAACAACAATCAACAAGCAACAGCAACAACAAGATTTAACTATTAAAAAGTCATACCTAAGCTTCACGAGTTGCGGTCGGTGCGGTGGTGTCCCAAAGCAGTCATCCTATTGTTTTCTTCGGTAAAACGGTGTGTTCCGGTATGCAAATCTGCTTCCGTGTAAGTGTGCGAAATGTTTGATGTCAAAAAAGTGGGGAAAAAAATAGCGTCAATACCTTATCAGACAAAAACAAGCAACAACAACAACAACAACAAAAACAACAAAAAACAAGCACAACAACAACAATAAAACACAACAACAATAAGCACGACAAAATACAACAAGCACAACAACAACAACAAAAAACAACAACAACAAACAACAACAAGTAACAACAACAAGATTTAACTATTAAAAAGTCATACCTAAGCTTCTGGAGTTGGGGTCGGTGCGGTGGTGTCCCAAAGCGGTCATCCTATTGTTTTCTTCGGTAAAACGGTATGTCCCAGTATGCAAATCAGCCTCCGTGTTAGTGCGCGAAATGTTTGATGTCACAAAACCGGAAAAAAATAGCGTCAATACCTTATCAGACAACAACAAGCAACAACAACAACAACAAAAAAAAGCACGACAACAATAACAAAACACAACAATAACAACAAGCACGACAAAATACAACAACAAACAATAAACAACAAACAACAACAAGCAACAAGCAATAAGCACAACAAGATTTAACTATTAAAAAGTCATACCTAAGCTACAGGAGTTGCGGTCGGTGCGGTGGTGTCCCAAAGCGGTCAGCCTATTGTTTTCTTCGGTAAAATGGTATGTCCCGGTATGCAAATCAGCCTCCGTGTAAGTGCGCGAAATGTTTGATGTCACAAAAGCAGGAAAAAAATAGCGTCAGTAACTTATCAGACAACAACAAACAATAACTACAACAAAAACAACAAAAAATAAGCACAACAACAACAACAAAACACAACAACAACAAGCACGACAAAATACAACAACAAACAACAACAACAACAACAAGCACAACAACAACAACAACAAACAAACAACAACAAGCAATAAGCAACAACTACAACCAGATTTAACTATTAAAAAGTCATACATAAGCTTCAGGAGTTGCGGTCGGTGCGGTGATGCCCCAACGCGGTCATCCTATTGTTTTTTCGGTAAAGCGGTATGTTTCGGTATGCAAATCAGCCTCCGTGTAAGTGCTCGAAATGTTTGATATCACAAAAGCGGAAAAAAACAGCGTCAATACCTTATCAGACAACAACAAGCAACAACAACAACAACAATAAAAAACAAGCACAACAACAACAACAAAACACAACAACAATAAGCACGACAAAATACAACAACAAACAACAACAACAACAACAACAAAAACAACAACAACAAACAACAACAATAACAAACAACATCAAACAACAACAAGCAACAACAACAACAAGAAGATTTAACTATTAAAAAGTCATACCTAAGCTTTAGGAGTTGCGGTCGGTGCGGTGGTGTCCCAAAGCAGTCATCCTATTGTTTTCTTCGGTAAAATGGTGTGTTCCGGTATGCAAATCTACTTCCGTGTAAGTGTGCGAAATGTTTGATGTCACAAAAGCGGGAAAAAAAATAGCGTCAATACCTTATCAGACAAAAACAAGCAACAACAATAACAACAACAAAAAACAAGCACAACAACAACAACAAAACACAACAACAACAAGCACGACAAAATACAACAACAAACAACAACAACAAGCACAACAACAACAACAAACAACAACAACAAACAACAACAAACAACAACAAGCAACAACAACAAGATTTAACTATTAAAAAGTCATACCTAAGCTTCTGGAGTTGGGGTCGGTTCGGTGGTGTCCCATAGCGGTTATCTTATTGTTTTCTTCGGTAAAACGGTATGTCCCAGTATGCAAATCAGCCTCCGTGTTAGTGCGCGAAATGTTTGATGTCACAAAAGCGGAAAAAAAATAGCGTCAATACCTTATCAGACAACAACAACAACAACAAAAAACAAGCACAACAACAATAATAAAACACAACACCAACAACAAGCACGACAAAATACAACAAACAACAACAACCACAAACAACAACAACAACAAACAACAACAACAAAGAACAACAAACAACAACAAGCAACAAGCAATAAGCACAACAAGATTTAACTATTAAAAAGTCATACCTAAGCTTCAGGAGTTGCGGTCGGTGCGGCGGTGTCCCAAAGCGGCCATCCTATTGTTTTCTTCGGTAAAATGGTATGTCCTAGTATGCAAATCAGCCGACGTGTAAGTGCGCGAAATGTTTGATGTCACAAAAGCATGAAAAAAATAGCGCCAGTACCTTATCAGACAAAAACAAACAATAACTACAACAAAAACAACAAAAAATAAGCACAACAACAACAACAAAACACAACAACAACAAGCACGACAAAATACAACAACAAACAACAACAACAACTACAAGCACAACAACAACAACAACAACAACAACAAACAAACAACAACAAGCCACAAGCAACAACTAGAACCATATTTAACTATTAAAAAGTCATACCTAAGCTTCAGGAGTTGCGGTCGGTGCGGTGGTGTCCCAAAGCGGTCATCCTATTATTTTTTTGGTAAAACGGTATGTCCCGGTATGCAAATCAGCCTCCGTGTAAGTGCTCGAAATGTTTGATGTCACAAAAGCGGAAAAAAATAGCGTCAATACCTTATCAGACAACAACAAGCAACAACAACAACAACAAAAAACAAGCACAACAACAATAACAAAACACAACAACAACAACAAGCACGACAAAATACAACAACAAACAACAACAACAAACAACAACATACAACAACAAGCAACAAGCAATAAGCACAACAAGATATAACTATTAAAAAGTCATACCTAAGCTTCAGGAGTTGCGGCGGTGTCCCTAAGCGGTCAGCCTATTGTTTTCTTCGATAAAATGGTATGTCCCGGTATGCAAATCAGCCTCCGTGTAAGTGCGCGAAATGTTTGATGTCACAAAAGCAGGAAAAAAATAGCGTCAGTACCTTATCAAACAACAACAAACAATAACTACAACAAAAACAACAAAAAACAAGCACAACAACAACAAGCACGACAAAATACAACAACAAACAACAACAATAACAAGCACAACAACAACAACAAACAAACAACAACAACAAACAACAACAAGCAACAAGCAACAACTACAACCTGATTTAACTATTAAAAAGTCATACCTAAGCTTCAGGAGTTGCGGTCGGTGCGGTGGTGTCCCAAAGCGGTCATCCTATTGTTTTTTCGATAAAACGGTATGTCCCGGTATGCAAATCAGCCTCCGCGTAAGTGCTCGAAATGTTTGATGTCACAAAAGCGAAAAAACATAGCATCAATACCTTACCAGACAACAACAACAACAACAACAATAAAAAACAAGCACAACAACAACAACAAAACACAACAACAACAAGCACGATAAAATAAAACAACAAACAACAACAACAAAAAAAAAAAAACAACAACAACAACAACTAACAACAACAATAACAAACAACAACAATAACAAACAACAACAAACAACAACAACAACAAGATTTACCTATTAAAAAGTCATACCAAAGCTTCCGGAGCTGGGGTCGGTGCGGTGGTGTCCCAAAGCGGTCATCCTATTGTTTTCTTTGGTAAAACGGTATATCCCGGTACGTAAATCAGCCTCCGTGTAAGGGCGCAAAATTTTGATGTCAAAAAAGCGGAAAAAAAAAATAGCTTTAATACCTTATCTGACAACAACAAAAAAAAACACAACAACAACAACAACAACAAAACACAACAACAACAAGGACGACAAAATACAACAACAAACAACAACTACAACAAGCACAACAACAACAACAAACAACAAGAACAACAAACAACAACCAACAACAACAAGCAACTAGCAACAACAACAACAAGATTTAACTATTACAAAGTCATACCTAAGCTTCAGGAGTTGCGGTTGGTGTGGTGGTGTCCCAAAGCGGTCAGTCTATTATTTTCTTCGGTAAAACGGTATGTCCCGGCATGCAAATCAGCCTCAGTGTAAGTGCGCGAAATGTTTGATGTTACAAAAGCGGGAAAAAAATAGCGTCAATACCTTATCAGCCAACAACAAGCAACAACAACAACAACACTAAAAACAAGCATAACAACAACAAAACACAACAACAACAAGAACGACAAAATACAACAATAAACAACAGCAACAACAAGCACAACAACAACAACAACAAACAACAACAACAACAACAAACAACAACAATCAACAAGCAACAACAACAATAAGATTTAACTATTAAAAAGTCATACCTAAGCTTCACGAGTTGCGGTCGGTGCGGTGGTGTCCCAAAGCAGTCATCCTATTATTTTCTTCGGTAAAACGGTGTGTTCCGGTATGCAAATCTGCTTCCGTGTAAGTGTGCGAAATGTTTGATGTCAAAAAAGTGGGGAAAAAAATAGCGTCAATACCTTATCAGACAAAAACAAGCAACAACAACAACAACAACAAAAACAACAAAAAACAAGCACAACAACAACAACAAAACACAACAACAATAAGCACGACAAAATACAACAAATAATAACAACAACAACAAGCACAACAACAACAACAAAAAACAACAACAACAAACAACAACAAGTAACAACAACAAGATTTAACTATTAAAAAGGCATACCTAAGCTTCTGGAGTTGGGGTCGGTGCGGTGCTGTCCCAAAGCGGTCATCCTATTGTTTTCTTCGGTAAAACGGTATGTCCCAGTATGCAAATCAGCCTCCGTGTTAGTGCGCGAAATGTTTGATGTCACAAAACCGGAAAAAAATAGCGTCAATACCTTATCAGACAACAACAAGCAACAACAACAACAACAAAAAAAAGCACGACAACAATAACAAAACACAACAACAACAACAAGCACGACAAAATACAACAACAAACAATAACAACAACCAATAAACAACAAACAACAACAAGCAACAAGCAATAAGCACAACAAGATTTAACTATTAAAAAGTCATACCTAAGCTACAGGAGTTGCGGTCGGTGCGGTGGTGTCCCAAAGCGGTCAGCCTATTGTTTTCTTTGGTAAAATGGTATGTCCCGGTATGCAAATCAGCCTCCGTGTAAGTGCGCGAAATGTTTGATGTCACAAAAGCAGGAAAAAAATAGCGTCAGTAACTTATCAGACAACAACAAACAATAACTACAACAAAAACAACAAAAAATAAGCACAACAACAACAACAAAACACAACAACAACAAGCACGACAAAATACAACAACAAACAACAACAACAACAACAAGCACAACAACAACAACAACAAACAAACAACAACAAGCCACAAGCAACAACTACAACCAGATTTAACTAATAAAAAGTCATACATAAGCTTCAGGAGTTGCGGTCGGTGCGGTGGTGTCCCAAAGCGGTCATCCTATTGTTTTTTCGGTAAAACGGTATGTTTCGGTATGCAAATTAGCCTCCGTGTAAGTGCTCGAAATGTTTGATATCACAAAAGCGGAAAAAAACAGCGTCAACACCTTATCAGACAACAACAAGCAACAACAACAACAACAATAAAAAACATGCACAACAACAACAACAAAACACAACAACAATAAGCACGACAAAATACAACAACAAACAACAACAACAACAACAACAACAACAAAAACAACAACAACAAACAACAACAATAACAAACAACATCAAACAACAACAAGCAACAACAACAACAAGAAGATTTAACTATTAAAAAGTCATACCTAAGCTTTAGGAGTTGCGGTCGGTGCGGTGGTGTCCCAAAGCAGTCATCCTATTGTTTTCTTCGGTAAAATGGTGTGTTCCGGTATGCAAATCTACTTCCGTGTAAGTGTACGAAATGTTTGATGTCACAAAAGCGGGAAAAAAATAGCGTCAATACCTTATCAGACAAAAACAAGCAACAACAACAACAACAACAAAAAACAAGCACAACAAAAACAACAAAACACAACAACAACAAGCACGACAAAATACAACAACAAACAACAACAACAAACAACAACAAACAACAACAAGCAACAACAACAAGATTTAACTATTAAAAAGTCATACCTAAGCTTCTGGAGTTGGGGTCGGTGCGGTGATGTCCCATAGCGGTTATCTTATTGTTTTCTTCGGTAAAACGGTATGTCCCAGTATGCAAATCAGCCTCCGTGTTAGTGCGCGAAATGTTTGATGTCACAAAAGCGGAAAAAAAATAGCGTCAATACCTTATCAGACAACAACAACAACAACAAAAAACAAGCACAACAACAATAATAAAACACAACACCAACAACAAGCACGACAAAATACAACAAACAACAACAACAACAAACAACAACAACAACAAACAACAACAACAAAGAACAACAAACAACAACAAGCAACAAGCAATAAGCACAACAAGATTTAACTATTAAAAAGTCATACCTAAGCTTCAGGAGTTGCGGTCGGTGCGGCGGTGTCCCAAAGCGGCCATCCTATTGTTTTCTTCGGTAAAATGGTATGTCCTAGTATGCAAATCAGCCGACGTGTAAGTGCGCGAAATGTTTGATGTCACAAAAGCATGAAAAAAATAGCGCCAGTAGCTTATCAGACAAAAACAAACAATAACTACAACAAAAACAACAAAAAATAAGCACAACAACAACAACAAAACACAACAACAACAAGCACGACAAAATACAACAACAAACAACAACAACAACTACAAGCACAACAACAACAACAACAAACAAACAACAACAACAAACCACAAGCAACAACTAGTACCATATTTAACTATTAAAAAGTCATACCTAAGCTTCAGGAGTTGCGGTCGGTGCGGTGGTGTCCCAAAGCGGTCATCCTATTGTTTTTTTGGTAAAACGGTATGTCCCGGTATGCAAATCAGCCTCCGTGTAAGTGCTCGAAATGTTTGATGTCAGAAAAGCGGAAAAAAATAGCGTTAATACCTTATCAGACAACAACAAGCAACAACAACAACAACAAAAAACAAGCACAACAACAATAACAAAACACAACAACAACAACAAGCACGACAAAATACAACAACAAACAACAACAACAACAAACAACAACATACAACAACAAGCAACAAGCAATAAGCACAACAAGATATAACTATTAAAAAGTCATACCTAAGCTTCAGGAGTTGCGGCGGTGTCCCTAAGCGGTCAGCCTATTGTTTTCTTCGATAAAATGGTATGTCCCGGTATGCAAATCAGCCTCCGTGTAAGTGTGCGAAATGTTTGATGTCACAAAAGCAGGAAAAAAATAGCGTCAGTACCTTATCAAACAACAACAAATAATAACTACAACAAAAACAACAAAAAACAAGCACAACAACAACAAGCACGACAAAATACAACAACAAACAACAACAATAACAAGCACAACAACAACAACAAACAAACAACAACAACAAACAACAACAAGCAACAAGCAACAACTACAACCTGATTTAACTATTAAAAAGTCATACCTAAGCTTCAGGAGTTGCGGTCGGTGCGGTGGTGTCCCAAAGCGGTCATCCTATTGTTTTTTCGATAAAACGGTATGTCCCGGTATGCAAATCAGCCTCCGCGTAAGTGCTCGAAATGTTTGATGTCACAAAAGCGAAAAAACATAGCATCAATACCTTACCAGACAACAACAACAACAACAATAAAAAACAAGCACAACAACAACAACAAAACACAACAACAACAAGCACGATAAAATAAAACAACAAACAACAACAACAACAAAAAAAAAACAACAACAACAACAACTAACAACAACAATAACAAACAACAACAATAACAAACAACAACAAACAACAACAACAACAAGATTTACCTATTAAAAAGTCATACCAAAGCTTCCGGAGCTGGGGTCGGTGCGGTGGTGTCCCAAAGCGGTCATCCTATTGTTTTCTTTGGTAAAACGGTATATCCCGGTACGTAAATCAGCCTCCGTGTAAGGGCGCAAAATTTTGATGTCAAAAAAGCGGAAAAAAAAAATAGCTTCAATACCTTATCTGACAACAACAAAAAAAAACACAACAACAACAACAACAACAAAACACAACAACAACAAGGACGACAAAATACAACAACAAACAACAACTACAACAAGCACAACAACAACAACAAACAACAAGAACAACAAACAACAACCAACAACAACAAGCAACTAGCAACAACAACAACAAGATTTAACTATTACAAAGTCATACCTAAGCTTCAGGAGTTGCGGTTGGTGTGGTGGTGTCCCAAAGCGGTCAGTCTATTATTTTCTTCGGTAAAACGGTATGTCCCGGCATGCAAATCAGCCTCAGTGTAAGTGCGCGAAATGTTTGATGTTACAAAAGCGGGAAAAAAATAGCGTCAATACCTTATCAGCCAACAACAAGCAACAACAACAACAACACTAAAAACAAGCATAACAACAACAAAACACAACAACAACAAGAACGACAAAATACAACAATAAACAACAGCAACAACAAGCACAACAACAACAACAAACAACAACAACAACAACAAACAACAACAATCAACAAGCAACAACAACAATAAGATTTAACTATTAAAAAGTCATACCTAAGCTTCACGAGTTGCGGTCGGTGCGGTGGTGTCCCAAAGCAGTCATCCTATTATTTTCTTCGGTAAAACGGTGTGTTCCGGTATGCAAATCTGCTTCCGTGTAAGTGTGCGAAATGTTTGATGTCAAAAAAGTGGGGAAAAAAATAGCGTCAATACCTTATCAGACAAAAACAAGCAACAACAACAACAACAACAAAAACAACAAAAAACAAGCACAACAACAACAACAAAACACAACAACAATAAGCACGACAAAATACAACAAATAATAAAAACAACAACAAGCACAACAACAACAACAAAAAACAACAACAACAAACAACAACAAGTAACAACAACAAGATTTAACTATTAAAAAGTCATACCTAAGCTTCTGGAGTTGGGGTCGGTGCGGTGGTGTCCCAAAGCGGTCATCCTATTGTTTTCTTCGGTAAAACGGTATGTCCCAGCATGCAAATCAGCCTCCGTGTTAGTGCGCGAAATGTTTGATGTCACAAAACCGGAAAAAAATAGCGTCAATACCTTATCAGACAACAACAAGCAACAACAACAACAAAAAAAAAAAGCACGACAACAATAACAAAACACAAAAACAACAACAAGCACGACAAAATACAACAACAAACAATAACAACAAACAATAAACAACAAACAACAACAAGTAACAAGCAATAAGCACAACAAGATTTAACTATTAAAAAGTCATACCTAAGCTACAGGAGTTGCGGTCGGTGCGGTGGTGTCCCAAAGCGGTCAGCCTATTGTTTTCTTTGGTAAAATGGTATGTCCCGGTATGCAAATCAGCCTCCGTGTAAGTGCGCGAAATGTTTGATGTCACAAAAGCAGGAAAAAAATAGCGTCAGTAACTTATCAGACAACAACAAACAATAACTACAACAAAAACAACAAAAAATAAGCACAACAACAACAACAAAACACAACAACAACAAGCACGACAAAATACAACAACAAACAACAACAACAACAACAAGCACAACAACAACAACAACAAACAAACAACAACAAGCAACAAGCAACAACTACAACCAGATTTAACTATTAAAAAGTCATACATAAGCTTCAGGAGTTGCGGTCGGTGCGGTGGTGTCCCAAAGCGGTCATCCTATTGTTTTTCGGTAAAACGGTATGTTTCGGTATGCAAATTAGCCTCCGTGTAAGTGCTCGAAATGTTTGATATCACAAAAGCGGAAAAAAACAGCGTCAATACCTTATCAGACAACAACAAGCAACAACAACAACAACAATAAAAAACAAGCACAACAACAACAACAAAACACAACAACAATAAGCACGACAAAATACAACAAAAAACAACAACAACAACAACAACAAAAACAACAACAACAAACAACAACAATAACAAACAACATCAAACAACAACAAGCAACAACAACAACAAGAAGATTTAACTATTAAAAAGTCATACCTAAGCTTTAGGAGTTGCGGTCGGTGCGGTGGTGTCCCAAAGCAGTCATCCTATTGTTTTCTTCGGTAAAATGGTGTGTTCCGGTATGCAAATCTACTTCCGTGTAAGTGTGCGAAATGTTTGATGTCACAAAAGCGGGAAAAAAAATAGCGTCAATACCTTATCAGACAAAAACAAGCAACAACAATAACAACAACAAAAAACAAGCACAACAACAACAACAAAACACAACAACAACAAGCACGACAAAATACAACAACAAACAACAACAACAAACAACAACAAACAACAACAAGCAACAACAACAAGATTTAACTATTAAAAAGTCATACCTAAGCTTCTGGAGTTGGGGTCGGTGCGGTGGTGCCCCATAGCGGTTATCTTATTGTTTTCTACGGTAAAACGGTATGTCCCAGTATGCAAATCAGCCTCCGTGTTAGTGCGCGAAATGTTTGATGTCACAAAAGCGGAAAAAAAATAGCGTCAATACCTTATCAGACAACAACAACAACAACAAAAAACAAGCACAACAACAATAATAAAACACAACACCAACAACAAGCACGACAAAATACAACAAACAACAACAACAACAAACAACAACAACAACAAACAACAACAACAAAGAACAACAAACAATAACAAGCAACAAGCAATAAGCACAACAAGATTTAACTATTAAAAAGTCATACCTAAGCTTCAGGAGTTGCGGTCGGTGCGGCGGTGTCCCAAAGCGGCCATCCTATTGTTTTCTTCGGTAAAATGGTATGTCCTAGTATGCAAATCAGCCGACGTGTAAGTGCGCGAAATGTTTGATGTCACAAAAGCATGAAAAAAATAGCGCCAGTACCTTATCAGACAAAAACAAAAAATAACTACAACAAAAACAACAAAAAATAAGCACAACAACAAAAACAAAACACAACAACAACAAGCACGACAAAATACAACAACAAACAACAACAACAACTACAAGCACAACAACAACAACAACAAACAAACAACAACAACAAACAACAACAAGCCACAAGCAACAACTACAACCATATTTAACTATTAAAAAGTCATACCTAAGCTTCAGGAGTTGCGGTCGGTGCGGTGGTGTCCCAAAGCGGTCATCCTATTGTTTTTTTGGTAAAACGGTATGTCCCGGTATGCAAATCAGCCTCCGTGTAAGTGCTCGAAATGTTTGATGTCACAAAAGCGGAAAAAAATAGCGTCAATACCTTATCAGACAACAACAAGCAACAACAACAACAACAATAAAAAACAAGCACAACAACAACAACAAAACACAACAACAATAAGCACGACAAAATACAACAAAAAACAACAACAACAACAACAACAAAAACAACAACAACAAACAACAACAATAACAAACAACATCAAACAACAACAAGCAACAACAACAACAAGAAGATTTAACTATTAAAAAGTCATACCTAAGCTTTAGGAGTTGCGGTCGGTGCGGTGGTGTCCCAAAGCAGTCATCCTATTGTTTTCTTCGGTAAAATGGTGTGTTCCGGTATGCAAATCTACTTCCGTGTAAGTGTGCGAAATGTTTGATGTCACAAAAGCGGGAAAAAAAATAGCGTCAATACCTTATCAGACAAAAACAAGCAACAACAATAACAACAACAAAAAACAAGCACAACAACAACAACAAAACACAACAACAACAAGCACGACAAAATACAACAACAAACAACAACAACAAACAACAACAAACAACAACAAGCAACAACAACAAGATTTAACTATTAAAAAGTCATACCTAAGCTTCTGGAGTTGGGGTCGGTGCGGTGGTGCCCCATAGCGGTTATCTTATTGTTTTCTACGGTAAAACGGTATGTCCCAGTATGCAAATCAGCCTCCGTGTTAGTGCGCGAAATGTTTGATGTCACAAAAGCGGAAAAAAAATAGCGTCAATACCTTATCAGACAACAACAACAACAACAAAAAACAAGCACAACAACAATAATAAAACACAACACCAACAACAAGCACGACAAAATACAACAAACAACAACAACAACAAACAACAACAACAACAAACAACAACAACAAAGAACAACAAACAATAACAAGCAACAAGCAATAAGCACAACAAGATTTAACTATTAAAAAGTCATACCTAAGCTTCAGGAGTTGCGGTCGGTGCGGCGGTGTCCCAAAGCGGCCATCCTATTGTTTTCTTCGGTAAAATGGTATGTCCTAGTATGCAAATCAGCCGACGTGTAAGTGCGCGAAATGTTTGATGTCACAAAAGCATGAAAAAAATAGCGCCAGTACCTTATCAGACAAAAACAAAAAATAACTACAACAAAAACAACAAAAAATAAGCACAACAACAAAAACAAAACACAACAACAACAAGCACGACAAAATACAACAACAAACAACAACAACAACTACAAGCACAACAACAACAACAACAAACAAACAACAACAACAAACAACAACAAGCCACAAGCAACAACTACAACCATATTTAACTATTAAAAAGTCATACCTAAGCTTCAGGAGTTGCGGTCGGTGCGGTGGTGTCCCAAAGCGGTCATCCTATTGTTTTTTTGGTAAAACGGTATGTCCCGGTATGCAAATCAGCCTCCGTGTAAGTGCTCGAAATGTTTGATGTCACAAAAGCGGAAAAAAATAGCGTCAATACCTTATCAGACAACAACAAGCAACAACAACAACAATAAAAAACAAGCACAACAACAACAACAAAACACAACAACAATAAGCACGACAAAATACAACAACAAACAACAACAACAACAACAACAACAAAAACAACAACAACAAACAACAACAATAACAAACAACATCAAACAACAACAAGCAACAACAACAACAAGATTTAACTATTAAAAAGTCATACCTAAGCTTCCGGAGTTGGGGCCGGTGCGGTGGTGTCCCAAAGCGGTCATCCTATTGTTTTCTTTGGTAAAATGGTATATCTCGGTACGTAAATCAGCCTCCGTGTAAGGGCGCGAAATGTTTGATGTCAAAAAAGCGGAAAAAAATAGCTTCAATACCTTATCAGACAACAACAACAACAAAAAAAACACAACAACAACAGCAACAAAACACAACAACAACAAGGACGGCAAAATACAACAACAAACAACAACTACAATAAGCACAACAACAACAACAACAAACAACAAGAACAAAAGACAACAACCAACAACCACAAGCAACTAGCAACAACAACAACAGGATTTAACTATTAAAAAGTCATACCTAAGCTTCAGGAGCTACGGTTGGTGTGGTGGTGTCCCAAAACGGTCAGACTATTGTTTTCTTCGGTAAAACGGTATGTCCCGGTACGCAAATCAGCCTCAGTGTAAGTGCGCGAAATGTTTGATGTCACAAAAGCGGGTAAAAAAATAGCGTCAATACCTTATCAGCCAACAACAAGCAACAACAACAACAACACTAAAAACAAGCATAACAACAACAACAAAACACAACAACAACAACAAGAACGACAAAATACAACAACAAACAACAGCAACAACAAGCACAAAAACAACAACAACAAACAACAAAAACAACAAACAACAACAAACAACAAGCAACAACAACAACAAGATTTAACTATTAAAAAGTCATACCTAAGCTTTAGGAGTTGCGGTCGGTGCGGTGGTGTCCCAAAGCAGTCATCCTATTGTTTTCTTCGGTAAAACGGTGTGTTCCGGTATGCAAATCAGCTTCTGTGTAAGTGTGCGAAATGTTTGATGTCACAAAAGCGAGAAAAAAATAGCGTCAATACCTTATCAGACAACAACAAGCAACAACAACAACAACAACAAAAAACAAGCACAACAACAATAATAAAACACAACAATAACAACAAGCACGACAAAATACAACAAACAACAACAACAATAAACAACAACAACAAACAACAACAACAAACAACAACAAACAACAACAAGCAACAAGCAATAAGCACAACAATATTTAACTATTAAAAAGTCATACCTAAGCTTCAGGAGTTGCGGTCGGCGCGGCGGTGTCCCAAAGCGGCCAGCCTATTGTTTTCTTCGGTAAAATGGTATGTCCTGGTATGCAAATCAGCCTGCGTGTAAGTGCGTGAAATGTTTGATGTCACAAAAGAAGGAAAAAAATAGCATCAGTACCTTATCAGACAACAAAAAACAATAACTACAACAAAAACAACAAAAAATAAGCACAACAACAACAACAAAACACAACAACAACAAGCATGACAAAATACAACAACAAACAACAACAACAACAAGCCCAACAACAACAACAACAACAAACAAACAACAACAACAAACAACGACAAGCCACAAGCAACAACTACAAACAGATTTAACTATTAAAAAGTCATACCTAAGCTTCAGGAGTTGCGGTCGGTGCGGTTGTGTCCCAAAGCGGTCATCCTATTGTTTTTTCGGTAAAACGGTATGTCCCGGTATGCAAATCAGCCTTTGCGTAAGTGCTCGAAATGTTTGATGTCGAAAAAGCGGAAAAAAAATAGCGTCAATACCTTATCAGACAACAACAAGCAACAACAACAACAACAATAAAAAACAAGCACAACAACAACAACAAAACACAACAACAATAAGCACGACAAAATACAACAATAAACAACAACAACAACAATAACAACAAAAACAACAACAACAACAACAAACAACAACAATAACAAACATCAACAAACAACAACAAGCAACAACAACAACAAGATTTAACTATTAAAAAGTCATACCTAAGCTTCCGGAGTTGGGGCCGGTGCGGTGGTGTCCCAAAGCGGTCATCCTATTGTTTTTTTTGGTAAAACGGTATATCCCGGTACGTAAATCAGCCTCCGTGTAAGGGCGCGAAATGTTTGATGTCAAAAAAGCGGGAAAAAAAATAGCTTCAATACCTTATCAGATAACAACAACAACAAAAAATAACACAACAACAACAACAAGGACGACAAAATACAACAACAAATAACAACTACAACAAGCATAACAACAACAATAACAAACAACAAGAACAACAAACAACAACCAACAACAACAAGCAACTAGCAACAACAACAACAAGATTTAACTATTAAAAAGTCATACCTAAGCTTCAGGAGTTGCGGTTGGTGTGGTGGTGTCCCAAAGAGGTCAGACTATTGTTTTCTTCGGTAAAACGGTATGTCCCGGTATGCATATCAGCCCCAGTGTAAGTGCGCGAAATGTTTGATGCCACAAAAGCGGGAAAAAAAATAGCGTCAATACCTTATCAGCCAACAACAAGCAACAACAACAACAACAACACTAAAAACATGCATAACAACAACAACAAAACACAACAACAACAACAACAAGAAAGACAAAATACAACAACAAACAACAGCAACAACAAGCACAACATCAACAACAAAAACAACAAACAACAACAACAACAAACAACAACAAACAACAAGCAACAACAACAAGATTTAACTATTAAAATGTCATACCTAAGCTTCAGGAGTTGCGGTCGGTGCGGTGGTGTCCCAAAGCAGTCATCCTATTATTTTCTTCCGTGTAAGTGTGCGAAATGTTTGATGTCACAAAAGCGGGGAAAAAATAGCGTCAATACCTTATCAGACAAAAACAAGCAACAACAACAACAACAACAAAAAACAAGCACAACAACAACAACAAAACACAACAACAACAAGCACGACAAAATACAACAACACACAACAACAACAAGCACAACAAACAACAACAAGCAAAAACAACAAGATTGAACTATTAAAAAGTCATACCTAAGCTTCTGGAGTTGGGGTCGGCGAGGTGGTGTCCCAAAGCGGTCATCTTATTGTTTTCTTCGGTAAAACGGTATGTCCCAGTATGCAAATCAGCCTCCATGTTAGTGCGCGAAATGTTTGATGTCACAAAAGCGGAAAAAAAATAGCGTCAATACCTTATCAGACAACAACAAGCAACAGCCACAACAACAAAAAACAAGCACAACAACAATAATAAAACACAACAACAACAACAAGTACGACAAAATACAACAAACAACAACAACAACAAACAACAACAACAAACAACAACAAACAACAACAAGCAACAAGCAATAAGCACAACAAGATTTAACTATTAAAAAGTAATACCTAAGCTTCAGGAATTGCGGTCGGTGCGGCGGTGTCCCAAAGCGGCCAGCCTATTGTTTTCTTCGGTAAAATGGTATGTCCTGGTATGCAAATCAGCCTCCGTGTAAGTGCGCAAAATGTTTGATGTCACAAAAGCAGGAAAAAAATAGCGTCAGTACCTTATCAGACAACAACAAACAATAACTACAACAAAAACAACAAAAAATAAGCACAACAACAACAACAAAACACAACAACAACAAGCACGACAAAATACAACAATAAACAACAACAACAACAACAACCACAACAACAACAAGCACAACAACAACAACAACAAACAAACAACAACAACAAACAACAACAAGCCACAAGCAACAACTACAACCAGATTTAACTATTAAAAATTCATACCTAAGCTTCAGGAGTTGCGGTCGGTGCAGTGGTGTCCCAAAGCGGTCATCCTATTATTTTTTCGGTAAAACGGTATGTCCCGGTATGCAAATCAGCCTCCGTGTAAGTTCTCGAAATGTTTGATATCAAAAAGCGGAAAAAAATAGCGTCAATACCTTACCAGACAACAACAACAATAAAAAAACAAGCACAACAACAACAACAAAACACAACAACAACAAAAATGACAAAATACAACAACAAACAACAACAACAACAACAACAATAAAAACAACAACAACAACAACAAACAACAACAATAACAAACAACAACAAACAACAACAAGCAACAACAACAACAAGATTTAACTATTAAAAAGTCATACCTAAGCTTCTGGAATTGGGGTTGGTGTGGTGGTGTCCCAAAACGGTCAGACTATTGTTTTCTTCGGTAAAACGGTATGTCCCGGTACGCAAATCAGCCTCAGTGTAAGTGCGCGAAATGTTTGATGTCACAAAAGCGGGTAAAAAAATAGCGTCAATACCTTATCAGCCAACAACAAGCAACAACAACAACAACACTAAAAACAAGCATAACAACAACAACAAAACACAACAACAACAACAAGAACGACAAAATACAACAACAAACAACAGCAACAACAAGCACAAAAACAACAACAACAAACAACAAAAACAACAAACAACAACAAACAACAAGCAACAACAACAACAAGATTTAACTATTAAAAAGTCATACCTAAGCTTTAGGAGTTGCGGTCGGTGCGGTGGTGTCCCAAAGCAGTCATCCTATTGTTTTCTTCGGTAAAACGGTGTGTTCCGGTATGCAAATCAGCTTCTGTGTAAGTGTGCGAAATGTTTGATGTCACAAAAGCGAGAAAAAAATAGCGTCAATACCTTATCAGACAACAACAAGCAACAACAACAACAACAACAAAAAACAAGCACAACAACAATAATAAAACACAACAATAACAACAAGCACGACAAAATACAACAAACAACAACAACAATAAACAACAACAACAAACAACAACAACAAACAACAACAAACAACAACAAGCAACAAGCAATAAGCACAACAATATTTAACTATTAAAAAGTCATACCTAAGCTTCAGGAGTTGCGGTCGGCGCGGCGGTGTCCCAAAGCGGCCAGCCTATTGTTTTCTTCGGTAAAATGGTATGTCCTGGTATGCAAATCAGCCTGCGTGTAAGTGCGTGAAATGTTTGATGTCACAAAAGAAGGAAAAAAATAGCATCAGTACCTTATCAGACAACAAAAAACAATAACTACAACAAAAACAACAAAAAATAAGCACAACAACAACAACAAAACACAACAACAACAAGCATGACAAAATACAACAACAAACAACAACAACAACAAGCCCAACAACAACAACAACAACAAACAAACAACAACAACAAACAACGACAAGCCACAAGCAACAACTACAAACAGATTTAACTATTAAAAAGTCATACCTAAGCTTCAGGAGTTGCGGTCGGTGCGGTTGTGTCCCAAAGCGGTCATCCTATTGTTTTTTCGGTAAAACGGTATGTCCCGGTATGCAAATCAGCCTTTGCGTAAGTGCTCGAAATGTTTGATGTCGAAAAAGCGGAAAAAAAATAGCGTCAATACCTTATCAGACAACAACAAGCAACAACAACAACAACAATAAAAAACAAGCACAACAACAACAACAAAACACAACAACAATAAGCACGACAAAATACAACAATAAACAACAACAACAACAATAACAACAAAAACAACAACAACAACAACAAACAACAACAATAACAAACATCAACAAACAACAACAAGCAACAACAACAACAAGATTTAACTATTAAAAAGTCATACCTAAGCTTCCGGAGTTGGGGCCGGTGCGGTGGTGTCCCAAAGCGGTCATCCTATTGTTTTTTTTGGTAAAACGGTATATCCCGGTACGTAAATCAGCCTCCGTGTAAGGGCGCGAAATGTTTGATGTCAAAAAAGCGGGAAAAAAAATAGCTTCAATACCTTATCAGATAACAACAACAACAAAAAATAACACAACAACAACAACAAGGACGACAAAATACAACAACAAATAACAACTACAACAAGCATAACAACAACAATAACAAACAACAAGAACAACAAACAACAACCAACAACAACAAGCAACTAGCAACAACAACAACAAGATTTAACTATTAAAAAGTCATACCTAAGCTTCAGGAGTTGCGGTTGGTGTGGTGGTGTCCCAAAGAGGTCAGACTATTGTTTTCTTCGGTAAAACGGTATGTCCCGGTATGCATATCAGCCCCAGTGTAAGTGCGCGAAATGTTTGATGCCACAAAAGCGGGAAAAAAAATAGCGTCAATACCTTATCAGCCAACAACAAGCAACAACAACAACAACAACACTAAAAACATGCATAACAACAACAACAAAACACAACAACAACAACAACAAGAAAGACAAAATACAACAACAAACAACAGCAACAACAAGCACAACATCAACAACAAAAACAACAAACAACAACAACAACAAACAACAACAAACAACAAGCAACAACAACAAGATTTAACTATTAAAATGTCATACCTAAGCTTCAGGAGTTGCGGTCGGTGCGGTGGTGTCCCAAAGCAGTCATCCTATTATTTTCTTCCGTGTAAGTGTGCGAAATGTTTGATGTCACAAAAGCGGGGAAAAAATAGCGTCAATACCTTATCAGACAAAAACAAGCAACAACAACAACAACAACAAAAAACAAGCACAACAACAACAACAAAACACAACAACAACAAGCACGACAAAATACAACAACACACAACAACAACAAGCACAACAAACAACAACAAGCAAAAACAACAAGATTGAACTATTAAAAAGTCATACCTAAGCTTCTGGAGTTGGGGTCGGCGAGGTGGTGTCCCAAAGCGGTCATCTTATTGTTTTCTTCGGTAAAACGGTATGTCCCAGTATGCAAATCAGCCTCCATGTTAGTGCGCGAAATGTTTGATGTCACAAAAGCGGAAAAAAAATAGCGTCAATACCTTATCAGACAACAACAAGCAACAGCCACAACAACAAAAAACAAGCACAACAACAATAATAAAACACAACAACAACAACAAGTACGACAAAATACAACAAACAACAACAACAACAAACAACAACAACAAACAACAACAAACAACAACAAGCAACAAGCAATAAGCACAACAAGATTTAACTATTAAAAAGTAATACCTAAGCTTCAGGAATTGCGGTCGGTGCGGCGGTGTCCCAAAGCGGCCAGCCTATTGTTTTCTTCGGTAAAATGGTATGTCCTGGTATGCAAATCAGCCTCCGTGTAAGTGCGCAAAATGTTTGATGTCACAAAAGCAGGAAAAAAATAGCGTCAGTACCTTATCAGACAACAACAAACAATAACTACAACAAAAACAACAAAAAATAAGCACAACAACAACAACAAAACACAACAACAACAAGCACGACAAAATACAACAATAAACAACAACAACAACAACAACCACAACAACAACAAGCACAACAACAACAACAACAAACAAACAACAACAACAAACAACAACAAGCCACAAGCAACAACTACAACCAGATTTAACTATTAAAAATTCATACCTAAGCTTCAGGAGTTGCGGTCGGTGCAGTGGTGTCCCAAAGCGGTCATCCTATTATTTTTTCGGTAAAACGGTATGTCCCGGTATGCAAATCAGCCTCCGTGTAAGTTCTCGAAATGTTTGATATCAAAAAGCGGAAAAAAATAGCGTCAATACCTTACCAGACAACAACAACAATAAAAAAACAAGCACAACAACAACAACAAAACACAACAACAACAAAAATGACAAAATACAACAACAAACAACAACAACAACAACAACAATAAAAACAACAACAACAACAACAAACAACAACAATAACAAACAACAACAAACAACAACAAGCAACAACAACAACAAGATTTAACTATTAAAAAGTCATACCTAAGCTTCTGGAATTGGGGTCGGTGCGGTGGTGTCCCAAAGCGGTCATCCTATTATTTTCTTTGGTAAAACGGTATATCCCGGTACGTAAATCAGCCTCCGTGTAAGGGCGCGAAATTTTGATGTCAAAAAAGCGGAAAAAAATAGCTTCAATACCTTATCAGACAACAACAACAACAACAAAAAACACAACAACAACAAAAAACACAACAACAACAAAAAACACAACAACAACAACAACAAAACACAACAACAACAAGGACGACAAAATACAACAACAAACAACAACTACAACAAGTACAACAACAACAACAACAACAACAAACAACAAGAACAACAAACAACAACCAACAATTACAAGCAACTAGCAACAACAACAAGATTTAACTATTAAAAAGGCATACCTAAGCTTCAGGAGTTGCGGTTGTTGTGGTGGTGTCCCAAAGCGGTCAGACTATTATTTTCTTCGGTAAAACGGTATGTCCCGGTATGCAAATCAGCCTCAGTGTAAGTGCGCGAAATGTTTGATGTCACAAAAGCGGGAAAAAAATAGCGTCAATACCTTATCAGCCAACAACAAGCAACAACAACAACAACACTAAAAACAAGCATAACAACAACAACAAAACGCAACAACAACAACAAGAACGACAAAATACAACAACAAACAACTGCAACTACAAGCACAACAACAATAACAAACAGCAACAACAACAACAAACAACAACAAACAACAAGCAACAACAACAACAACAAGATTTAACTATTAAAAAGTCATACCTAAGCTTCAGGAGTTGCGGTCGGTGCGGTGGTGTCCCAAAGCAGTCATCCTATTGTTTTCTTCGGTAAAATGGTGTGTTCCGGTATGCAAATCTACTTCCGTGTAAGTGTGCGAAATGTTCGATGTCACAAAAGCGGGAAAAAAAATAGCGTCAATACCTTATCAGACAAAAACAAGCAACAACAACAACAACAAAAAACAAGCACAACAACAACCACAACAAAACACAACAACAACAAGCACGACAAAATACAACAACAAACAACAACAACAAACAACAACAACAACAAACAACAACAACAACAAACAACAATAAACAATAACAAGCACCAACAACAAGATTTAACTATTAAAAAGTCATACCTAAGCTTCTGGAGTTGGGGTCGGTGCGGTGGTGTCCCAAAGCGGTCATCTTATTGTTTTCTTCGGTAAAACGGTATGTCCCAGTATGCAAACCAGCCTCCGTGTTAGTGCGCGAAATGTTTGATGTCACAAAACCGAAAAAAAAATAGCGTCAATACCTTATCTGACAACAACAAGCAACAACAACAACAACAAAAAACAAGCACAACAACAATAATAAAACACAACAACAACAACAAGCACGACAAAATACAACAAACAACAACAACAACAAACAACAACAACAAACAACAACAACAAACAACAACAAACAACAACAAGCAACAAGCAATAAGCACAACAAGATTTAACTACTAAAAAGTCATACCTAAGCTTCAGGAGTTGCGGTCGGTGCGGCAGTGTCCCAAAGCGGCCAGCCTAATATTTTCTTCGGTAAAATGGTATGTCCTGGTATGCAAATCAGCCTCCGTGTAAGTGCGCGAAATGTTTGATGTCACAAAAGCAGGAAAAAAATAGCGTCAGTACCTTATCAGACAACAACAAACAATAACTACAACAAAAACAACAAAAAATAAGCACAACAACAACAACAAAATACAACAACAACAAGCATGACAAAATACAACAACAAACAACAACAACAACAAGCACAACAACAACAACAAACAAACAAACAACAACAAAAAACAACAACAAGCCACAAGCAACAACTACAACCAGATTTAACTATTAAAAAGTCATACCTAAGCTTCAGGAGTTGCGGTCGGTGCGGTGGTGTCCCAAAGCGGTCATCCTATTGTTTTTTCGGTAAAACGGTATGTCCCGGTATGCAAATCAGCCTCCGTGTAAGTGCTCGAAATGTTTGATGTCACAAAAGCGGAAAAAAATAGCGTCAATACCTTATCAGACAACAACAGGCAACAACAACAACAATAAAAAACAAGCGCAACAACAACAACAAAAACAACAACAACAACAAACAACAACAATAACAAACAACAACAAACAACAACAACAACAACAAAAACAACAACAACAACAAACAACAATAATAACAAACAACAACAAACAACAACAAGCAACAACAACAATAAGATTTAACTATTAAAAAGTCATACCTAAGCTTCCGGATTTGGGGCCGGTGCGGTCGTGTCCCAAAGCGGTCATCCTATTATATTCTTTGGTAAAACGGTATATCCCGGTATGTAAATCAGCCTCCGTGTAAGGGCGCGAAATTTTGATGTCAAAAAAGCGGAAAAAAATAGCTTCAATACCTTATCAGACAACAACAACAACAACAAAACACAACAACAACAAGGACGACAAAATACAACAACAAACAACAACTACAACAAGTATAACAACAACAACAACAAACAACAAGAACAACAAACAACAACCAACAATAACAAGCAACTAGCAACAACAACAAGATTTAACTATTAAAAAGGCATACCTAAGCTTTAGGAGTTGCGGTTGGTGTGGTGGTGTCCCAAAGCGGTCAGACTATTGTTTTCTTCGGTAAAACGGTATGTCCCGGTATGCAAATCAGCCTCAGTGTAAGTCCGCAAAATGTTTGATGTCACAAAAGCGGGAAAAAAATAGCGTCAATACCTTATCAGCCAACAACAAGCAACAACAACAACAACACTAAAAACAAGCATAACAACAACAACAAAACGCAACAACAACAACAAGAACGACAAAATACAACAACAAACAACTACAACAACAAGCACAACAACAACAACAAACAGCAACAACAACAACAAACAACAACAAACAACAAGCAACAACAACAACAACAACAAGATTTAACTATTAAAAAGTCATACCTAAGCTTCAGGAGTTGCGGTCGGTGCGGTGGTGTCCCAAAGCAGTCATCCTATTGTTTTCTTCGGTAAAATGGTGTGTTCCGGTATGCAAATCTACATCCGTGTAAGTGTGCGAAATGTTTGATGTCACAAAAGCGGGAAATAAAATAGCGTCAATACCTTATCAGACAAAAACAAGCAACAACAACAACAACAACAAAAAACAAGCACAACAACAACAACAACAAAACACAACAACAACAAGCACGACAAAATACAACAACAAACAACAACAACAACAAACAACAACAACAACAAACAACAATAAACAATAACAAGCAACAACAACAAGATTTAACTATTAAAAAGTCATACCTAAGCTTCTGGAGTTGGGGTCGGTGCGGTGGTGTCCCAAAGCGGTCATCTTATTGTTTTCTTCGGTAAAACGGTATGTCCCAGTATGCAAATCAGCCTCCGTGTTAGTGCGCGAAATGTTTGATGTCACAAAAGCGGAAAAAAAATAGCGTCAATACCTTATCAAACAACAACAAGCAACAACAACAACAACAATAAAAAACAAGCACAACAACAATAATAAAACACAACAACAACAACAAGCACGACAAAATACAACATACAACAACAACAAGAAACAACAACAACAAACAACAACAACAAACAACAACAACAACAAACAACAACAAACAACAACAAGCAACAAGCAATAAGCACAACAAAATTTAACTACTAAAAAGTCATACCTAAGCTTCAGGAGTTGCGGTCGGTGCGGCGGTGTCCCAAAGCGGCCAGCCTATTATTTTCTTCGGTAAAATGGTATGTCCTGGTATGCAAATCAGCCTCCGTGTAAGTGCGCGAAATGTTTGATGTCACAAAAGCAGGAAAAAAATAGCGTCAATACCTTATCAGACAATAACAAACAATAACTACAACAAAAACAACAAAAAATAAGCATAACAACAACAACAAAACACAACAACAACAAGCACGACAAAATACAACAACAAACAACAACAACAACAAGCACAACAACAACAACAACAAACAAACAACAACAACAAACAACAACAAGCCACAAGCAACAACTACAACCAGATTTAACAATTAAAAAGTCATACCTAAGCTTCAGGAGTTGCGGTCGGTGCGGTGGTGTCCCAAAGCGGTCATCCTATTGTTTTCTTCGGTAAAACGGTATGTCCCGGTATGCAAATCAGCCTCCGTGTAAGTGCTCGAAATGTTTGATGTCACAAAAGCGGGAAAAAAATAGCGTCAATACCTTATCAGACAAAAACAAGCAACAACAACAACAACAACAAAAAACAAGCACAACAACAACAACAAAACACAACAACAACAAGCACGACAAAATACAACAACACAAAACAACAACAAGCACAACAAACAACAACAAGCAACAACAACAAGATTGAACTATTAAAAAGTCATACCTAAGCTTCTGGAGTTGGGGTCGGCGAGGTGGTGTCCCAAAGCGGTCATCTTATTGTTTTCTTCAGTAAAACGGTATGTCCCAGTATGCAAATCAGCCTCCGTGTTAGTGCGCGAAATGTTTGATGTCACAAAAGCGGAAAAAAATAGCGTCAATACCTTATCAGACAACAACAAGCAACAGCAACAACAACAAAAAACAAGCACAACAACAATAATAAAACACAACAACAACAACAAGTACGACAAAATACAACAAACAACAACAACAACAAACAACAACAACAAACAACAACAAACAACAACAAGCAACAAGCAATAAGCACAACAAGATTTAACTATTAAAAAATCATACCTAAGCTTCAGGAATTGCGGTCGGTGCGGCGGTGTCCCAAAGCGGCCAGCCTATTGTTTTCTTCGGTAAAATGGTATGTCCTGGTATGCAAATCAGCCTCCGTGTAAGTGCGCAAAATGTTTGATGTCACAAAAGCAGGAAAAAAATAGCGTCAGTACCTTATCAAACAACAACAAACAATAACTACAACAAAAACAACAAAAAATAAGCACAACAACAACAACAAAACACAACAACAACAAGCACGACAAAATACAATAATAAACAACAACAACAACAACAACCACAACAACAACAAGCACAACAACAACAACAACAAACAAACAACAACAACAAACAACAACAAGCCACAAGCAACAACTACAACCAGATTTAACTATTAAAAATTCATACCTAAGCTTCAGGAGTTGCGGTCGGTGCGGTGGTGTCCCAAAGCGGTCATCCTATTATTTTTTCGGTAAAACGGTATGTCCCGGTATGCAAATCAGCCTCCGTGTAAGTTCTCGAAATGTTTGATATCAAAAAGCGGAAAAAAATAGCGTCAATACCTTACCAGACAACAACAACAATAAAAAAACAAGCACAACAACAACAACAAAACACAACAACAACAAAAATGACAAAATACAACAACAAACAACAACAACAACAATAAAAACAACAACAACAACAACAAACAACAACAATAACAAACAACAACAAACAATAACAAGCAACAACAACAAGAAGATTTAACTATTAAAAAGTCATACCTAAGCTTCTGGAGTTGGGGTCGGTGCGGTGGTGTCCCAAAGCGGTCATCCTATTATTTTCTTTGGTAAAACGGTATATCCCGGTACGTAAATCAGCCTCCGTGTAAGGGCGCGAAATTTTGATGTCAAAAAAGCGGAAAAAAATAGCTTCAATACCTTATCAGACAACAACAACAACAACAAAAAACACAACAACAACAAAAAACACAACAACAACAACAACAAAACACAACAACAACAAGGAAGACAAAATACAACAACAAACAACAACTACAACAAGTACAACAACAACAACAACAAACAACAAGAACAACAAACAACAACCAACAATTACAAGCAACTAGCAAAAACAACAAGATTTAACTATTAAAAAGGCATACCTAAGCTTCAGGAGTTGCGGTTGGTGTGGTGGTGTCCCAAAGCGGTCAGACTATTATTTTCTTCGGTAAAACGGTATGTCCCGGTATGCAAATCAGCCTCAGTGTAAGTGCGCGAAATGTTTGATGTCACAAAAGCGGGAAAAAAATAGCGTCAATACCTTATCAGCCAACAACAAGCAACAACAACAACAACACTAAAAACAAGCATAACAACAACAACAAAACGCAACAACAACAACAAGAACGACAAAATACAACAACAAACAACTGCAACAACAAGCACAACAACAACAACAAACAGCAACAACAACAACAAACAACAACAAACAACAAGCAACAACAACAACAACAACAAGATTTAACTATTAAAAAGTCATACCTAAGCTTCAGGAGTTGCGGTCGGTGCGGTGGTGTCCCAAAGCAGTCATCCTATTGTTTTCTTCGGTAAAATGGTGTGTTCCGGTATGCAAATCTACTTCCGTGTAAGTGTGCGAAATGTTCGATGTCACAAAAGCGGGAAAAAAAATAGCGTCAATAGCTTATCAGACAAAAACAAGCAACAACAACAACAACAAAAAACAAGCACAACAACAACCACAACAAAACACAACAACAACAAGCACGACAAAATACAACAACAAACAACAACAACAACAAACAACAACAACAACAAACAACAATAAACAATAACAAGCACCAACAACAAGATTTAACTATTAAAAAGTCATACCTAAGCTTCTGGAGTTGGGGTCGGTGCGGTGGTGTCCCAAAGCGGTCATCTTATTGTTTTCTTCGGTAAAACGGTATGTCCCAGTATGCAAACCAGCCTCCGTGTTAGTGCGCGAAATGTTTGATGTCACAAAACCGAAAAAAAAATAGCGTCAATACCTTATCTGACAACAACAAGCAACAACAACAACAACAAAAAACAAGCACAACAACAATAATAAAACACAACAACAACAACAAGCACGACAAAATACAACAAACAACAACAACAACAAACAACAACAACAAACAACAACAACAAACAACAACAAACAACAACAAGCAACAAGCAATAAGCACAACAAGATTTAACTACTAAAAAGTCATACCTAAGCTTCAGGAGTTGCGGTCGGTGCGGCAGTGTCCCAAAGCGGCCAGCCTAATATTTTCTTCGGTAAAATGGTATGTCCTGGTATGCAAATCAGCCTCCGTGTAAGTGCGCGAAATGTTTGATGTCACAAAAGCAGGAAAAAAATAGCGTCAGTACCTTATCAGACAACAACAAACAATAACTACAACAAAAACAACAAAAAATAAGCACAACAACAACAACAAAATACAACAACAACAAGCAGGACAAAATACAACAACAAACAACAACAACAACAAGCACAACAACAACAACAAACAAACAAACAACAACAACAAAACAACAACAAGCCACAAGCAACAACTACAACCAGATTTAACTATTAAAAAGTCATACCTAAGCTTCAGGAGTTGCGGTCGGTGCGGTGGTGTCCCAAAGCGGTCATCCTATTGTTTTTTCGATAAAACGGTATGTCCCGGTATGCAAATCAGCCTCCGTGTAAGTGCTCGAAATGTTTGATGTCACAAAAGCGGAAAAAAATAGCGTCAATACCTTATCAGACAACAACAGGCAACAACAACAACAATAAAAAACAAGCGCAACAACAACAACAAAAACAACAACAACAACAAACAACAACAATAACAAACAACAACAAACAACAACAACAACAACAAAAACAACAACAACAACAACAAACAACAATAATAACAAACAACAACAAACAACAACAAGCAACAACAACAATAAGATTTAACTATTAAAAAGTCATACCTAAGCTTCCGGATTTGGGGCCGGTGCGGTGGTGTCCCAAAGCGGTCATCCTATTATTTTCTTTGGTAAAACGGTATATCCCGGTACGTAAATCAGCCTCCGTGTAAGGGCGCGAAATTTTGATGTCAAAAAAGCGGAAAAAAATAGCTTCAATACCTTATCAGACAACAACAACAACAACAACAAAACACAACAACAACAAGGACGACAAAATACAACAACAAACAACAACTACAACAAGTATAACAACAACAACAACAAACAACAAGAACAACAAACAACAACCAACAATAACAAGCAACTAGCAACAACAACAAGATTTAACTATTAAAAAGGCATACCTAAGCTTCAGGAGTTGCGGTTGGTGTGGTGGTGTCCCAAAGCGGTCAGACTATTGTTTTCTTCGGTAAAACGGTATGTCCCGGTATGCAAATCAGCCTCAGTGTAAGTGCGCGAAATGTTTGATGTCACAAAAGTGGGAAAAAAATAGCGTCAATACCTTATCAGCCAACAACAAGCAACAACAACAACAACACTAAAAACAAGCATAACAACAACAACAAAACGCAACAACAACAACAAGAACGACAAAATACAACAACAAACAACTACAACAACAAGCACAACAACAACAACAAACAGCAACAACAACAACAAACAACAACAAACAACAAGCAACAACAACAACAACAACAAGATTTAACTATTAAAAAGTCATACCTAAGCTTCAGGAGTTGCGGTCGGTGCGGTGGTGTCCCAAAGCAGTCATCCTATTGTTTTCTTCGGTAAAATGGTGTGTTCCGGTATGCAAATCTACTTCCGTGTAAGTGTGCGAAATGTTTGATGTCACAAAAGCGGGAAATAAAATAGCGTCAATACCTTATCAGACAAAAACAAGCAACAACAACAACAACAACAAAAAACAAGCACAACAACAACAACAACAAAACACAACAACAACAAGCACGACAAAATACAACAACAAACAACAACAACAACAACAAACAACAATAAACAATAACAAGCAACAACAACAAGATTTAACTATTAGAAAGTCATACCTAAGCTTCTGGAGTTGGGGTCGGTGCGGTGGTGTCCCAAAGCGGTCATCTTATTGTTTTCTTCGGTAAAACGGTATGTCCCAGTATGCAAATCAGCCTCCGTGTTAGTGCGCGAAATGTTTGATGTCACAAAAGCGAAAAAAAAATAGCGTCAATACCTTATCAAACAACAACAAGCAACAACAACAACAACAATAAAAAACAAGCACAACAACAATAATAAAACACAACAACAACAACAAGCACGACAAAATACAACAAACAACAACAACAAGAAACAACAACAACAAACAACTACAACAAACAACAACAAACAACAACAAGCAACAAGCAATAAGCACAACAAAATTTAACTACTAAAAAGTCATACCTAAGTTTCAGGAGTTGCGGTCGGTGCGGCGGTGTCCCCAAGCGGCCAGCCTATTATTTTCTTCGGTAAAATGGTATGTCCTGGTATGCAAATCAGCCTCCGTGTAAGTGCGCGAAATGTTTGATGTCACAAAAGCAGGAAAAAAATAGCGTCAATACCTTATCAGACAATAACAAACAATAACTACAACAAAAACAACAAAAAATAAGCATAACAACAACAACAAAACACAACAACAACAAGCACGACAAAATACAACAACAAACAACAACAACAACAAGCACAACAACAACAACAACAACAAACAAACAACAACAACAAACAACAACAAGCCACAAGCAACAACTACAACCAGATTTAACTATTAAAAAGTCATACCTAAGCTTCAGGAGTTGCGGTCGGTGCGGTGGTGTCCCAAAGCGGTCATCCTATTGTTTTTTCGGTAAAACGGTATGTCCCGGTATGCAAATCAGCCTCCGTGTAAGTGCTCGAAATGTTTGATGTCACAAAAGTGAAAAAAAATAGCGTCAATATCTTATCAGACAACAACAAGCAACAACAATAACAACAATAAAAAACAAGCACAACAACAACAACAAAAACAACAACAACAACAAACAACAACAATAACAAACAACAACAAACAACAACAACAACAACAACAACAAAAACATCAACAACAACAACAAACAACAACAGTAACAAACAACAACAAACAACAACAAGCAACAACAACAACAACAAGATTTAACTATTAAAAAGTCATACCTAAGCTTCTGGAGTTGGGGCCGGTGCGGTGGTGTCCCAAAGCGGTCATCCTATTGTTTTCTTTTGAAAAAACGGTATATCCCAGTACGTAAATCAGCCTCCGTGTAAGGGCGCGAAATGTTTGATGTCAAAAAAGCGGGAAAAAAATAGCTTCAATACCTTATCAGAAAACAACAACAACAAAAAAAAAAACACAACAACAACAACAAAAAAACACAACAACAATAAGGACGACTAAATACAACAACAAACAACAACTACAACAAGCACAACAACAACAACAAACAACAAGAACAACAAACAACAACCAACAACAACAAGCACCTAGCAACAACAACAACAAGATTTAACTATTAAAAAGTCATACCTAAGCTTCAGGAGTTGCGGTTGGTGTAGTGGTGTCCTAAAGCGGTCAGACTATTATTTTCTTCGGTAAAACGATATGTCCTGGTATGCAAATCAACCTCAGTGTAAGTGCGCGAAATGTTTGATGTCACAAAAGCGGGAAAAAATTGCGTCAATACCTTATCAGCCAACAACAAGCAACAACAACAACAACACTAAAAATAAGCATAACAACAACAACAACAACAAGAACGACAAAATACAACAACAAATAACAGCAACAACAAGCACAAAAACAACAACAACAAACAACAACAACAACAAACAAACAACAACAAACAACAAGCAACAACAACAACAAGATTTAACTATTAAAAAGTCATACCTAAGCTTCAGGAGTTGCGGTCGGTGCGGTGGTGTCCCAAAGCAGTCATCCTATTGTTTTCTTCGGTAAAACGGTGTGTTCCAGTATGCAAATCAGCTTCCGTGTAAGTGTGCGAAATATTTAATGTCACAAAAGCGGGAAAAAAAATAGCGTCAATACCTTATCAGAAAAAAACAAGCAACAACAACAACAACAAAAAACAAGCACAACAACAACAACAAAACACAACAACAACAAGAACGACAAAGTACAACAACAAACAACAACAACAACAAACAACAACAAACAACAACAAGCAACAACAACAAGATTTAACTATTAAAAAGTCATACCTAAGCTTCTGGAGTTGGGGTCGGTGCGGTGGTGTCCCAAAGCGGTCATCTTATTGTTTTCTTCGGTAAAACGGTATGTCCCAGTATGCAAATCAGCCTCCATGTTAGTGCGCGAAATCTTTGATGTCACAAAAGCGGAAAAAAATAGCGTCAATACCTTATTAGACAACAACAAGCAACAACAACAACACCAACAAAAAACAAGCACAACAACAATAATAAAACACAACAACAACAACAAGCACGACAAAATACAACAAACAACAACAACAACAAACAACAACAACAAACAACAACAAACAACAACAAGCAACAAGCAATAAGCACAACAAGATTTAACTATTAAAAAGTCATACCTAAGCTTCAGGAGTTGCGGTCGGTGCGGCGGTGTCCCAAAGCGACCAGCCTATTGTTTTCTTCGGTAAAATGGTATGTCCTTGTATGCAAATCAGCCTCCGTGTAAGTGCGTGAAATGTTTGATGTCACAAAAGCATGAAAAAAATAGCGTCAGTACCTTATCAGACACAAACAAACAATAACTACAACAAAAACAACAAAAAATAAGCACAACAACAACAAAACACAACAACAACAAGCACGACAAAATACAACAACAAACAACAACAACAACAAGCACAACAACAACAACAACAACAAACAAACAACAACAACAAACAACAACAAGCCACAAGCAACAACTACAACCAGATTTAACTATTAAAAAGTCATACCTAAGCTTCAGGAGTTGCGGTCGGTGCGGTGGTGTCCCAAAGTGGTCATCCTATTGTTTTTCGGTAAAACGGTATGTCCCGGTATGCAAATCAGCCTCCGTGTAAGTGCTCGAAATGTTTGATGTCACAAAAGCAGAAAAAAATAGCGTCAATACATTATCAAACAACAACAAGCAACAACAAGCAACAAGCACAACTACAACAAGCACAACAACAACAACAAAAAACACGCATAACAACAACACACAACAACAAGCACAACAAAATACAACAACTACAAACAACGACAACAATAAACAACGACAACAAGCAACAAGCACAACAACAACAACAACATCACCAAACAACAACAACAAACAACAACAACAAGCAACAAGCAAAAGCAACAACAAGATTTAAGTATTAAAAAGTCATACCTAAGCTTCAGGAGTTGCGGTCGGTGCGGTGGTGTCCCAAAGCAGTCATCCTATTGTTTTCTTCGGTAAAACGGTATGTCCCAGTATGCAAATCAGCCTCCGTGTTAGTGCGCGAAATCTTTGATGTCACAAAAGTGGAAAAAAATAGCGTCAATACCTTATTAGACAACAACAAGCAACAACAACAACACCAACAAAAAACAAGCACAACAACAATAATAAAACACAACAACAACAACAAGCACGACAAAATACAACAAACAACAACAACAACAAACAACAACAACAAACAACAACAAGCAACAAGCAATAAGCACAACAAGATTTAACTATTAAAAAGTCATACCTAAGCTTCAGGAGTTGCGGTCGGTGCGGCGGTGTCCCAAAGCGGTCAGCCTATTGTTTTCTTCGGTAAAATGGAAAGTCCCGATATGCAAATCAGCCTCCGTGTAAGTGCGCGAAATGTTTGATGTCACAAAAGCGGGAAAAAAATAGCGTCAGTACCTTATCAGACAACAACAAACAATAACTACGACAAAAACAACAAAAAATAAGCACAACAACAACAACAAAACACAACAACAACAAGCACGACAAAATACAACAAAAACAACAACAACAACAAGCACAACAACAACAACAAACAAACAACAACAACAAACAACAACAAGCAACAAGCAACAACTACAACCAGATTTAACTATTAAAAAGTCATACCTAAGCTTCAGGAGTTGCGGTCGGTGTGGTGGTGTCCCAAAGCGGTCATCCTATTGTTTTTTCGGTAAAACGGTATGTCCCGGTATGCAAATCAGCCTCCGTGTAAGTGCTCGAAATGTTTGATGTCACAAAAGCGGAAAAAATAGCGTCAATACCTTATCAGACAACAACAAGCAACAACAACAACAACAATAAAAAACAAGCACAACAACAACAACAAAACACAACAACAATAAGCACGACAAAATACAACAACAAACAACAACAACAACAACAACAACAAGCAACAACAACAACAACAAAAAACAAGCACAACAACAAGCAACAACAAGCAACAACAACAACAACAAAAAACAAGCACAACAATAATAACAAAACACAACAACAACAACAAGCACGACAAAATACAACAACAATCAACAACAACATACAACAACAAACAACAACAAGCACGACAAAATACAACAACAAACAACAACAACAAACAACAAGAACAAACAACAACAACAAATAACAACAAACAACAACAATCAACAAGCAATAAGCACAACAAGATTTAACTATTAAAAAGTCATACCTAAGCTTCAGGAGTTGCGGTCGGTGCGGCGGTGTCCCGGTATGCAAATCAGCCTCCGTGTAAGTGCGCGAAATGTTTGATGTCACAAAAGCGGAAAAAAAAAATAGCGTCAGTACCTTATCAGACAACAACAAACAATAACTACAACAAAAACAACAAAAAATAAGCACAACAACAACAAGCACGACAAAATACAACAACAAACAACAACAACAACAACAAAAACAACAACAAAAACAACAATAATAATAAACAACAACAATAACAAACAACAACAAACAACAATAAGCAACAACAACAACAAGATTTAACTATTAAAAAGTCATACCTAAGCTTCAGGAGTTGCGGTCGGTGCGGCGGTGTCCCAAAGCGGCCAGCCTATTATTTTCTTCGGTAAAATGGTATGTCCTGGTATGCAAATCAGCCTCCGTGTAAGTGCGTGAAATGTTTGATGTCACAAAAGCATGAAAAAAATAGCGTCAGTACCTTATCAGACAACAACAAACAATAACTACAACAAAAACAACAAAAAATAAGCACAACAACAACAAAACACAACAACAACAAGCACGACAAAATACAACAACAAACAACAACAACAACAAGCACAACAACAACAACAACAAACAAACAACAACAACAAACAACAACAAGCCACAAGCAACAACTACAACCAGATTTAACTATTAAAAAGTCATACCTAAGCTTCAGGAGTTGCGGTCGGTGCGGTGGTGTCCCAAAGCGGTCATCCTATTGTTTTTTCGGTAAAACGGTATGTCCCGGTATGCAAATCAGCCTCCGTGTAAGTGGTCGAAATGTTTGATGTCACAAAAGCGGAATAAAATAGCGTTAATACCTTATCAAACAACAACAAGTAACAACAAGCAACAAGCACAACTACAACAAGCACAACAACAACAAGCACAACAACAACAACAAAAAACACGCATAACAACAACACACAACAACAAGCACAACAAAATACAACAACTACAAACAACGACAATAACAAACAACGACAACAAGCAACAAGCACAACAACAACAACAACATCACCAAACAACAACAACAAACAACAACAACAAGCAACAAGCAAAAGCAACAACAAGATTTAAGTATTAAAAAGTCATACCTAAGCTTCAGGAGTTGCGGTCGGTGCGGTGGTGTCCCAAAGTGGTCATCCTATTGTTTTCTTCGATAAACAGAATTTCCCGGTATGCAAATCAGCCTCCGTGTAAGTGCGCAAAATGTTTGATGTCAAAAAATCGGGGAAAAAATAGCTTCAATACCTTATCAAACAACAACAAGCAACAACAACAACAACAAAAAACAAGCACAACAACAACAACAAAACACAACAACAACAAGCACGACAAAATTCAACAACAAACAACAACAACAACAACAACAACAACAAACAACAACAACAACAACAACAACAACAAACAACAACAAGCAACAAGCAATAACAACAACAAGATTTAACTACTAAAAAGTCATACCTAAGCTTTAGGAGTTACGGTCGGTGCGGTGGTGTCCCAAAGCGGTCGTCCTATTGTTTTCTTTGGTAAAAAATAGCGTCAATACCTTATCAGACAACAACAAGCAACAACAACAACAATAAAAAACAAGCACAACAACAACAACAAAACACAACAACAACAAGCACGACAAAATACAACAACAAACAACAACAACAACAAAAACAAACAAACAACAACAACAAATAACAACAAGCAACAAGCAACAACAACAACCAGATTTAGCTATTAAAAAGTCATACCTAAGCTTCAGGAGTTACGGTCGGTGCGGTGGTGTCCCAAAGTGGTCATCCTATTGTTTTTTCGGTAAAACGGTATGTCCCGTTATGCAAATCACCCTCCGTGTAAGTGCTCGAAATGTTTGATGTCACAAAAGCGGAAAAAAATAGGGTCAATACCTTACCAGACAACAACAAGCAACAACAACAACAACAACAACAATAAAAAACAAGCACAACAACAACAACAAAACACAACAACAACAAGCACCACAAAATACAACAACAAACAACAACAACAACAACAACAAACAACAACAGTAATAAACAACAACAATAACAAACAACAACAAACAACAACAAGCAACAACAACAACAAGATTTAACTATTAAAAAGTCATACCTAAGCTTCCGGAGTTGGGGTCGGTGCGGTGGTGTCCCAAAGCGGTCATCCTATTGTTTTCCTTGGTAAAACGGTATATCCCGGTACGTAAATCAGCCTCCGTGTAAGGGCGCGAAATTTTGATGTCAAAAAAGCGGGAAAAAAAATAGCTTCAATACATTATCAGACAACAACAACAACAAAAAAAACACAACAACAACAACAACAAAACACAACAATAACAAGGACGACAAAATACAACAACAAACAACAACTACAACAAGCACAACAACAACAACAAACAACAAGAACAACAAACAACAACCAACAACAATAAGCAACTAGCAACAACAACAACAAGATTTAACTATTAAAAAGTCATACCTAAGCTTCAGGAGTTGCGGTTGGTGTAGTGGTGTCCCAAAGCGGTCAGTCTATTGTTTTCTTCGGTAAAACGGTATGTCCCGGTATGCAAATCAGCCTCAGTATAAGTGCTCGAAATGTTTGATGTCACAAAAGCGGGAAAAAAAAGCGTCAATACCTTATCAGCCAACAACAAGCAACAACAACAACAACACTAAAAATAAGCATAACAACAACAACAAAACACAACAACAACAACAAGAACGACAAAATACAACAACAAACAACAGCAACAACAAGCACATCATCAACAACAACAACAACAACAAACAACAACAACAACAAACAACAACAAATAACAAGCAACAACAACAACTAGATTTAACTATTAAAAAGTCATACCTAAGCTTCAGGAGTTACGGTCGGTGCGGTGGTGTCCCAAAGCAGTCATCCTATTGTTTTCTTCGGTAAAAAGGTATGTTCCGGTATGCAAATCAGCTTCCGTGTAAATGTGCGAAATGTTTGATGTCACAAAAGCGGGAAAAAAAATAGCGTCAATACCTTATCAGACAAAAACAAGCAACAACAACAACAACAACAACAAAAAACAAGCACAACAACACCAACAAAACACAACAACAACAAGCACGAACGAATATACAACAACAAACAACAACAACAAGCACGACAACAACAACAAACAACAACAACAAACAACAACAAACAACAACAAGCAACAACAAGATTTAACTATTAAAAAGTCATACCTAAGCTTCTAGAGTTGGGGTCGGTGCGGTGGTGTCCCAAATCGGTCATCATATTGTTTTCTTCGGTAAAACAGTATGTCCCAGTATGCAAATCAGCCTCAGTGTAAGTGCGCGAAATGTTTGATGTCACAAAAGAGGGAAAAAAATAGCGTCAATACCTTATCAGACAACAACAAGCAACAACAACACTAAAAACAAACATAACAACAACAAAACACAACAACAACAACAAGAACGACAAAATACAACAACAAACAACTGCAACAACAAGCGCAACAACAACAACAACAAACATAAATAAACAACAAGCAACAACAACGACAAGATTTAACTATTAAAAAGTCATACCTAAGCTTCAGGAGTTGCGGTCGGTGCGGTGGTGTCCCAAAGCAGTCATCCTATTATTTTCTTCGGTAAAATGGTATGTCCTGGTATGCAAATCAGCCTCCGTGTAAGTGCGTGAAATGTTTGATGTCACAAAAGCATGAAAAAAATAGCGTCAGTACCTTATCAGACAACAACAAACAATAACTACAACAAAAACAACAAAAAATAAGCACAACAACAACAAAACACAACAACAACAAGCACGACAAAATACAACAACAAACAACAACAACAACAAGCACAACAACAACAACAACAAACAAACAACAACAACAAACAACAACAAGCCACAAGCAACAACTACAACCAGATTTAACTATTAAAAAGTCATACCTAAGCTTCAGGAGTTGCGGTCGGTGCGGTGGTGTCCCAAAGCGGTCATCCTATTGTTTTTTCGGTAAAACGGTATGTCCCGGTATGCAAATCAGCCTCCGTGTAAGTGGTCGAAATGTTTGATGTCACAAAAGCGGAATAAAATAGCGTTAATACCTTATCAAACAACAACAAGTAACAACAAGCAACAAGCACAACTACAACAAGCACAACAACAACAAGCACAACAACAACAACAAAAAACACGCATAACAACAACACACAACAACAAGCACAACAAAATACAACAACTACAAACAACGACAATAACAAACAACGACAACAAGCAACAAGCACAACAACAACAACAACATCACCAAACAACAACAACAAACAACAACAACAAGCAACAAGCAAAAGCAACAACAAGATTTAAGTATTAAAAAGTCATACCTAAGCTTCAGGAGTTGCGGTCGGTGCGGTGGTGTCCCAAAGTGGTCATCCTATTGTTTTCTTCGATAAACAGAATTTCCCGGTATGCAAATCAGCCTCCGTGTAAGTGCGCAAAATGTTTGATGTCAAAAAATCGGGGAAAAAATAGCTTCAATACCTTATCAAACAACAACAAGCAACAACAACAACAACAAAAAACAAGCACAACAACAACAACAAAACACAACAACAACAAGCACGACAAAATTCAACAACAAACAACAACAACAACAACAACAACAACAAACAACAACAACAACAACAACAACAACAAACAACAACAAGCAACAAGCAATAACAACAACAAGATTTAACTACTAAAAAGTCATACCTAAGCTTTAGGAGTTACGGTCGGTGCGGTGGTGTCCCAAAGCGGTCGTCCTATTGTTTTCTTTGGTAAAAAATAGCGTCAATACCTTATCAGACAACAACAAGCAACAACAACAACAATAAAAAACAAGCACAACAACAACAACAAAACACAACAACAACAAGCACGACAAAATACAACAACAAACAACAACAACAACAAAAACAAACAAACAACAACAACAAATAACAACAAGCAACAAGCAACAACAACAACCAGATTTAGCTATTAAAAAGTCATACCTAAGCTTCAGGAGTTACGGTCGGTGCGGTGGTGTCCCAAAGTGGTCATCCTATTGTTTTTTCGGTAAAACGGTATGTCCCGTTATGCAAATCACCCTCCGTGTAAGTGCTCGAAATGTTTGATGTCACAAAAGCGGAAAAAAATAGGGTCAATACCTTACCAGACAACAACAAGCAACAACAACAACAACAACAACAATAAAAAACAAGCACAACAACAACAACAAAACACAACAACAACAAGCACCACAAAATACAACAACAAACAACAACAACAACAACAAACAACAACAGTAATAAACAACAACAATAACAAACAACAACAAACAACAACAAGCAACAACAACAACAAGATTTAACTATTAAAAAGTCATACCTAAGCTTCCGGAGTTGGGGTCGGTGCGGTGGTGTCCCAAAGCGGTCATCCTATTGTTTTCCTTGGTAAAACGGTATATCCCGGTACGTAAATCAGCCTCCGTGTAAGGGCGCGAAATTTTGATGTCAAAAAAGCGGGAAAAAAAATAGCTTCAATACATTATCAGACAACAACAACAACAAAAAAAACACAACAACAACAACAACAAAACACAACAATAACAAGGACGACAAAATACAACAACAAACAACAACTACAACAAGCACAACAACAACAACAAACAACAAGAACAACAAACAACAACCAACAACAATAAGCAACTAGCAACAACAACAACAAGATTTAACTATTAAAAAGTCATACCTAAGCTTCAGGAGTTGCGGTTGGTGTAGTGGTGTCCCAAAGCGGTCAGTCTATTGTTTTCTTCGGTAAAACGGTATGTCCCGGTATGCAAATCAGCCTCAGTATAAGTGCTCGAAATGTTTGATGTCACAAAAGCGGGAAAAAAAAGCGTCAATACCTTATCAGCCAACAACAAGCAACAACAACAACAACACTAAAAATAAGCATAACAACAACAACAAAACACAACAACAACAACAAGAACGACAAAATACAACAACAAACAACAGCAACAACAAGCACATCATCAACAACAACAACAACAACAAACAACAACAACAACAAACAACAACAAATAACAAGCAACAACAACAACTAGATTTAACTATTAAAAAGTCATACCTAAGCTTCAGGAGTTACGGTCGGTGCGGTGGTGTCCCAAAGCAGTCATCCTATTGTTTTCTTCGGTAAAAAGGTATGTTCCGGTATGCAAATCAGCTTCCGTGTAAATGTGCGAAATGTTTGATGTCACAAAAGCGGGAAAAAAAATAGCGTCAATACCTTATCAGACAAAAACAAGCAACAACAACAACAACAACAACAAAAAACAAGCACAACAACACCAACAAAACACAACAACAACAAGCACGAACGAATATACAACAACAAACAACAACAACAAGCACGACAACAACAACAAACAACAACAACAAACAACAACAAACAACAACAAGCAACAACAAGATTTAACTATTAAAAAGTCATACCTAAGCTTCTAGAGTTGGGGTCGGTGCGGTGGTGTCCCAAATCGGTCATCATATTGTTTTCTTCGGTAAAACAGTATGTCCCAGTATGCAAATCAGCCTCAGTGTAAGTGCGCGAAATGTTTGATGTCACAAAAGAGGGAAAAAAATAGCGTCAATACCTTATCAGACAACAACAAGCAACAACAACACTAAAAACAAACATAACAACAACAAAACACAACAACAACAACAAGAACGACAAAATACAACAACAAACAACTGCAACAACAAGCGCAACAACAACAACAACAAACATAAATAAACAACAAGCAACAACAACGACAAGATTTAACTATTAAAAAGTCATACCTAAGCTTCAGGAGTTGCGGTCGATGCGGTGGTGTCCCAAAGCAGTCATCCTATTGTTTTCTTCGGTAAAACGGTATGTCCCGGTATGCAAATCAGCCTCCGTGTAAGTGGTCAAAATGTTTGATGTCACAAAAGCGGAAAAAAATTGCGTTAATACCTTATCAAACAACAACAAGCAACAACAAGCAACAAGCACAACTACAACAAGCACAACAACAACAAGCACAACAACAACAACAAAAAACACGCATAACAACAACACACAACAACAAGCACAACAAAATACAACAACTACAAACAACGACAATAACAAACAACGACAACAAGCAACAAGCACAACAACAACAACAACATCACCAAACAACAACAACAAACAACAACAACAAGCAACAAGCAAAAGCAACAACAAGATTTAAGTATTAAAAAGTCATACCTTAGCTTCAGGAGTTGCGGTCGGTGCGGTGGTGTCCCAAAGTGGTCATCCTATTGTTTTCTTCGATAAACAGAATTTCCCGGTATGCAAATCAGCCTCCGTGTAAGTGCGCAAAATGTTTGATGTCAAAAAATCGGGGAAAAAATAGCTTCAATACCTTATCAAACAACAACAAGCAACAACAACAACAACAAAAAACAAGCACAACAACAACAACAAAACACAACAACAACAAGCACGACAAAATTCAACAACAAACAACAACAACAACAACAACAACAACAACAACAACAAACAACAACAACAACAACAACAACAACAAACAACAACAAGCAACAAGCAATAACAACAACAAGATTTAACTATTAAAAAGTCATACCTAAGCTTTAGGAGTTGCGGTCGGTGCGGTGGTGTCCCAAAGCGGTCGTCCTATTGTTTTCTTTGGTAAAAAATAGCGTCAATACCTTATCAGACAACAACAAGCAACAACAACAACAATAAAAAACAAGCACAACAACAACAACAAAACACAACAACAACAAGCACGACAAAATACAACAACAAACAACAACAACAACAAAAACAAACAAACAACAACAACAAATAACAACAAGCAACAAGCAACAACAACAACCAGATTTAGCTATTAAAAAGTCATACCTAAGCTTCAGGAGTTACGGTCGGTGCGGTGGTGTCCCAAAGTGGTCATCCTATTGTTTTTTCGGTAAAACGGTATGTCCCGTTATGCAAATCACCCTCCGTGTAAGTGCTCGAAATGTTTGATGTCACAAAAGCGGAAAAAAATAGGGTCAATACCTTACCAGACAACAACAAGCAACAACAACAACAACAACAACAATAAAAAACAAGCACAACAACAACAACAAAACACAACAACAACAAGCACCACAAAATACAACAACAAACAACAACAACAACAACAAACAACAACAGTAATAAACAACAACAATAACAAACAACAACAAACAACAACAAGCAACAACAACAACAAGATTTAACTATTAAAAAGTCATACCTAAGCTTCCGGAGTTGGGGTCGGTGCGGTGGTGTCCCAAAGCGGTCATCCTATTGTTTTCCTTGGTAAAACGGTATATCCCGGTACGTAAATCAGCCTCCGTGTAAGGGCGCGAAATTTTGATGTCAAAAAAGCGGGAAAAAAATAGCTTCAATACATTATCAGACAACAACAACAACAAAAAAAACACAACAACAACAACAACAAAACACAACAATAACAAGGACGACAAAATACAACAACAAACAACAACTACAACAAGCACAACAACAACAACAAACAACAAGAACAACAAACAACAACCAACAACAACAAGCAACTAGCAACAACAACAACAAGATTTAACTATTAAAAAGTCATACCTAAGCTTCAGGAGTTGCGGTTGGTGTAGTGGTGTCCCAAAGCGGTCAGTCTATTGTTTTCTTCGGTAAAACGGTATGTCCCGGTATGCAAATCAGCCTCAGTATAAGTGCTCGAAATGTTTGATGTCACAAAAGCGGGAAAAAAAAGCGTCAATACCTTATCAGCCAACAACAAGCAACAACAACAACAACACTAAAAATAAGCATAACAACAACAACAAAACACAACAACAACAACAAGAACGACAAAATACAACAACAAACAACAGCAACAACAAGCACATCATCAACAACAACAACAACAAACAACAACAACAACAAACAACAACAAATAACAAGCAACAACAACAACTAGATTTAACTATTAAAAAGTCATACCTAAGCTTCAGGAGTTACGGTCGGTGCGGTGGTGTCCCAAAGCAGTCATCCTATTGTTTTCTTCGGTAAAACGGTATGTTCCGGTATGCAAATCAGCTTCCGTGTAAATGTGCGAAATGTTTGATGTCACAAAAGCGGGAAAAAAAATAGCGTCAATACCTTATCAGACAAAAACAAGCAACAACAACAACAACAACAACAAAAAACAAGCACAACAACAACAACAAAACACAACAACAACAAGCACGAACGAATATACAACAACAAACAACAACAACAACAAGCACGACAACAACAACAAACAACAACAACAAACAACAACAAACAACAACAAGCAACAACAACAAGATTTAACTATTAAAAATTCATACCTAAGCTTCTAGAGTTGGGGTCGGTGCGGTGGTGTCCCAAATCGGTCATCTTATTGTTTTCTTCGGTAAAACAGTATGTCCCAGTATGCAAATCAGCCTCAGTGTAAGTGCGCGAAATGTTTGATGTCACAAAAGAGGGAAAAAAATAGCGTCAATACCTTATCAGACAACAACAAGCAACAACAACACTAAAAACAAACATAACAACAACAAAACACAACAACAACAACAAGAACGACAAAATACAACAACAAACAACAGCAACAACAAGCACAACAACAACAACAACAAACAACAACAAACATAAATAAACAACAAGCAACAACAACGACAAGATTTAACTATTAAAAAGTCATACCTAAGCTTCAGGAGTTGCGGTCGGTGCGGTGGTGTCCCAAAGCAGTCATCCTATTGTTTTTCGGTAAAAAGTAATGTCCCGGTATGCAAATCTGCCTCCGTGTAAGTGCTCGAAATGTTTGATGTCACAAAAGTGAAAAAAAATAGCATCAATACCTTACCACACAACAACAAGCAACAACAACAACAACAATAAAAAAACAAGCACAACAACAGCAACAAAACCCAACAACAACAAGCACGACAAAATACAACAACAAACAACAACAACAACAACAAAAACAACAACAAAAACAACAATAATAATAAACAACAACAATAACAAACAACAACAAACAACAATAAGCAACAACAACAACAAGATTTAACTATTAAAAAGTCATACCTAAGCTTCAGGAGTTGCGGTTGGTGTGGTGGTGTCCCAAAGCGGCCAGCCTATTGTTTTCTTCGGTAAAACGGTATGTCTCGGTATGTAAATCAGCCTCAGCGTAAGTGCACAAAATGTTTGATGTCACAAAAGCGGGAGAAAAAATAGCGTCAATACCTTATCAGCCAACAACATGCAAAAACAACAACAACAACACTACAAACAAGCATCACAACAACAACAAAACACAACAACAACAACAAGAACGACAAAATACAACAACAAACAACAACAACAACAAGCCCAACAACAACAACAACAACAACAAACAACAACAACAACAATAACAAACAACAACAAACAACAACAAGCAACAACAACAACAAGATTTAACTATTAAAAAGTCTTACCTAAGCTTCAGGAGTTGCAGTCGATACGGTGGTGTCCCAAAGAAGTCATCCTATTGTTTTCTTCGGTAAAACGGTATGTTCCGGTATGCAAATCAGCTTCCGTGTAAGTGTGCGAAATGTTTGATGTCACAAAATCGGGAAAAAAATAGCGCCAGTACCTTATCAGACAACAACAAATAATAACTACAACAAAAACAACAAAAAACAAGCACAACAACAACAAGCACGACAAAATACAACAACAAACAACAACAACAAACACAACAACAACAACAAACAACAACAACAAACAACAACAAACAACAACAAACAACAACAAGCAACAACAACAAGATTTAAATATTAAAATGTCATACCTAAGCTTCTGGAGTTGGGGTCGGTGCGGTGGTGTCCCAAAGCGGT